>CM035156.1:141020258-141430458 GCA_020205615.1 Panax quinquefolius
GATCCCTTCCATTTGGTAGGACATGCATTCCCACCCTTGAAGTTATCTGATGTAATCATATGCTATTGTAGAGACACCGCTATCAATAAGATTACGAATAAGATGGCGGAGTGCCCAACATTCTTCTCTTTGTGGCCCATGAGAATGTGAATGATATTCACATTTCATCCAAATTAAAACGCCCTGAACGGGATTGATTGGAGGGAGAAAAAAGGTAATTCTTCCTTCCGTTGATCAATATCTCTGCAAGATATCTCCTCCATAGATTGGCCTAAATATGTGAATTCCCTCGACGGCAAAATCTCGGACGGGTTATAGCATTTGCTCTCTTCAGCAACCTTATCCTCCATAGCTTCGCTTCAAGGTGGTGAGGAGGCATTCATAACAAAAGGAAGGAGATAGGCATGCTCTGCCTCGATTAATTGGCGTGTGACTTGATGATGGTGGGTCACCAGTTTCGCGGATTGCTTTCGATTTGTTTGCAAAGAGCTTTCATCTTTTATTCCATGGTAAGCTGGAACTTTTCTTAATCCCATTTATTAACACCATCTTTGATGGTTTGGGATGATTCGCCGCTAGAATTGGAACCTTGTCCAATGCTCCAACCGATCATGTTGACCTCTTCTTCTTTCAGGTTGAGGAAGAGGTTTGTCTTGCGACGTGAGGTTGATCTCGGCTTTGTGACCACAATGTCACTTTTTATCATTAGATCTTGAATCTTGTGTTTCAAGGCCCAACAATCTTGAGTATCATGTCCGGTACTCTCGCATGATAAGCACACTTCAAGTAGCATTAAAACCCCTCCCATTAGGGTCATTTGGTGGAAGAAGGTGTGTAATTTTTTTAGAAAGCGGTCGGAAGAGCAAGAATATTCTCGAGCCGAGTCCCCTAAGGGTGTGAACGTTGGAGGTCGCTTTCTTCTCCACTTTTAGGCAATTGAGGGTTTGAAGATTGTCTTTGAAAAGGGAGTAGTTTCTCCTCCGCAGACAAGCATGCTTTGATTGCCTCTTTTTCCTTGTAGTATCAAGGAAACATCATCCTCTTCTTTTATGGACCCTCTGGAGGTTATTTCCATAAGATCCTGGTTGGATGTGCTCAAGAACTGGCTTTAAGAGCGGTTAGGTC
The DNA here is from genome assembly GCA_020205615.1 of Panax quinquefolius. NCBI lineage: Eukaryota > Viridiplantae > Streptophyta > Magnoliopsida > Apiales > Araliaceae > Panax > Panax quinquefolius. The sequence goes on from CM035156.1 coordinate 141,021,384, forward strand.
TTGAATTTTACCGGACTTCAATCCAATTTCAGCCATTTCTCCATGCTTGATCATTTTAGAGAATGGTTTGTCAATACCAGCTAGAACTCTTTCATAGAAAGGAGCTTCCTAGACATCTATGAAAGTCATGACCATTTCTGATTCTGTCATGGAAGGAATAACTTGAGCAGCAAGACGCCTCCACCTTTGAGCGTACTCTCTAAATGACTCATTAGACTGTTTCTTGACTTTGGTAATTTGGTACCGGTCAGGAGCCATCTGAGATTGAAAACTGGATTGAGTGAGGAAGGCATGAGCCAGCTCTTCCCAGCTATGGATATTTGAGTTGTCTAATCTGGTATACCATGAACGGGCTTCTGCAGTCAGACTTTTCTGAAACAGCTTCATTTTGAGCTTTTCATTTTATGCGTAAGACCCAAGTTCTCCAATGAACACCTTTAAATGTGTATAAGGATCCCCTAATCAGTTATACTTTTCAAAATCAGGGGTTTTGAATTTCTCTGATACTGAACACCAGGAAATATGCAAAGGTCTGTATATGAAACACTGCCATGTGTCCCAATCCCTTTGAGAATGCAGATAGTTTCCTCCATTTGAAGGACCTTCTTCATGATATCACCGGTTATCCGGATCTTTTTGAGATGGGTGTTTTCAGGGTCTTTGTTGGTTGTATCCAACTGAGGTTCTGGAATTATCTTTTCCAGACCATGAACTCCTCCTTGTGTAGAGGATTCTGTATGTGTAGGTATCTTTGTACCCTGAGTGGATTGGTGCAATTCTTTCGAAGAGAAACGCCCCAAGTCGTAATTTGTTTACTCAATCAAGCCAAATTCTTCTACAGGGAAACAACATTAGATCGGTTAGAAGAAGACATGATTGGTACAGAAGCTCGTGGCCTTTTTTGGATTTTGAGCGTAGTAACAAGCCTAATTGTTTCCCTACAAAAGACTTACGTAGTTTAGTCTAAGGGTAATGTAAATGTTATCATATCATGTCCGTTTAGGAATTTTGTCATGCAAAACCTGTTATTAATTGATAACATGTTATATATGCACATATATTCTTCATATTTTCCATTACATAAGAATGAACATGGAATAAAATTACAAGTAAATGCGTTTAAAAGTAATTGAAAATGGAAAGTATGAAGAGACTTTCCTCCGCGTTTGGTTTATCAGAGGCTGACCTATCTTAGGGTTACTTTCGCGGCTTTTTGTCATGAAGCTTCCCAGATCATCGCAATCTACTTGACGGGAAGTTAATCCGGTCGTTCAACTGGAGCGAATCTGAGTGATGCCTTTCCTGAGCCCTGGGAAATTATTCTTCCCACGAGTCTAGTAATCAAACACTGACAGGATAGCCTCCTAGTGGAGGGACCACACAACATACATTCACATACAACGTGTCTCACCGTTTATGCAAAATGATGACATGTGCGAAGCACTAATATCACAGATAGATATTTAGCAGGGCAGTAATTAAGATGCATTCGTACACATTCATCATAAATGTAAATGCAACATTCACACACAAGCATATAACAATTTTGAAAAGCTTGTAATAGTGGCTTAAGCCCTCTTACTGGAGTCCCAAGCAGTGTCCCTTTTCGTTACTTGTTCTTTGGTGTTCTCATGTTAATGTGAGATTTGTTTGGAAAAACAAGTGAAAAATGTCCGACATGTGTAATGTCGATGATTTGACTTTAAGAGTCGCCAGTTGGTGTTTTTAACCGGTTACACCAATGCAACCGAAAAAGGATTGCAAATTGACCCAGTGATTTGACACTGCTACACGGGTCTATGAAACCGAGATTCATTTTGGGTCCGGGGGCTTGATTATGCGGAGGGAAGGTGTTAGGCACCCCCCGACATCTGTGTTACCACGGTGAGTGCCACTTTTTAAAGAAACTGTTATATGAATGTGTGTGTGTGTGGATCAATGTGTAATTATTTGGAAATAGTGTAGTACCTCGTTCGTACCTATATACATAGGGTTTGAATTTATAGAAAAATTCAGTTTTAAACAAGATATAGCAATGTTGTTTTGTAAAAGAGGTTTTTCAAACCCTATGCTCAATAGTAATTGAGGCCTTAGATGCTTCCATTTTATTACTAAATGTTCAACATTTGCTTTTATTTCGAGATGCGAAGCATTCTAGAGAAAATAATATCTGGTGATGCCAAACTCCTCATGGGCATGACAGCCATCCAAGGAAATTCAGACACTGTAAAATAATGTACAAGCTGCTTACAGCTGAAAAATGTCCATCATGGGAACCGAATCTAGATTCAATAAACTGAATTTGTGATCACATGATTCCTAGGCTCACATGATACTGTTATTTGTATGGAAAACAATAAGCAGGTATATATATAAAAGCTGTAAATATATATATACAAACATGATTAACCACCACGAAGCAACTCCATGGGGGATCGGAATATAAATATATAAAAGCGGTAATATATATATATATATATGGACATGATCAACCACCACGAAGTAAACTCCAGGTGGAACGAAATGTAAATAAAGCTGTAAAAGTGATCAATTGCCACGAAGTAAACTCCAAAGTGGAGACGAAGATGTAAATATGTATATATATATATATATATATATATATATAAAAGCGATAGAAACGACTTTGGATGTGAATCTGTGCTCATCGGATATGTCCGACAATGATTATATATATAAGTATATATATATAAAAGCGAGTAAATGCACCGGATATAAAATCCAGGCTCATCAGATATGTCTGACAACAATTATATATATAAGTATATATATATAAAAGCAATAAACGCCTAGACCAGAAGTACAGCCTCAATAAATGGCATAACTTCAATAATGTCGGTCCATATATAAAATATATACATATATATAAGTATATATATACTGCATGAAATAAAAACCACGGATGAGAAGTTAAGTAAACACACACAACACACGACTCTCAATGTGTATAACGGTGTGTGCTAATATGAGAAGAAGGCTTTATATAATGTGAGAAGGCTTACGTTGGGCTTCCAATGTCGAAGTTCTATGACTTTAAATGGATAAACACTCGGCTCCACGCGAGATAAAAGATAGCTATATGTGAGTTAACAAGTGTTTAAAGATGAAAACACTTTCAAAAGATGTGTATGCAGAGTAAAATGGATGAGGATTCCTCGCCTTTTCTCCTCTCTCTCCTCCAAAATGGGTGACCCCAAGGCTTGTATATATAGGCAGATGGCTGCAGGTACACTTCATGCAGTAGCCAGTTGCCAGTACTGCTATGGCTAGTCTTGGTGCATCCGAGCCTCATGGTCCCATCGTCTCGTAACGCGTGCACTCGTGCACTATAATGTCCTTCGAACTTGCAGAACTTCAATCCGAGCATCCGAACGAGGTATATCTCGACCTTCTTGGATCGGCATGTCGAGAGTTATCAATGACATGGATTAGAGGTTGTACGAAGTCGGGAAGAGGGTCTATGCCCATGGTCTTCAAGCTTCAAATTCTATCCAAAGTCTTCACACGCGTAATTGTCACTCGGGATTGTTACTCCTCGGTTCTTATGGGACATTGTTGTATGTATGTATGTATGAAGTGTTGAGGCGGCTTACGTGTTGAAAGGGCAAGATGATGTTTGACTTTTCGCCGTGGTTATCACCAGGGTTGAGTTTAAAGTAGGCGTTGCTCGAGGTTACATCCGAGATTGGACTACTTGTTGGTATCTGTAATATCATCTTGTGAGTGTTGAGGTGGCAAGATGATGTTGACTCCTCACCGATGTTATCGCCATTTTGAAAGCGTAAAATGAGGCGTTGCTTTCGAGGTTACTACGAGATTGATTTGCTACAAGTGTTTGAATCTTGCGAGGTCATCTTGTGGATGTGCTGTCGCCCGTTGTTAGCTCTGGGTGCGAGGTATGAGTGCCTCGGTAGGAGGTCTCGAGCTTGAAAGTCGATCGCATGTATTTGGAACAAACAATTAGGAGTTATCATGGAAGCGCAAAAACATGCTGTGGGGCTATCACCGAGGATGGAGTTGCTACTCCAAAGATGTTCTTAAAATTTGGGCGAGTCGCGTTGTTATCGTCGGCATGTAATCGCCCTCCTCAAAGTGTTGTTGCCGATATTTTGATCTACATACCTCGGGGTTATCTACGAGATTGGAAATGACATTCCCGATGTGTGTTCCGGGGTTTGGAATGACGTTCCCGGTTTGTGTTCCGGGTTGGAACTGATGTTCGGTTTGTGTTAGGGTTGGGCCGAACTTCCGGTAGTATCCAGAATGGATGTAAAGCGTCTTCCGAGGTTATCTTTGAAAGACGAATCGCCTCTCCGCAATGTTAGTGTGAGCATGCGAGAAAATTTTGAGTGTTGGCATATATATACTTATATATATAACTATTGCTGTACATATCGATGAGCTGGATTTTACATAAGGGCGTTTATTGATTATATATATATACTTATATATATATATAATTGTTGTCAAACATATCCGATGAGCCTGGATTTTATATCCAGAGACGTTCGCTATATATATATATATATAAATTTACATTTACATCAGGGCTGGAGTTTACTTGAGGCCTTTTACTTCTTATTTACATTCGGTCCACTCTAGAGTTTACTTCGTGGCGGTTGATCGCATTTATTGCTTTATTTACATTTCTGATCCCCCATGGAGTTGCTTCGTGGTGGTTGATCATGCACACACACACACACACACACATACACATATATATATATATATATATATATAACTACTTACTCGCTTTCATACAAACTATGCCAGCAGATCATGTGAGCCTAGGAATCATGTGATCATAGATTCAGTCCACTGAATCTAGATTCGGTTCCCATGATGGACATTTTTTAGTTGTAATTAGCTTGTACATTATTTACAGTGTACGAATTTCCTTAGATGGCTATCATGCCCATGAGGAGTTCGGCACTGCTGTATATTATTTTCTCAAAGATGCCTCGTATCTTAAAAATAAAAGCAAACAAGCCAAACATTTAATAATAAAATGGAAGTATGAAAATGTCTCAATTCCTATTGAGCACAGGGTTTGAAAAAAATTCTTTTACAAAACTTCATTGCTATACCTGCTTAAAACTGAATTTTTATATAAATTCAAACCTTGTGTATATTGGTGTGAACGAGGCCTCACACTAATTTCAAATAATTGCACATTGATCACACACACACACACACACACATATATTCATATAATAGTTTCTTTTTGGAAAGTGGCCACCAAGTAGCAACACGGATGTCTGGGGTGCCTAACACCTTCTCTCTGCATAATCAAGCCCTGGACCCAAAATGGATCTCGATTTCTGAGACCCCGTTTAGCGTGATGTCAAATCATCGGGTCGATATGCAAACCTTTTCCGGTTGCGTTAGTGTGACCGATTAAAAACACCAATGGCGACTCTTAATAGTCCATCATCAACATTATACATGTCGGACCTTTTTTACTTATTTTTTCAAACAAATCTCACCTAACATGAGAACACCAAAGAGCAAGTAACGAAAAGGGACAACTAAAAATCCTGATGAAGGCATGTGGTGACTCTGATGGGGACTCCAGTAAGAGGGCTTAAGCCGCTATTACAAGTTTTGCAAAACTGTTATATGCTTGTGTGTGAATGTTGCATTTACATTTATGATAAATGTGTACGAATGCATCTTACTTACTGCACTGCTAAATATTTATCTGTGATATTAGTACTTCGCATATGTCATCATTTTCATAAACGGTGAGACACGTTGTATGTGAATGTATGTTGTGTGGTTCCTCCACCGAGGAGGCTATCCATCGGTTTGTTTGATTCTTTGGACTCGTGAGGGAGACTAATTCTAACGAGGCTCGGGAAGGGCACCACCAGATTCGCTCGAGTTGAAAAGACTGGATTAACTTCCGTCAAGTAGATTACGATGATCACGGGGACCTTCATGCCAAAAAAGCGCAAGAGTAACCCCTAAGATAGAATCGACCTACGATAATCCAAACCGGAGGAAAGTAAACTTCATGCTTTCCATTTTTCAATTACTTTCAAAAGCATTTACTTGTGTAATGTTATTCCATATTCATCCATATGTATGGAAAATATAAAGAATATCTGTGCATACATAATATGTTATCGATTAACACCCGTTTTTGCAGGACAATAATCCTAAAATGGGCACATTATGATAACATTTACATTATCCCTAAGACTAAACTACATAAGTCTTTTGTAGGGGAAGCAATTGGGCTGTTACATCTTTCAAAATCTAAAAAAGGCCACGAGTCTACGACCGATCATGTCTTCTTCTGACTAGTCTAATCCTGTTTCTCGAGAAGAATTTGACGGAATGTGTAAACAAATTACAGATTTGGCTGTTCTGCTTAAAGAACTGCATTAGTCTACTCGGGGTAGGAAGATACCTATACATATAGAATCTCTGCACTGAGGAGGATCACAAGGTTTGGAAAAATAAATTCCGGAACCTCGGTTGGATACAACCAACAAAGACCCTAAAACACCCGTCTCAAAGGAGATCCGGACCGGTGATATCGGAAGAAGGTCCTCCAAATGGAGGAAACTATCCGTGTTCTCAAAGGATTGGAACACATGAAAGTGTTTCATATAATGACCTTTGCATTTTCTTGGTGTTCATTATCGAGAGAAATTTAAAACCCCGATTTTGAAAAAATAATGACGGATTAGGGATCCTTATACACATTTAAAAGAGTTCATCGGAGAACTTGGATCTTATGCGGAAAATGAAAAGCTCGTAATCAAACGTTTCTAAAAAAGTCATTTGGAGAAACCTGTTCATGGTATACCAGTTAGACAACTCTAAGATCCATAGTTGGGAAGAGCTAGCTCACGCCTTCCTCACTCAATACAGTTTTCAATCTCAGATGGCTCCTGAATGATACCAGATTACCAAGGTCAAGAAATAGTCTAATGAGTCTTTTAGAGAGTATGCTCAAAGGTGGAGGCGCCTTGCTGCTCAAGTTATTCCTTCCATGACGGAATCGAAATGGTCAGCGACTTTCATAGATATACATGAAGCTCCTTTCTATGAGAGAGTTTTATTTGGTATTGCAAACCATTCTTTTGAAATGATCAAGCACGAGAGATGGGCCGAGATAGGATTGAAGTCCGATGAAGATTCAAGACCTAAGCGCTCTTAAAGCGATTCTTGAAAGCACACCCAGTTCAAATCTTATGGAAACAACCTGGAAGGTCTATAAAAGAAAGAAGGAGGATGTTTCCTCGATACTACAAGGTTAGAAAGGCGTTCGAACATGCCTATCAGAGGAGAAACTACTCCCTTTCCAAGCACAATCTTCAAACCCTCCATTGCCTAAAAGTGGAGAAGTAAAGTGCCCTCGACGTTCACACCCTTAGGGGACTAGCTCGAGAATATTCTTGTTCTTCTAACTCGAGAAGAAAATCACACGTCTTCTTCCACCATGACCCCTAATGGGAAGGGTTTTGATGCTACTCGGAAGTGTGCTTATCATGCCGGGGCACCTGGACATGATACTCAAGATTGTTGGGCCTTGAAACACAAGTTCCAAGATTTAATAGATAATGGAGAGATCGTGGTCACTAAACCAGATCAACCTAATGTGCATGACAACCCTCTTCCTCAACACAAAGAAGAAGAGGTCAACATGATCAGTTGGAGCGCTAGACAGAGTTCCAGTTTTAATGGAGAATCAACCTAGACCATCAAAGATGGTGTTGACAAATGGGATTATGCAAAGTTCCAATTTTCTATGGAACGAAAAATGAAAGCTCTTTGCAAGCAAATTGAGCAATTGGCAGAATTGGTGACCAATCAACATCAAGTCATATGCCAATTAGTCACCAGAGCATGCTTATCTCCTACCTTTTGTTATGAATGCTCGCCTCACCTTCGAGAAAAGTGAAGCTATGGAGGATAAGGTTGCAAAGAGAGAAAATGCTAAAGCGTCGTGAGATTTTGCCAATCGGAGGAATTTACCTATCGGGCCAATCTATGGAGGAAATATTTCAAATGCTGATCAATAAAGGAAGAATTACCTCCCTTCTACCTCCAATCAATCCCCGTTTAAGACGGTTCAACTCCGATGGAGTATGTCAATATCATTCACATTCTCGCGATCACAACACGAGGAAGAATCTTTGGGCACTCGCCATCTCATTCGAGAATCTTATTGATAGCGGTGTCCTGCGGTGGCGAACAATGACCTTTGTCTTGACTTCGAGAGTGGGAATACATGTCCTACCAAATGGAAGGGATCGATGGCAGTTATATCCAAAGAGGATGATGAGGACCGTCAAGGCATTTCCCATCTGAAGCAATTCAACTCAAAGGAGTTGATAATCCTTTGAAAGTGGGCACTGAGCCAAGTTCTTTACATTTCATACCACAACAAACAGCGTCGTCACTTGGTATAGATATTTACACAATGTTCCATGGAATTATGGAGTATTTGAAGGATCCACGTCTCATACTATCTTTCTGATATCGAAGGAAAATCCAATTATATCTCAGTAAGACCAGAAATTTTTTAAATAAAAGGAATTTCCTTTATTTATTATTTTGAAATAGTAAGGGTGGATTTGATTAATGTGGTTAGTTATGGGTAAAATGCGCAAATATTTTAAATAAGCAAGTGGTGATAAAATATTCATTATCGTTGGGAATATTCGTTTGGTCGTGGAATATTAAATGCTTGTGGAAATATTAAATTGACAATACCTTGATCTTTTTGTGGGGCCATAACGGAAAGCGATTGGATGAAGAAAATGACAAATATAACTTGTTTATAAATAAAGCGTGAAGTTATTACAGATTATATTGTTGGAATACCCGTGGTGGTTAAAACACACTAATACGCGTTGTTGAGCGAGTAGCACACAGTATTGCACCAATTATTGATTCTTACGTAAGAAGACACTACTCAATAATTATTACGATAATTATTATTCGATATTTTATTTTATTGATTCAATAATTCTTTGCATTAATATTTTATATTCTTGTTGTTTCAATAAATTGTCATTACAAGTATTTTCCATTATCTGAGCAATAATTCATATTATCTGAATAATATTATTAGAAAACATTATTGGCAATGTCTAGAAAGTTACATCCTAAGGAGAGGTTTGGTCACCTAATTCATTGCCTTGATGAGAGAGATCCTTATTGGAAAGCCCCTCTTTCTAGGAGCGGCACTTTGGTTGCCAAGATCTTGTGATTCTGTAATATTATTTGTGAATAATTAATTATTGATTTATATGATGAGGAAAATATTGATTTTATGTGGATATAGATGGAGAAAATTTTAAAATGACAATTGTTGAAAATTAATATTTTATCATTTTACGATAAAATAATTCATTTAAATATATTATTTTAATAATATATTATGGTGATATTTTTTATAATGAATGTGGGATATATGAGTATATGAGGAGGAAGAGTATTTTTGTGGCATTAAATGATTAACACATGTTTTGTGTGTCGGTGGACCCCATTTCTTGTTGAAATTTGATTATAGCACTGTAAAATCGTCAGTTTGTGGATTTGGTCAAATTTACTTTTGGAATTTGGAAAACTTTCTTCTACAAAGTTGTAGAGAATTGAATTTCCTATAAAACACAAGAGATTGAATTTTCTGATAAAAGGGCTATTTATTATGAATTATTGAAATTTTAGAGTTCAGAAATAATTGATTTTTGGGAGTTTTAATTAATTATTTTGAGAAAAACGTTTTTGGTGAGTTTGTGAACCTCATTTAACATGTGTGGCTGGTGTTTTTTGACCAAAAGGTGGGCTAAGGAAAATTTGTATAATTATATTAATATTATATTCAATTTTACGCTTTGGTGTTCTAAGCATTTTCTATAAATAGGGTGCTTATGTTAGAATTGAAAATCACACTAAAGCTCAAAGTTTTCTCTCTATATTATCGAGCGTATTCTTGTGAGTATTTTGAGTATACTTTGAGTATTGCTATACGATGCGAAGTTCAAGTCATAGCCTATATCCAGGTGTTTCAACTGTAAATCATCTTTTCGAGGTAAGGGATGTTATTTTCTTCTCAAATGATATTATTTCTTCAATATCATTATCTTTGAAATATTGGTTGGAACTTTTTATCAAATTTAGAACTTTTCATGTCGGGGTTACTATTCATGAGTTACTATTCACGAGTTACTATTCATGAGTTACTATTCACGAGTACTATTCATGAAGCGTGAAAATGTTTTTTTGTGGAATTTCTATCTTTTGGTGTCGGAGTTACTATTCACGTATACGGCACTATTCACGTATACGGCACTATTCACGAATACGGCACTATTCACCGAAAAATAAAAATTTTTCTTTTCGTCTAAAATATCTATTCTGGATACTAGCTTTGATTGTATCCATGTTTTGATCATTCTTGAATTTTACACCCTATGATTATTTTTGAGGTATTTTTCGACGTGGATAAAACAAAGTACGAATCCTTAATCCTTAATCCTTGTCATTTTGTTTCACTAGATTCGTTTCTTTAAAAATATTTTTCATCATCTTCAGTCTTAAATGATGATATTATTGAATATCTTTGGCCTGTAGTGCAAAGATGAATGATTTCTGAAGAATATCTTTGGTAGTAGTGCAAAGATGAGCAGTGTTTAGATGAACATGATTAAATTGATGAATATCTTTGGCACTGTAGTGCAAAGATGAATATTTGATTCGGATGTATATTGATTGATGTTATAGGGATAAAATATCGACGATGAACTTTTAAATTCATATATAGAAGATAGTAGTTTGCATTCTTTACTTAACTCTTCTAATGAATTATTATTTCACTGTGAATATTGATTTAAAATTTGTTGTCTATTGTATTCTATTAGATTTTTCCTGTTGAAGACTAACGATAATTTGTTGTATATTATCTTAGTCATAATATTCTTCTTTGGGCTAGTTGAGCTCACCCTTTTCCTTGTTGTTCCATTTTTCTTCTCGAGAGGCGAGAATGTAGCGAAGTACTAGTCGGGGGTATGGAATGAAGGTTCTAGAGAGAGTTGTTTAGTAGTCCTCACCATTTTATAAAATAATGTATCAATAATTATGATGGGGATTTATTTGTGTGTGGATATTGTCTAGATGGCAATATCGTATTTAAACTCACGAGTTTATATGTTGTAATAATAAAGTTGTAGTTATTTACGTACCATGTATTTGGCGACTCAGAATGGGTTGGATGGAATGGACCTATTTTGGGGCGTCACACTTGGTATCGAGCTTAGGGATATGATCTCTGGCGGAGATCGGGGAATAGAACTAGGAGGGAGAGGCAGGTAAATCCTTTGCTAGTGTGTCCTACCTAAGCTTATTTGTTAGTTGGTCAAGATATAGGGATATTATGTGATATATTGATTTCCTTAATTAACCCTTGTTTTATGGCGATGATTTGAGAATGTCGAATGAGAATATTAATGAGTGGAGTAAATGAGACCGTGGAGATGCCTGCATTTACCAACGAGGAGAGCGTGCAACAGTCGGCAATGTACCTCCGTGAACAACACCACCGGCGAGATGATGAGCGAGGGGATGTTTAGAAGCTTTTTGCGGTTCATGCAAAATCGACGAGGAGACTCGTGTTCAAAATACTGAGGAGGAAATGATAGCGATTCACGGGTGGTCACACGCCAAGCAGTTCAAAGAGTTGGGACCACTTGAGTGCGGGGAAAGCCGGATCCGATTAAAGGCGAGACGTGGGTCAAACAAATTACTAAGATATTCGATGTCTTGGGATGCACGGAGGAACAGAAAGTTCCATTCGCTACTTTTATGTTAAAGTGGCGAGGTAGATTCTTGGTGGGAATCGTGAAGCGTACCCATCCGGTACAGACTCAAAGATGTTATGGTAGATTTCAGAAGCAGTTCAATGACAAGTACTTCCACGAAAGTATTCATCATATGAAGGAAGTGGAGTTTATTAGACCGAGCGAGAATAACATGGCGGTGTCCCAAAGACTGGCTTAAGTTCAGCGGAGTTATCGTGTTTGCACCTCATTTGGTGGAGAATGAGGAGCGATTATGACGTGGATGTTTCGAGAGGTTTGAAACCGGCATACGTCGATATCTCATTTCTCATAAATTTTCTCTCTATTCGGATGTTGTCAGCGAGGCTCGGTTGTTAGAAAGCGAGATAACGAGTACGTCAACCGAGGGACCATAACCGAGGATCATACCAAGATAGTAGTCAACAAAATAACGATAACCGGCGGAGAAAGAAGAATACAGACAAAAGCGGTAACCACTCCGGTGGTAATCGTGGCCATGAAAATAGAAGCGAGTCGGGAGGAGATTTTAAAAGAGGAGATTCAACAACGACCATGTGAAGACGCGTCGGCGCCGATGATGGGCTGGTTCAAAGGAGGGAAAGACCATCGGTCGTATGTTACAAATGCGGAAAGAGGGACATATCACCCAAGCGCCCCTACAGGTTTAAGGTATGCTATAATTGTGGAAAAGAAGGACATATCGCTCGAGATTATACGATATCGAAACCAGATCCAGTGGGAATGGTGACTCAAAAGGATGTCGAGAAGAAAATTCAAAGTCAAGCGGTTCTTGGAAGAGCGTTTGTCGTGATCGGTCAAAATGCGAGGAACCCGGAACGAAGTTAGCAGGTTAGTTAATTATAAATTCTTGCGAAGTTTATACCTTACTAGAATCTGGGTTCTACCCATTCTTTTATCTCTCTTGCTTACTTTCAACGTTTGAACTTGACTACGGAGAAATTAGACTTTGACCTATTTATGGAGACTCAGTTAGGAGAAACTTTCATTACATCCGTTGTTTAAAAATCTTGCTTGATTCAGGTTGGCACTATTACATTAACTGTTAACCTTATTTCTATAGAGATATTTGCTTTTGATGTGATTTTAAGGTTAACTACTCATCATGCCAAAATTGATTACTTTCGTAAGGTTGTTAGTTTTCATATTCTAAGCAACTTTGTTATTCAATTCAAGCCAATCAAACCATTGTAGTCAAACATTTTCATATCAAGCCATGAAGTCATTCGTTTATTACGGATGTCAAGTTTTCTTAGTCCATGTTATGGATTTGAATAAAGACACGTCGATTTGAATAATATTCTGTTGTTATTAATTTTTCGACGTATTTCTGAAGAATTTCTTGGTTTACTCCCAAACACGATATTAAATATTGTATCGACTTTGAACCCAAAGACAAAACTCATTTCTAAAATCTTATATCGAATGGCTCTATTGAACTTCGAGGAGTTAAAATTCAACTATAGAATTTGGTACCGAGCCTTTATCTGGTGACTTCCTTTCGGAATGCAAAGCCGGACTCTCGTGGGGACGCCCATATTCGATGCGATAGTAAAGCGATAGGTGTCATTGTAACGTCTTATCCAAGGTTGGGATATGAGTCACGATTGAGAACAACCTAAGTCGGTAATCGAAATACGTAGCTTTCAAAGGCTTAGTTGGTTTTATCGGAGATTCGTTGAAGGATATTCACGAATCGCTATTCCATTAACGATTGACTTCGTAGAGATACAAAATTCGAATGGAGCGAAGAATGTGGGAAGAGCTTCGAAGAACTCAAGAGGAGACTCGTTTCAGCACATGTTCTGACTATACCGTCTTGGAAAAGCGAACGTGGTAGCTGACATGTTGAGTAGAAGATCGTATCTGAATCACGAAAGTACGATATTGTCAAAGACTCATTTCGTATAACTTACAAATATTAGAGATGGAGATGAAAACTCTAGGTACCCACGTGATGATATACGAGTATAATCGACTTTAATCGATAAAGTTAAAGTTGTTCAAGTTACACACCGGAGCTGATGAATTTGAAGAAGGAGGTGCAAGAAGTTGTTATTTCAAAAGCGAGAATCGGTGAGGTGAGGAAAGCTCAAACCTTCGATTTATTAATCCATTTGAAATTCTCGATCGAATAGGGCGTGGCCTATAGACTCGTTTTATCGCCAAGTATGACGCGTGTTCATAACGTTTTTCACGTATCGATGTTACGTAAATATGTGGACGACCCGAACCACGTCATTGAGTTAGAACCGGACGAGATAGACGAAGACTTAACGTACGAGGAGGTACCTGTCAAGATCTTGTAGAGGAAAGAACATGTCCTATGTACCGAGGTTATACCACAAGTTAAAGTTTTGTGGAGAAACCATGCTATTGAGGAAATGACCTGGGAGTTGGAAACGGAAATGAAAGCGAGGTAATCTCATCTTTTGAAACACACGAGTACAGATACGCCAATTTCGAGGACGAAATTTCATAAGGAGGGGAGGTTGTAAGACCCCGAATTTTTTTAAATAAAAAGGAATTTCCTTTATTTATTATTTTGAAATAGTAAGGGTGGATTTGATTAATGTGGTTAGTTATGGGTAAAATGCGCAAATATTTTAAATAAGCAAGTGGTGATAAAATATTCATTATCGTCGGGGAATATTCGTTTGGTCGTGGAATATTCGTACTGTCGGGAAATATTCGTACGACGGCGCAGTCTTTTGTGGGCCCATAACGGAAAGCGATTGGATGAAGAAAACGACAAATATAACTTGTTTATAAATAACGGCGTAGTTATTCTGAATTATCTTGTTGGAATACCCGTGGTTAAAACACACACTATCACGCGTTGTTGAACAAGTAGCTTTGCAGTATTGCACCAATTATTGATTCTTACGTAAGAAGACACTACTCAATAATTGTTACGAAGAATTATTATTCAATATTTTATTTTATTGATTCAATAATTGCTGCATTAATATTTTATATTACTGTTGTTTCAATAAATTGTCATTACACAGTATTTTCCATTATCGGAGCAATAATTCATATTATCTGAATAATATTATTAGAAAACATTATTGGCAATGTCTAGAAAATTCTATCTAAGGAGAGGTTTGGTCACCTAATTGCGCGCCAGTAAGGAGAGATCCTTATTGGAAAGCCCCCTCTTTCCTGGGAACGGCCTGGTTGCCAGTACTGTGATTCTATAATATTATTTGTGAATAATTAATTATTGATTTATATGATGAGAAAAATATTGATTTTATGTGGATATAGATGGAGAAATTTTTAAAATGACAATTGTTGAAAATTAATATTTTATCATTTTCTGATAAAATAATTCATTTAAATATATTATTTTAATAATATATTAACGGTGATATTTTTATAATGAATGTGGGATATATGAGTATATGAGGAGGAAGAGTATTTTTGTGGCATTAAATGATTAACACATGTTTTTTGTGTGTGGTGGACCCCATTTCTTGGACCGAAATTTGATTATAGCTTGTAAAATCGTCCGTTTGTGGATTTCGGTCAATTTCTGTTTAGAATTTGGAAAAACTTTCTTCTGCAAAGTTGTAGAGAATTGAATTTCCTATAAACACTCGCGAGATTTGAATTTTCTGATAAAAGGGCTATTTATTATGAATTATTGAAGTTTTGAGTTCAAATAATTGATTTTGGGAGTTTTAATTAATTATTTTGAGAAAAACGTTTTTGGTGAGTTTGTGAACCTCATTTAACACATGTGGCTGGTGTTTTTGACCAAAAGGTGGGCTAAGGAAAATTTGTATAATTATATTAATATTTATATTCAATTTTACGCTTTGGTGTTCTAAGCATTTTCCTATAAATAGGGTGCTTAGGTTAGAATTGAAAATCACACTAAATCAAGTTTTTCTCTCTATATTATCGAGCGTATTCTTGTGAGTATTTTGAGTATACTTTGAGTATTGCTATACGGATGTAAGAGTTCTAGTCATAGCCTATATCAAGGTGTTTCAACTAGAAATCTTGTCTTTCGAGGTAAGGGATGTTATTTTCTTTTCAAATGATATTATTTCTTCAATATCATTATCTTTGAAATATTGGTTGGAACTTTTTATCAAATTTGGAACTTTTTTCATGTCGGGGTTACTATTCATGAGTTACTATTCACGAGTTACTATTCACGAGTACTATTCATGAAGCGTGAAGATGTTTTTTTGTGGAATTTCTATCTTTTTTGGTGTGGAGTTACTATTCACGATACTAAGACTATTCACGATACTCGACACTATTCACGAATACGGCACTATTCATAGAAAAATGAAAAATTTTCTTTTCGTCTAAAATATCTATTCGGATACTAGCTTTGATTGTATCCATGTTTTGATCATTCTTGAATTTTACACCTATGATTATTTTTGAGGTATTTTTGGACGTGGATAAAACAAAGTACGAATCCTTAATCCTTAATCCTTGTCATTTTGTTTCTTTGGATTCGTTTCTTTAAAAATATTTTTCATCATCTTGATCTTAAATGATGATATTATTGAATATCTTTGGCCTATAGTACAAAGATGAGCGATTTGAAGAATATCTTTGGTAGTAGTGCAAAGATGAAGCAGTGTTTAGATGAACATGAATTAATCGATGAATATCTTTGGCTGTAGTGCAAAGATGAATATTTGATTCCGGATGTATATTGATTGATGTTACTGAGGATAAAATATCGACGATGAACTTTTAAATTCATATATAGAAGATAGTAGTTTGCATTCTCTACTTAACTCTTCTAATGAATTATTATTTCAGCTGCGAATATTGATTTAAAATTTGTTGTCTATTGTATTCTATTAGATTTTTCCTGTTGAAGACTAACGATAATTTGTTGTATATTATCTTAGTCATAATATTCTTCTTGGGCTAGTTGAGCTCACCCTTTTCCTTGTTGTTCCATTTTTCTTCTCGGGAGGCGAGAATGTAGCGAAGTACTAGTGGGGTATGGAATGAAGGTTCTAGAGAGAGTTGTTTAGTAGTCCTCACCATTTTTGTAAAATAATGTATCAATAATTATGATGGGGATTTATTTGCGTGTGGATATTGTCTAGATGGCAATATCTGTGTTTAAACTCACAGTTTATATGTTGTAATAATAAAGTTGTAGTTATTTCTGTACCATGTATTTGGCGACTCAGAATGGGTTGGATGGAATGGACCTATTTTGGGGGCGTCACAGTATCTTCCCGAAAGGGTGATGAAGCCCGCCATTAAAGCAAATGGGAAGATTCCCATGGAGAAGATTCAAAAATTCCTCCGCACTATGGGCCATAATGAAGCCAAGGTGGTTTTAAGCTTAAGAGAAGCTCCATATCAGATATCAATCATTGGACTTGGTTTCTCTTAGAGGATCATCGAAGATCTTATTGAAGGTTTTGGAAGAAGCCTACTTACCAAAATCAGTGGATGTGGAAAAATTTCAACATATGGTTGATCACATTTTCAACAACAATGTGATATCCTTCACTGATGACGACATACCGCCTGAAGGGACCGGTCATTGCAAGCCATTGCACATCGCAGTTTTGTCTTCAGGGTATATGTTATCTGGAGTTTTGATAGATGGAGGTTCGTCTTTGAATATCTATCCTTATGCCACCTTGGTGAAGATGAATGTCAATCTCAAACGTATCCAAAGCAGCCATACGGTGATCAAAGCTTTTGATGGATCCCGATGAAATTTTGTCGGAAAGATTGAGCTGCCAATTGAGATTGGTCCAATTACATTCAATGTATCCTTTCACGTCCTCAAGATAGACTCAAGATACAACCTGTTATTGGGGAGACTATAGATACACATAGCTGGAGCCGTTCCCTCCACATTACATCAACAACTCAAATACATTGTCAACAACAGTCTAGTCACTGTCAATGCTGAGCCGGAATGTCCTGAACAAGGATGTCTACCAATCATCAGCTTTAATTCAGAAGTTGAGCCGGCCAGTTTTCATACTTTAGAAGTGAGTAACGCGCAATATCAACCTATTGGAGCACCACTTCTCGTACCCAAGATTTCTGCCGAGGTTAAATTGGCCACACAAGAAATGATGTCATTGGGTCATCAGCCTGGACAAGGGCTTGGTAAAAATCAACAGGGTATTAAGCACCTTATTCAAGTGTCCAGTCAAATTGGGACAGCTGGACTAGGCTATTCTGCCAATTTTTGTTATAGGAATCCGCATAAGCATAAGCAGGTTCCTCAAGCTTCCGCCACACGACGATATTCTCCATCTACACCGCATGAGCTGATACAGTCTCCAGTAAAGGGCTAGCCCATGTTATGGCTATGCTGTTTCCCAAACCAGTACCATTCAAAGCAAAAGAGGTGCTGATTCCCGATCCCGAAGTTGAAGAAAGGGAGCGGAAACGTAAACATGACATCGCCTTGATGATGTCAGGCATACGCGTCATTGTTCATGATGAACATACAAATAGATATACCCTAGATGATGATTGGCCAGATGTCATGGTTGTCATTCGGGAGAAGGAGAATAATGACAAACCTTCCGTCACTGCAGTCCATCAGGACTTTTCCCTCGACAATTGGAGCAGCACTCCATGCATTGGTTGGCGAGGGTAAAACGGGCAGAAAATCTCTCTGCCCTGTAGATAACTTTAATTGCTTACTTTCCTATATAGTATTAGCAGTTATTTTATCAGTACATGCTAACACTTTTGTATGATTAAACAATTTCATATATTAAGTGAAAGCATCTTTTGATTTCAGGACTCTAAATTTAGATGTGCCTGTACTTGCTGATGATATGCCTCCTCTCTACAAGGGCTGTAACTTTGATGCAAAGTTGGACTTAGACTTGATGGAAATACAAGAGGACATTGAGACACCTCAGGAGATTAAGGAATGCACAGACAAACCTAAACCCAACCTTGACCAAACCACTTCTTTCAATCTTGGAAACTTAGAAAGCCCTAAGATAATCCAGATTGGTTCAGACCTCACCCCAAACCAATGGAATGACATAGTTATGCTATTAACCCAATTCCAGGATGTGTTTGCATAGTCTCATGAAGACATGGTGGGTTTGTCTACTGACATTATTCTTCATCGCCTTCCCATTAAGGAAGGATTCAAGCCAGTTAGGCAGAAGCTCAGGCGATTGAAACCTAAGTGGAGTTTAAAAGTCAAAGAAGAAATTGTGAAATAATTTTAGGCTGGCATTATCATGCTGTCTACATATCCGGAGTGGATATCCAACATTGTTCCCGTGCCTAAACTCGGAGGAAAGGTGCGAGTTTGCGTGGATTACCGGGATTTGAACAAAGCTTGCCTTAAAATAGCTTTCTTGTACCCTTTATCCACATTATCATTGACAATCTTTGCTCAATCAAAGATGTACTCCTTTTATGGATTGCTTCATGGGTACCATCAAATTATGGTCGCTGAGGAAGACCATGAGAAAATTGCTTTCATCATGCCTTGGGCAACCTTTTGTTATAGACGGTTGTTATTCAGCCTCATCAATGCCGGGGCAACCTATCAGCGAGCTATGATGGCTCTTTTCCATGATTTAATACACATGGAGATATAGATCTATGTGGATGACATCATCGTCAAATCCCGAAGGGAGGAAGACCACTTAGACCATCTCAAAAAGCTTTTCAATAGGTTGCGTAAGTACAACTTGAAGTTGAATCCAACCAAGTGCGCCTTTGGTGTCAAATCAGGTAAGTTGCTAGGTTTCCTAGTTAGCCACAAAGGGATTGAGCTGGATCCCACTAAAATCCAAGCCATCAAGGAAATTCCCGTTCCTCAGACAGAGAAGTAAATACGGGGATTTTTGGGTAGAATCAAGTTCATTAGCAGGTTTATCTCTCAACTCACAGTAACCTGTGAGCCCATCTTCAAGCTATTAAGGAAGAACTCCTCCATGAAATGGAATGATGAGTGCCATAAAGCATTCCTTACCATTAAAGAGTAGTTAGTTAACGCTCCTATTTTGGTACCTCCCAGGGATGATGTTCCCCTATTTATGTACCTGTCAATTAATGACAATGCCATGGCCTGTATGCTGGGACAGAAAGACGATAGAGGCCAAGAACGAGCTATCTATTACCTCAGCAAAAGATTCAGCATCAGTGAACACAAGTACACTCTGATTGAGAAGACTTGTTGTGCTTTAGCATGGGCTTCCTGCACAGACTAGCTTAGCCATTTTGTCATGTACAACACAGATGTATATATCAAACAGTATTATGTATGGCATGAAAATATATTTTGATTCACTTCCCTTTTAGTTATGCCTTGATACTTGCTTGATGATTGCCTGTTTCTCTAGGGCCTTGTGATCTTGATGCATTCTGAACTTATCCTTGATAGATGGACATTGAGACGAAGCAAGATCTCTCAGAACGGATCGTTAATTTCTTTGAATCCCTACCATCTTTGGTGTCTTGGGATTGGTATCTGTATGGAATGTGGAGAGGAGGGTGGTTTCTTCCTCTTTGAGATTGACCGCACCACAGAAGGTCGCCAGTACTTCTATTTGTGAGAATCCTAGTTAATTCCATCTCTTATGGGTTGGTATTTCTCTTTGAGGCACGATCGCAGCTTAGATAGTCACCGAATCTTCTATTTGTGAGAAGAGGTTGGGTAATTCCATCCCTTTGATCTGAAACCGATGAAAGGGGGCAAATTGAAGATTGATCCCAGTACTGTGTGACAAGTACGTTGTTCTGGTAGGGGTTAGACTGCAACATGAATGGCTGCCTACGTACTCCTATTGAAGAGGAGATCAAGTCTGCGTAGTTCTAACCTAGTGTGGGAGGTTTAACTCTGAATGCGGAAGGCAGAAGGATGTAGAAGTATTTTTGATGTTTTGTAGAGAAAGGGTAGAAATGTTTTTGTTGTTTTTATTTATTGCGACCGGGCCATATAACATATGGTTGCCTACGTACCCCCGGGTATCAGGGAGATCAGGTCGACGTAGTTCGCCCCTCAGGACAAATTAAAGGCGAAGAGAAGTGTGAATCCCATGTGCAGGCTATACTGCGGGGAGAAGAAAGTTTAATCCCATAATGGGGACAAACTACAAGTGTGTAAAAAGTTTGATCCCATCCTCAGGACAAACTGCAGGCGTGGAAAAGTTTAATCCCATCTTCAGGATAAACTGCAGGTGTGAAAGGTTTAATCCCGTCTTCAGGATAACCGAAATTGAGAAAGGTTCAATCCCGTCTTCAGGATAACCGAAACTGTATGGAAGGTTTGAAATGAAGTAAAACAAGGTTGCTGGCTTAAAGTGTATGTTTCCCTGAGGGGCAGAAGAGCATGTAAAAGGGTGAAAGGGTTCAAAACTGGAATGACTGGTGATTTGGTGATCAAAACCAGGATGTTTATTTGATGGTAACTTCAAACATAGTACTGTTTCACAGTGTCTGAGTTAATAAGCTGTGGAAATCCATCCCATAGACTAATGAGTAAGGGGTTGCCCCAGTGGAAGTTCGCATGGAAGTTCTGTAGGCTAATAAAGTCAGATGCAAAAGGTCAGGCCATCCTTTGTGATTGGCGGACATTTTCTGCATGATCTTTTTGATGTTTTTATTAGTCGCTTCAATAGCACCATTCATCTTTGGACGGTAGATGACGGAGTTGAGGTGTTTGATGTGAAATTTTCTGCATAACTCCTCCATCATTTTGTTGTCGAGGTTCTTAGAATTGTCTGACACAATGACCTCTGGTTGTCCATATCGACACACGACATTGTTTCTAATAAAAGTAATGATAACTTCTTTAGTAACCCTGGGGAAGGATGCTGCTTCTAACAATTTAGTGAAGTAGTCGATCATGGTGAATATGAATCGATGTCCATTACTGGCTTTGGGCTCGATGGGCTTGATCACGTCCATTCCCCACATTGAGAAGGGCCATGACGAACTCATATTGTGGAGTTCCCTTGGAGGGGCGTGGATATCATTCCCATGAATCTGGCATTGATAGCACCTCTTGACGTGATCATCATAGTTAGCTTTGAGTGTAAGCCAATAATATCTCATTCTGAGAATTTTCTTGACAAGTAAGTGTCCGCTCATGTGAGGGCCGCATACTCCACCATGGATCTCATCCATGAATCGCTGAGCTTGGTCTTTGTCCAGACATCTGTGGAGACCTAATCCCGTATCTCTTTTGTAGAGTGCATCTCTATTCAGGTAGAATTTCATAGCAAGTCGATGAATCCGCCTCTTCTCAGTTAGGCTCGCCTTAGTGGGTGTAGATCCATCTCGCAGATATTCCTTGATGTGCTAATACCAAGGATTGTGGATGGGAGGTAGCTCATCCGATACTTCTCCAACATAATTCCCATAGGCTGGGGCTTTTTGTAGAGCAAACATGATGCTTGGCATGTTTTCCTTGTCAGGTATATAAACCAAGGAGGCCAACATTGCTAATGCATCTACAAAATCATTCCTATTATGAGGAATGTGTAGAAAGGAGATTTGTTCGAACTCCAAAGTCATTTGTAAAACTTATCGATGGTAAGGCAGCAAATGCAATTCTTTGGTTTGATAGATTCCTGTGGATTGCTTGATTACCAATTCGGAATCCCCTAAGATAGTTAACCGCATGATGCCCATTGAACGGGCAAGTTTTAGCCCCATGATAAAACCTTCTTACTCAGTTGTGTTGTTGGTGTTGACAAACTACAATTTGACCGCCGACGGATATCGCTTTCCGTCGCAGAATATTAGGGATCGCTCGACTCGAGAGCCTTCAGACAATGACTCCATCAAAATATATTCTCCACGCGTTAAGCGTGTATTATCGATGTTAGAATCGAATTGTCATTACTCCTTCGTCAGGGAAGTATGTTTCTAAGGGTTTGTAATCCCCTGTAGGTGTGGCCGCCAGTTGATCCGCAATTCCTTGACCTTTGACAGACTTTTACGTCACATAGATGATGTCAAATTGCTGTAGGATCAACTGCCATCTGGACAATCGATAATTCAGTATGGGTTTACTGAACACATACTTGAGAGGATCCACGCGGGATATGAGATGGGTTGTGTGACCATGGAGGTAATGTTGTAACCTCATGGAAGCCCATGCTAAAGCATAACAAGTGGTCTAAGTGGTCATTGAAAAATTTTATGAGATGGTCTAAGTGGTCCTCCTCCTTCCGGGAATTGACAATGATGTCATCCATGTAGATCTCTATCTCTTTGTGCATTAAATCGTGGAAAAGAGCCATCATAGCTTGCTGATAGGTTGCCCCGACTTTGATGAGGCCGAATGACAACCGTCTATAACAAAAGGTTCCCAAAGGAGTGATGAAAGCAATTTTCTCATGATCTTCCTCAGCGACCATAATTTGATGGTACCCGGGAAAGTAATCAGCAAAGGAGTACATGCCGTATTGAGCAGTATTGTCAATAAGAATGTGGATAAAGGGCATGGGAAAGCTATCTTTAAGGAAAGCTTTGTTCAAATACCGATAATCCACGCAAACTCGCACCTTTCCCCCTGGTTTAGGCACAGGAACAATGTTGGATATCCACTCTAGATATGTAGACACCATGATGATGCCAGCTTGAAATTGTTTCACAATTTCTTCTTTAACTTTTAAACTCCATTCAGGTTTCAATCGCCTGAGTTTTTGTCTAACTGGCTTGAATCCTTCTTTAATGGGAAGGCGATGAAGAAAAATGTCAGTGGACAAACCAACCATGTCTTCATGAGACCATGCAAACACATCCTAGAATTGGGTTAATAGTGCAACCATATCATTCCGTTGATTTGTGGTAAGGTCTGAACCAATTTGGATTAGCTTAGGGTTGTCTAAGGTTCCGAGATTGAAAGAAGTGGTTTGATCAAGATTGGGTTTGGGTTTGTTTGCGACCCATTCCTTAATCTCCTGAGGTGTCTCAATGTCCTCTTGGATGTCCATCAAGTCTGAGTCTATCTTTGCATCAAAGTTACAGCCCTTGTGGAGAGAAGGCACCTCATCAGCAAGTACATGCACATCTAAATTCAAAGTCCTGAAACAAAAGATGCTCTTACTTAATATATGCAACTGTTCGATCATACAAAAGTGTTAGCATGTACGTGATAAAATAACTGCTAGTGTTGTAAAGGAAAGCAAGCAATTAAAGTTATCTACAAGGCAGAGGGATTTTCTGCCCATTTTACCCTCATCGACCAATGCATGGAGTGATGCTCCAATTGTTGAGGGCAAAGTCCTAAAGGACTGCAGTGATGGAAGGATCGTCATTGTCCTCCTTCTCCCGAATGATAACCATGACATCTGGGCAATCATCGTCTGGGGTGTATCTGTTGGTATGTTCATCATGAACAATGACGCGAATGCCTGCCATCATCAAGGCAAGGTCATGTTTACGTTTCCATTCCTTTTCTTCCGTTTTGAGATCAAGAATCAGCACTTTTTTTGTTTTGATTTGCACTGGTTTTGGAAACAGCATAGCTGCAACATGGGCTGGCACCTTTACTGGAGATTGCATTAACTCATGAGGTAAAGGTATAAAAAATCGCCTTGCGGCGGAAGCTTGAGGAATCTACTTGTGCTTATGAGGATTCCTTTGACTGGAACTAGCAGAATAGCCTAGTCCGACTGTTCCAATTTGAATGGACATTTGAATAGGGTACTTAATACCCTGCTTATCTTTATCGAGCCTTTGTCCAGGTTGATGACCCAATGACATCATTTCTTGAGTGGCCGACATAACCTCAGCAGAAATCTTGGGTATGGGAAGTGGCGCTCCAATAAAATGGTATTGCGTATTACTCACTTCCAAAATATTGAAACTGGCCGGTTCAACTTCTGAATTGAAGCTGATATTTCGTAGAATTCCTTGTTCAGGACAACTGCTCGGCCGCTGTTTGTGATGACTAGATCGTTATTGATGATGTATTTGAGTTGTTGATGTAGTGTGGATGGAACAGCTCCAGCCATGTGTATCCATGGTCTCTTCAATAGTAGGTTGTATCATGAATCTATCTTGAGGACGTGGAAGGATACATTGAATGTATTTGGACCAATCTCAATTGGCAATTCAATCTTTCCAATGGTATTTCGTTGGGATCCATCAAAAGCTCGGATGACCATATGGCTGCTTTGGATCCACTTGAGATTGATATTCATTTTTACCAAGGTGGCATAAGGACATATATTTAAAGATGAGCCTCCATCTATCAATACTCCTGCTAGCATATACCCGGAAGATATCGTTGCGATGTGCAATGGCTTGCAATGATTGGTCCCTTCGGGAGGTATATCGTCATCAGTGAAGGATATCACATTGCTGTTGAAAACGTGATCAACCAAATGTTGAAATTTTTCCACGTCCACTGATTTTGGCAAGTAGGCTTCTTCTAAAACCTTCAACAAGATCTTCCGATGATTCTCAGAAGAGAAAACCAAATCCAGTATTGAAATCTGGTGTGGATCTTCTCGCAAGCTTAAAACCACTTTGGCTTCATTATGACCCATAGTACGGAGGAATTTTTCAATCTTCTCCATAGGCAATTTCCCCTTTGCTTAGCAAGTAGGTTTGATAACCCGTTGAGGAAGGTACAATGGATTTTCTTTCGACACTGTAGAAGTAGTATGAGATGTGGATCCTTCAGCTTCTCCATAATTCCATGGAACTTTGTGCAAGCTGACCAAAGGATGTTGTGGTATGCAAGGTAAAGGAATTGGCTTTGGTGCGGCCACTTTCAAAGGATTATCAGCTCCTTTGAGTTGAATTGGTTGTATGGGAAATACTTTGACAGTCTCATCATTCACTACAGAGATAACTGCTACTGATCCCTTCCATTGGGTAGGGCATGCATTCCCACCCTTGAGTTACACAGTGTAATCATCTGCTATTTGCAGGACACCGCTATCAATAAGATTCTGAATAAGATGGCGAAGTGCCCAACATTCTTCTATGCTGTGACCGCGAGAATGTGAATGATATTGACACATTTCATCAGGATTGAACCGCCCTGAGCGGGGATTGATGGGAAGGAGAAGGAATGTGATTCTTCCTTCATTGATCAACATTTGAAATATCTCATCCATAGACTGGCCCAGATAGGTGAATTCCCTTTGATTAGCAAAATCCCGATGGGCTTTAGCACTTGCTCGCTTTGCAACCTTATCCTCCATAGCTTCGCTTTCTAAAGGTGTTGATGGAGCATTTATAACAAATAGAAGGAGATGTGCATGCTCCTGCCTGATTAATTGGCGTGTGACTTGATGTTGATGGGTCACCAGTTCTGCCAATTGCTCAATTTATTTGGAAAGAGCTTTCATCTTTCGTTCCATGGTAAATTGGAACTTTGCATAATCCCATTTGTCAACACGGTCTTTGATGGGTTGGGACGATTCACTATTGGAACCTTGTACAGTGCTCTAACTGATCATGTTGACCTCTTCTTCTTTGTGTTGAAGAAGAGGTTTGTTTTACACATGAGGTTGATCTGGTTTGGTGACTACAATCTCACCGTTATCTATCAGATCCTAAATCTTATGTTTCAAGGCCCAACAATCTTGAGTATCATGTCCAGGTGCCCCGACATGATAAGCACACTTCCGAGTAGCATTAAAACCCCTGCCATTAGGGTTGACTGGTGGAAGAAGATGTGTAATTTTCTTCTGAGCAGTTAGAAGAGCAAGAATGTTCTCGAGCGAATCCCCTAAGGGTGTGAACGTTCGAGGTCGCTTTACTTCTCCACTTTTAGGCAATTGAGGGTTTGAAGATTGTGCTGGAAAAGGGGAGTAGTTTCTCCTCTGCATAGACATGTTTGGATTGCCTTTTTGTCCTTATAGTATCAAGGAAACATCCTCCTCTTTCTTTTTATGGACCCTCCAGGGGTTGTTTCCATAAAATCCGGATTTGATGTGCTCAGCAACAGCTTTAAGAGTGGCTAGGTCTTGAATTTTACCGGACTTCAATCCCATTTCAGCCATCTCGCCGTGTTTGATCATTTTAGAAAATGGTTTGCCAATACCAGCTAGAACTCTCTCATAGAAAGGAGCTTCCTGTACATCTATGAAAGTCATGACCATTTCTGACTCTGTCATGGAAGGAATAACTTGAAAAAAGCGCCTCCACCTTTGAGCATACTCTCTAAATGACTCATTAGACTGTTTCTTGACCTTGGTAATTTGGTACCGGTCAGGAGCCACCTGAGATTGAAAATTGTATTGAGTGAGGAAGGCGTGACCAGCTCTTCCCAACTATGGATCTTAGAGTTGTCTAATCTGGTATACCATGAACGGGCTTCTCCAGTCAGACTTTTCTAAAACAGCTCCATTCTGAGCTTTTCATTCTCCGCATAAGATTCGAGTTCTCCATTGAACACCTTTAAATGTGTGTAAGGATCCCCTAATCCGTCAAACTTTTCAAAATAAGGGGTCTTAATATTCTCTGGATAATGCACACCAGGGAATATGCAAAGGTCTGCATATGAAACACTGCCATGTGTTCCAATCCCTTTGAGAACGTGAATGGTTTCCTCCATTTGAAGGACCTTCTTTCTGATGTCACCGGTGTCTGGATCTCCTTTGAGATGGGTGCCTTCAGGGTCTTTGTTGGTTGTATCCAACTGATGTTCTGGAATTGTTTTTTCCAGACCTTGAACTCCCCCTTGTGTAGAGGATTCTGTATGTGTAGGTATCTTCGTACCCTAAGTAGACTGGTGTAATTCTTTTAGTAGAATAGCCAAGTCTGTGATTTGTTTACTTAATCCGTCAAATTCTTCTCGGAAAACAGGATTAGACTGTTCGGAAGAGGACATGGTTGGCTGTAGGCTAGCAGCCTTTTTGGATTTTGACCGGGTAATAGGCCCAATTTCTTCCCTACAAAAGACTTACGTAGTTTAGTCTTAGGGTAATATAAATTTTATCATAACATGTCCTGCAAAACCGGTTTGTTAATTGATAACATGTCATGCATGCACAAATATTTTTCATATTTTCCATTACATACAGATGGACATGGAATAAAATTTCAAGTAAATGCTTTTACAAGTAATTGAAAATGGATAGCATGAAGAAACTTTCCTCCTCGTTTGGTTTATCAGAGGTTGACCTATCCTAGGGTTTCTCTCGCGGCTTTTCGGCATGAAGGTTCCCAGATCATCGTAATCTACTTGACGGGAAGTTAATCCGGTCGTTCAACTGGAGCGAATCTGAGTGGTGCCTTTCCTGAGCCCCGGGGAATCATTCTTCCCACGAGTCCAATAATAAAACACCGATAGGATAGCCTCTTGGTGGAGGGACCACACAACATACATTCACATACAACGTGTCTCACCATTAATGCAAAATGATGACATGTGCGAAGCACTAATATCACAGATAGATATTTAGCAGTGCAGTAATAAAAATGCATTCATACACATTCATCATAAATGTAAATGCAACATTCACACACAAGCATATAACAATTTTGAAAAGCTTGTAATAGCGGCTTAAGCCCTCTTACTAGAGTCCCCAGCAGAGTCGCCACCTGTCGACGTCGGGATTTTTGAGTGTCCCTTTTCGTTACTTGTTCTTTGGTGTTCTCATGTTAATGTGAGATTTGTTTGAAAAAACAAGTGAAAAAGGTCCGACATGTATAATGTCGACGATTTGACTTTAAGAGTCGCCAGTTGGTGTATTTAACTGGTTGTACCAATGCAATCGAAAAGGTTTGCACATTGACCTAGTGTTTTGACACTGCTAAACGGGTCTGTGAAACCGAGATTCATTTTGGGTCCGGGGGCTTGATTATGCGGAGGGAAGGTGTTAGGTACCCCCCGACATCTGTGTTACCACGGTGACCGCCACTTCTCAAAGAAATTGTTATATGAATGTGTGTGTTTATGTGTGTGTGTGTGGATCAATGTTCAATTATTTGAAAGTAGTGCGAGGCCTCGTTCACACCTATATACACAAAGTTTGAATTTTATAGAAAAATTCAGTTTTAACCAAGATATATCAATGAAGTTTTTGGAAAAGAGGTTTTTCAAACCCCGTGCTCAATAGGAATTGAGACCTTTTCATACTTCCATTTTATTATTAAATGTTCGGCTTGTTTGCTTTTATTTTCGAGATGCGAAGCATTCTCTAGAAAATAATATCTGTGATGTCGAACTCCTCATGGAACATAATGACCATCCAAGGAAATTCGAACCGTTGTAAAATAATGTACACAAAAGTCGCCACACGGTGAAAAATGTCCATCATAGGAACCGAATCTAGATTGAAGAAATGAACACCGTGATCACATGATTCCTAGGCTCACATGATCTTTGCAATTTGTATGGAAAGTAGTAAGCGATTATATATATATAAGTTGTAACTATATATATATGACATGATCGACCACCATGAAGCAACTCACATGGGGATCGAAATGTAAATATATAAAAGCGGTAAATATATATATATATATATATATATATATATATATATATATATAAATATATATATATATATATATATATATATATATATGGACATGATCAACCGCCACGAAGTAAACTCCAGGCGGGACGAAATGTAAATAAAGCTGTAAAAGCTATCAACTGCCACGAAGTAAACTCCAGGCATGACAAAATATAAATAAAGCTTTAAAATACCACAGAGTAAACTCAAGGCACGACAGAATGTAAATATATATATATATATATATATATTATATATATATGAATATATATATATATATATATAAGCGAATAAACGCATATAGGATGTAAAATCACGGCTCATCGGATATGTCCAACAACATATATATATATATATATATATATATATATATATATAAAAGCAATTTAAACGCTCCAGACCGAAGTCTAGGCTCAATCGAGGCATAACTCAATAATGTTAGTCCATATATATGAAATATATACATATATTAGTATATATATAGAGAGAAATTAAAACCACGGACTGAAGTCTGGGAAAATGCACAGAACGTGACTCTCAATGTGTATAACAGTGTGTGCTATATGAGAAGAAGACTTTATAAAATGTAAGAAGATTTACAGTGGGCTACCAAAGTAGACTTCTATGTCTTTAAATGGATAAACACTCAGCTCCCGCCGGATAAAATATAGCTATATGTGAGCTAACTAGTGTTTAAAGAAGAGGAAACACTCAAAAAGATGTGTATGTAGAGTAAAATGGACAGGGCTTCCTCGCCTTTTTCCTTCTCTCCTCTCTCTCAAATGGCTAACCCAAGCCTTGTATATATAGGCGGATGGCCACAAGTACACCCGCGGCAGCCATAGTTGTACCTGCGGCTGGTCGTGGTGAATCCGAGCCTCGCGGGTCCCATCGTCTCGTAGTACATGTAGTCATGCATTGTAATGTCCACTCGAACTTGCAGAACTTCAATCCGAGTATCCGAGCAAGGTATATCTGACCTTCTTCGGACCGCTTGTGTCGAGAGTTACGTAATGACATGGATTAGAGGTTGTACGAAGTCAGGAAGAGGGTTCTATGCCCATGGTCTTCTAGCTTCAAATTCTATCCAAAGTACTGCCACACGTAATAGTCACTCAGGATTGTCACTCCTCGATTCTTGTGGGACATTATTGGATGTATGTATGATGTGTTGAGATGACGTGCCATTTGTCGAAGGAACAAGATGACGTTTGACTCTGCGCCGGGGTTATCGCCGGTTTGAGTTGAAAGTAGACATTGCTCAGGGTTACAGCTGAGATTGGTCTACTTGTTGATATGCCGCGATATCATCTTGTTGACGTGGTAAGATGACGTTGTGACTCCTCACCGGGGTTATTGTTAGTTTAAACGGAAAGCAGACGTTGCTGAGGGTTACATCTGAGATTGGGCTGGTTGTTTATATGCCTCACTGTCATCTGGATTGAAGCTGATCGCATGTTTGAAATAAGCATTTTCGGGGTTATCGCCGGAACTGCAATGGCATCCCTTGGGGATATCACCAAGGATGGGGTTGCTACTCCCAGTGTTATCTCTGGGAGAATGGGGCTGAACGTCATGGTGTTATCGTAGAGACGTAACCGTCTTCTCGGTGTTGTTGCCGGTCTTTTGAATTGCATATCTCGGGGTTATCTCCGAGATTGGAAATGACATTCCCGGTGTGTGTTTCGGGTTTTGAGATGACGTTCCCGGGTTGTGTTCCGGGTTGGAACTAAACTTCTAGTAGTATCCGAAATGGATGTAATCTGTCTTTCAGGGTTATCTCCAAAAGACGAATCTACCCTCCTGCAATGTTAGTAATAGGAGTGCAGAAAATTTTGTGTGCTTACACTGTCGATATGGAAAATCAGAGGTCATTGTGTCAGATAATGCTAAGAACCTCAACAACAAAATGATGGAGGAGTTATGCAGTAAATTCCACATCAAACAACTTAACTCCGTCATCTACCATCCAAAGATGAATGGAGCTGTTGAAGCGGCTAATAAAAATATCAAGAAGATCATGCAGAAAATGTCCGCCAATCACAAAGGATGGCCTGACCTCTTGCCTCTGACTTTATTAGCCTACAGAACTTCAATGCGTACTTCCACTAGGGCAACCCCTTACTCATTAGCCTATGAGATGGAAGTAGTGCTCCCCATAGAGGTGGAAATGGAATCTCTCAGAGTGTTGATGGATGCTCAGTTGGATGAAGACCAATGGGTACAAGACATGTATCACCAATTGTCTTTGATAGACGAAAGGCGAACCGCGACAATTTTCCATGGTCAATTATATCAGCAAAGGATCGCACGATCCTACAACAGAAAAGTACGGCTACGGTTGTTCAAACAACATGACTTGGTTTTGAAGAAGATCATTGACAACCAAGATCAATCTAAGGGAAAATTCGCTCCTAACTGGGAAGGCCCGTTTGTTGTCAATGAGGTATTGACAGGAGGTGCTCTCAGACTACAGGAAATGGATGGCGATGAATTTTCACAGCTTATCAAATCTGACACCGTGAAACGGTACTATGTCTGAAGTTACCATCAAGCAAACATCCTGGTATTGATAATCCATTCACCAGTCATTCCAATTTTTTAATCCTCTTTTTACAAACTCTTCTACCCCTCAGGGAGATATACACTTCTAACCAGCAGCCTGGTTTCATCTCATTTCAAACCTTTCACACAATTTCAGTTAACCTAAACACGGGATTGAACCTTTCACACCTGCAGTTTATCCTAAATACGGGATTAAGCTTTTCTACACTTGCAATTTATCCTGAAAACATGATCAAACTTTTTCCACACCTGCAGTTTGTCCCCATTATGGGATCAAACTTTCTTCTCCCCGTAGTATAGCTTGCGCACGGGATTCACACTTCTCTTTAGCTGCGATTCATCCTGAGGGGCGAACTACATCAACCTAATCTCCCTGATACACGGGAGTACGTAGGCAACCATATTCTATATGGCCCCGTCGCAATAAACAAAAAAACAACAAAAACATTTCTGCCCTTTCTCTACAAAAACAAAAACCACAAAATACTTCTACACCCTTCTTCATCAATAAAGCTTCTACACCCATCTGCCTTTCACATTCAGCGTTGAACCTCTTACACTAGGTTCGAACTACGCAAACTTGATCTTCTCTTCAATAGGAGTACGTAGGCAGCCATTTATGGTTCAGTCTAACCCCCTACCAAAACAAAAATACTTGTCACACGGTACTGGGATCAACCTTCAATCCACCACATTTCATTGGCTTCAGACCGAAGGGATGGAATTACCCAACCTCTCCTCACCAATAGGAGATTCGGTGACCATCTAAGCTACGGTTGTGCCTCAAAGAGCAATACCAATCCATAAACGATGGAATTAACTAGGCTTCTCAAAAATAGAAGTACTGGCGACCATCTGTGGTGCGGTCAATCTCAGAGAGGAAAAGCCACACTCCTCTCCATATTTTCATACAGAAACCAGTCCCAAGACACCAAAGATGGTAGGGATACATATAAATTAATGATCCGTTCTGAGAGATCCTACGATGGCTCAATGTCCACATATAAAGGATAAGTTTAGAATGCATCAAGATCATAAGACCTGAAGAAACAGGTAAATATCAAGCAAGTATCATGGCACAACTGAAAGGGAAGTAAATCAAAATATATTTCTCTGCAATATATAATTGTAACGCCCCAGAAAATCGAACCTTTGTAAATACTTTTAATAATGAATAAAATAATATTATTTATTATTATTCTATGTTGATTAAATGAATGTCGTTCTATAACCTAGAAACGTCGGAACGTCGTAGTATTTTAACTACGTGAATGAATTAAAGTGTTTGAATTTCTAAGACAAAAATAAAAGCTTTCCAAGAAATTTTTCGAAAAACACTATTCATCGATTTATGCTCGGGAATTATTTTTGAATTTCCGAGAAATATATAATGTTATAATATCAAGTTGATATCGATTGTGTAATAATAATCTAAGTATGGAAAACGTAATATTTTGCATGTGGACCTAATTTGGGAACGTTAGGTTTATTAAGCATTAAAGGAAGAAAGTTGTGATCATATAATGTGTATTCATTATATGAAGGTAATGAATGTAAGTATAATACGATGTATTGTACTATTATGTATGAAGAATGAGATAACGTATATTGCAAATTAATATACGAGCTAACATACAAGAATTATACGTGGGGTAAAAATGTTAAGTTGTTTAATTAAAGGTAATGGACTTGTAGGATTATTAGTTTAATAAGAGAAGTCAAATAGAATGTGACAATCAAGCCCAAGTGTTTGATAAGTCATGAGTCCAAACTATGGTAGCACAAACCCAATAAGGAAGTAATTAGATTTAATTAACAAGCCCAATGAGAAGCCATAATCCATGGGGCAATCCAAGTGTGAAATGGGTAGTCTTGATGGGCAAATAATATGTTTGATGACCAAGTATTAGAAGTGGTTAGCAAGTAGACTTGGAGGTTAAGTTATGAATAGTAAGGAGGTAGAGGTTAAGGAGGTTAATTGAGGAGGTGAATTAAAGGAGGTGGATGGTTTAAAGACCATTCTACCCTAGCTTTGGATTGTCTATAAATACAAGCCTATTTTATTTTTGTTGGTTGTTATTTCATCCAGCACTTTTCTCTCAAGATAAGCTACTTATTTGGTACAGAGAATAAGCCACTTAAGACTTATAAGCCACTTCAACCTTTGTTAGATTTTACAAAGTGAAGTGAAGTAATAGTCTTCAAGGGTAAGACTCATATATTTTATCTTCATCTTTTCTATGATAAGATTGATAGAGAAGGGGGATTGTTTGTTAAGAACATGTAATAAGTTATTAAGGAATGAACTTAAGCCGAATAAGTTGATTAAGCAACTTGAACTTTAATAAGTTGCTAGAATCATGAAGAACTTTGCATATGTTTGTCATATGATGTTAGTATATTGATTATAGTATAAGAACATTGATTGATGGACTGAAGTTCATAGTATGTCATAAGCATGAGAATATGTAGTTCACAAGTTATATAAGACATTGACTTATGAGGATAAGTCAAAACCTACTTTATCAATAAGTTGGTGTAATAAGTAACTTGAATTGTTCATGTGTTGTTTAAAATCAATTTAGAACGTTTAGTAATGAAGCTTTGCCGAAATTCACACGATTGGACGATTATCGTCGAATTCGTGAAATTCTCAGAATGGAAGTCGTATCTTGTGTTTGAAGTTGGAAATGTTGGTTTTCGATGGAGACAAGTCATATTTGGCATTATAGATTTGCGAACTCGAAAATGCGAATTCCGACTTAGAACGAAGAAACGAGCGTTGAACGTTCACAAACGTTTATTGTTTTCGCTAAAAATGAACTAATAGGTGAAATTTTAGCAAACAAAGTCAAATAGGTATAATTCTTGCATGAACGCATAGAGTAGATAATTTATGAATCGTAGGCTTTTGAACGAGCCAATTAGGACTTATAACGAAGAAGTTATGAGTCCAGGAGTTTCGTAAAATTTTCAAAAATTACAAACTATCTGAGGCACAGAGTTGGCATCGCGGCGCCAACCCAAGGCCAAATGAGTGGCACCACAGCGCCATAACAGTGTTTGAGCACACTGCTAACTCGCGCCGCAATGCGAGATGAAGAACTAATTATGGCGCCGCAACACCATGTCCAGAAGCCAGACACTGCTAACTCGCGCCGCTGCGCGAGATGAAGGGCAATGGGTGGCGCCGCCTCGCCAACCCTATGCAAAGGATAGTAAAGAATGTTTTCAAGTACAAAATGAAAGAGAACTTATTAGTAATGAACTAAGATATGAACATGACATTGTTAAGGCATTGTTAGACACTGATGTATGATGATTAAGAGTTAATAATCAATTGAAAGTGAACGTAATTTGAATGACATAATGAAAGCTGGAAACCCATAATAGTAGATCTAAGTCAGGAGACCTAAAGTGTACGTGCAATAATCAGTAAGCAGACGCTAAAAGGCAAGTATTCCAACCCTTGTTCCAGTTCAGTCTGGACAAGATTTGTAATTCATGTATTCTTTCGCATGAAGTTTTGAACGATGAAGTCTAAGCTAAATCTTTCGGTTAGACTTATATTATGATTTCGTCAAGCATGATTAATGTTTACCGAGTTATATTGGTGTGGTTTTCAATTGAAGATCGAGTATGCTAATAATGTTTTTGTCATTTAACGATAGGCACGTGAGGTTGCCACGACTTAAACGAATACACATTTAATGAATGTAGTGTTGATCAACATAGAGTACTATGGGCTGATCACCCAGAAGTGCTCGTAAGCTATGCCGGACTAACGGACTTAGTGTCGGGTTGTCCTTTTCAAAAGAAATTATTAACTGCTCATAGTCTTGAGCCTTAGTTGATATTCTACTGAATATTGTTGTTGAAAATGTTTGAATGAAAAGAAGTGCTATTTTAAATTATCGATAGTACTTCGTAACTATTGTTCAGTTACTGAAGATATATGAGTTCTATGTTTCAAGCATGTTGTTTATTAGAATTGTAGTACTTGCTGAGCTAGTCATGCTCACTCTTGCTTGAACCATTTGATTACAGCCAAGATCAAACTGACTGAAGGCTCCGGCAAGGATAAATGCAAAGCGAAGACGAACCCTTAGAGATCTTATGTAATAATATAGATGGATGATTGTAATATATTTGATATTATGACAAGAACAAACGAATGGGTTATAAAGAACATGGGAAATGTAATATTATTTTGAATATATAGAAGGTATATTAGTTCTTTTGAGACTCTTCAATGGAATGAATGTATGAATGGTAGTAACGTGTAACACCATCTGTCGGGTTGGAAGATACCCGGATTTGGGGGCATCACAGGTTGGTATCAAAGCATTAGGTTATAAAACTTAAGGGGGGATTAAAAACCTTAAGTCATAACCTTAAGAGAAGTTAAAGAAGTACAAGAAGAAAATAACCTTATAAAAATGCATTATGATTATATTATGTATTTTTATTATTCTACTGACATGTACGAATCAACTTAATTATTTTGTGTAGATGTCAGGAGTAAACAGAATGTTTGTAAATGGTCAAACCATTAGCGAAGAGTCGGTGAACCAGGTAGAGGTTTTACTAAATCCTATAGTAGTAGAACCAGATGTAGTGATTATTGAGTCTGGAGACTCAGATGAAGCTGACTACATGTCAGTATTTGACGGAATGATAGAGGAGGAGGTAGAGACAATGTCCTTTAATCCAGTGGCTATAGCATCAAAGATAGCTCCTGGGGGGTTAATGATGTCTCTGTTTATGTCAGTATTAGATAAAAATATCCATTACTGTTAGGAAGTCAAGGAGCTGAAGGCAGAGCTCCAAATGGTTATAGAGGACAAGACTGATGTCGAGTCCATGTGGGAGCAGGAACATGACGAGAGGATTTTGGCTAAGGACAAAGTCTACGAGTTAAAGCATGAGGTCTTAGAGCTCAAGGAGGAGCTAAAAACCAAGGTGCAGAAGATAAGGAGAATGTCATATATCTATAGGAGTTCTCATACAGATTTCCAGCAGCAGGTAGCTGGTTATCTTGTGGAGGTGGGGCAAACACGGCATACTATTAGCCGTGATATCATTGCCAGTCTTGCCAAGGCAGATTTTGATAATGCCTTGAGGCAGATGTAGATTAGTGATAGCTAGAGTAGTATGTAATATTTTGTAATTAGTAGCGACGTAAAGCCTTTTTTGTATAGTAAAGGGTAGTCTTTTGTAAATCCCAATTTTTGGAAAGTGATAGCGGGAAAGTAATGTAATCAGCTTAGGCTATGTATGTAGCCGATGTAGTATTATACTACGAAGAATGAATATAAGTCCTTTTTATGGAATACAATGAGTTATGGATGTTGGAGTTATTATTTAATATTAAATGATAACTAATAAAGAAAGGAATAATAACGCAATGTGTTTATTGTATCAGCAAAATGCCGCCCAAAAGAGTGCAACATAATCAAGGTGCGAACGTAAATCAACCGAAGGGAGGTCCGATTAATCCGATGCAGGAGTTTGTTAACTTATTAACAGCTACCTTTAATAGAACAGGGGCTAATATCCCCGTAAATCCAGGAGTAGCACGAGCTACTACCTTTAAGGATTTCAAGAGTGTAGGTCCTCCGGAGTTCAAATGAACTACGGACCCTATTGAAGCCCAAACATGGGTTAAGGGAATAGAGAAGGCATTTGTGATAGCAAATGTCGACGAGGCCCAAAAGGTTGCCTTTGCAACCTATATGATGAAGGGAGAGGCCAACTTTTGGTGGGAAGCCAATCAGGCTAGGGTTGGGGTAGCAAATTTGTTTTGGGATAGGTTCAAGGAGATATTCTTCAAGAACTACTTTCCCACAAGTATGCAGGGAAGGATGGAGATGCGGTTTCTAGAGTTGAAATAAGGGGATATGACAGTTTCCCAATACGCCGCCAAGTTTAATGAACTGGCAAGGTTCGCTCCACACCAAGTAGATACTGAGGTGAGGAAGGCATGACGGTTCGAGCAGGGCTTGAAACCCTGGCTCTATAACTGTATTTCGGTGTTCCAAAGTACTTCTTTTGGAACCGTTTTAGAGAAGGCGATAATCGCCGAAGGTGGTAGCGAGGCGTTGAGTCAATAGCACAAAGACAAGAAGAGTAAGGGTAAAATAGATGGGGAATAAAGATTGAGGGAGCCAGCGGTAGTGGAGAGGGTCAGAAGAGGAAGGTATTTAGCTCTGGGAATACCGGAGTGAAGCAAGGAGACCCTAAGAAAAGAATGAAGGCCTGCAAGACCTGTGGGAAGACTCACTTAGGAGTCTGTCTCAAGGGGAAGGCCGTCTGTTACAATTGTGGACAGGAGGGGCACATTGCGCCTAATTGTCCGAGTCCAAAGAAGAATCACGGATGCTTTGTGTGTTGGTCAACTGACCACATGGCAAAGAACTGCCCGAAGAAGGGGACGGACGGGAACTAGGGTGCTAATAGCAGTAAGTTAGCTATTAGTGGACCAGCATAGCTGGGTAGGCCGATGGGCCGTACCTTTAACATGACAGTTTAAGATGCAGTTACATCAGGGGACTTCGTCGCAGGTATTATTCCGATCAACGATATAAATGCGTACGTGCTGTTTGATTTGGGTGCTACTTGTTCGTTTATAGCATGCGATTTTGCTAGACGATTAGGATTACTTCCCGAAAAGTTTCCTATACCTTTAAATATTAAGGTAGTAAACGAAGAAATAATTCCTGTTGAAGATGTTCATAGGAGTTGTTGCGTAGATATACGGGGTTGTAAATTATCGGTAGATTTGTTACCGATAAAGTTAGGAGAATTTAACGTAATTCTCGAAATGGATTGGTTAGTTAACCATGGGGCAATTATAGATTGTCAAAAGAAATGTGTGAACATTATGACTTTAAAACAACCTCAGGTAGTATTTTACGGGAATAGATCGCCGGGACGTTCGTGTTGTCTAACCATGACACAAACTAGCAAAATTATTGAGGAAGGGATACGTAGGCTATCTGTGTCATGTTGTTGATACCCAGAGAGTGGTAGCAACCATGGAACAAATAGCTATAGTGAGAGAATTCGCCGATGTATTTCTGAGTGAATTGCCGGGTCTTCCGCCGGATAGGGAGACCGAGTTTGTGATAGACAACGTGCTAGGAGCAGCACTAGTTTCCAAGGCACCGTATCGTATGGCGCCAGTGGAGATGAAGGAGTTGATGGTGTAGTTACAAGAACTGTTGGATCGGAAGTACATTCAGCCGAGTGTGTCGCCATGGGGAGCACCGGTACTGTTTGTCATGAAGAAGGACGGATCGTTAAGACTGTGTATCGACTATCGAGAGTTGAACAAGTTAATGATAAAGAATAAATACCCATTGCCCAGGATCGATTACCTCCTTAATCAGTTGAAAAGGGCTAAGTATTTTTCTAAAATAGATTTAAGAATGGGGTATCACCAGTTGAAGGTTAGGAAGGAGGATGTACCAAAGACAACATTCAGGACTCGTTATGGTCGTTACGAGTTTCTGGTGATGTCGTTTGGGTTGATAAATGCACCAGCTGCATTTACGGATATGATGAACATAGTGTTCAAACAATATTTGGACAAGTTCATCGTAGGTTTTATAGATTATATTCTAGTATATTCTAAGACGCCAGAAGATCATGCTGAACACCTTAGATTAGTGTTGGAGACACTAAGAAAGGAGAAGTTGTATTCAAAATTCACTAAGTGTGAATTTTGGTTAGAGAAGGTACAATTTTTAGGTCATGTCATTGACCATGATGGGATTTCAGTAGATCCAATGAAGGTGGAAGCCATGATGAATTGGGAACAACCGAAAACACCGACTGAGGTGCAGAGTTTCCTAGGGTTAGCGAGTTACTATCGAAGATTCATCCAGGATTTTTCGAAGATAGCTACTCCATTGACTAACTTGACGAGGAAGACGGTAAAATACGCTTGGACTGATAAGTGTGAGGACAGTTTTCAAGAACTGAAGAAGAGGTTGAGTGAAGCGCCTATTTTGTCACTGCCCGATGACACATGAAATTTTGTAGTTTATAGTGATGCTTCGCATAGAGGACTTGGTTGCGTGCTCATACATTATGGCAAGGTCATTGCGTATGCATCTAGGCAGTTGAATGATTATGAGAAAGTTTATCCTACTCATGATCTGGAACTGGCCGCAGTAGTTTTTGCTCTAAAGATATGGAGACATTATCTTTATAGAGAAAAATGTGAGATATACACGAACCACAAGAGTCTAAAATATATCTTCACCTAGAAGGAGTTGAATATGAGGCAGAGGAGATGGCTGGAGTTGATAAAGAATTACGACTGTGAAATCCTGTATCACCCGGGAAAAGCAAATGTAGTTGCCGATGCCTTAAGTAGGAAGGGTCGGGAAAAGTTTTCTTTGTTAATGGTTTAAACTGAGTTAATAACAAAGATGGCTAGGATGGAGTTGGAAGTGAAGCTGCCAAGTGAAGGTGGACAAAGGATGTTTGCGACGGAGATGCAATCTACCATTATTGAAAGAGTTAAGGAGGTACAACTCAAAACTGATGAGTGTGACCGGATGAAGGAGCGGCTGGCTAGTGAAAAAGATACTAAGTACAGTCTTGATAATGAGGGATTATTAAGATTTGAAAGAAGAATTTGGGTTTCGAATGAGACGGAATTAAAGGAGCAGGTATTGCAAGAGGCTCATAGATCGAGGTTTTCGATTCATCCTGGTAGCACTAAGATGTATCAAGACCTTCGACAGAGTTTTTGGTGGCCGAACATGAAGAGAGAGATAGCAGAGTATTGTGAGTAGGTGCTTAACTTGCCAGAAAGTTAAGGCCAAACATCAACGACCCAGTGGCTTGTTACAGTCATTGGAAATCCTGGAGTGGAAGTGGGAAAATATCACGATGGATTTTGTGGTAAGACTTCCGACTACAACAAAGGGGTATGATGCGATTTGGGTAATAGTGGATCGATTGAAAAAATCGGCTCACTTTTTGCCAATTAGGGTCAAGTATAACTTAGATCAGTTAGCTAGACTTTATATTAAGGAAATAATCTCTAGACATGGAGTACCAGTATCGATTGTGTCAGATCGTGATCCATGATTCACATTGTACTTTTGGAGGAGCCTACAAGAGCAGTTCGGAATGCAGTTGAAGCTGATTACGGCGTATCATCCACAAACAGATGGACAGAGCGAGAGGACAATTTAGACGTTAGAAGATATGTTAAGATCTTGCATCATGGATTTCAAGGGTAGTTGGGATGATCATCTACCATTAGTGGAGTTTACGTATAACAATAGTTATCATGCAAGCATAGGTATGCCGCCTTACGAAGCTTTGTATGGGAGGAAATGCAGAACACCACTGTATTGGGACGAGGTAGGAGAATGCCGAATGCTAGGACCAGAATTGGTGCAGTAAACAGCGGACATTGTCAAGATGATACAAATGCGTACGTATTCCTAAAAGTATCTCCCTGAAAAGGAAAGATACATTTTGGGAAGAAGGGAAAGTTAAGTCTGAGGTTCATAGGACCTTTTGAGGTATTAAAACGGGTGGGCGAGGTAGCTTATATGATAGCATTACCTCCAGACCTAGAACGAATACATAATGTATTTCACAATTCCGTGTTACGTCCTTATAAGCCGGATTATAAGCACGTGCTAGAATATGAGCCTATTCATATCGAGAAGGACTTAACGTATGAGGAAACGCAGATTCAAATTATTGATAGAAAAGAACAAGTTCTTCGGAATAAAGTCATACCTTCTGTAAAGGTGATATGGAAGAACCACGATGCAGAAGAAGCAACGTGGGAGTTAGAAGAAATGATGAAAAAGAATTATCCTCATTTGTTTGTGTAATTTTTTTTATATGTAGCTAAATTCTGGGGACAGAATCCTTATAAGGGGGAGAGAGTGTAACGCCCCAGAAAATTGAACCTTTGTAAATACATTTAATAATGAATAAAATAATATTATTTATTATTATTCTATGTTAATTAAATGAATGTCGTTCTATAACCTAGAAATGTCGGAACGTCGTAGTATTTTAACTACGTGAATGAATTAAAGTGTTTGAATTTCTAAGACAAAAATAAAAGCTTTTCAAGAATTTTTTTGAAAAACACTATTCATCAATTTATGCTCGGGAATTATTTTTGAATTTCCGAGAAATACATAATGTTATAATATCAAGTTGATATCGATTATGTAATAATAATCTAAGTATGGAAAACATAATATTTTGCATGTGGACCTAATTTGGGAACGTTAGGTTTATTAAGCATTAAAGGAAGAAAGTTGTGATCATATAATGTGTATTCATTATATGAAGGTAATGAATGTAAATATAATACGACGTATTGTACTATTAT
Organism: Panax quinquefolius; assembly: GCA_020205615.1. Taxonomy (NCBI): domain Eukaryota; kingdom Viridiplantae; phylum Streptophyta; class Magnoliopsida; order Apiales; family Araliaceae; genus Panax; species Panax quinquefolius. The sequence continues at coordinate 141,063,614 of CM035156.1, forward strand.
GTATGAAGAATGAGATAACGTATATTACAAATTAATATACGAGCTAGCATACAAGAATTATACGTGGGGTATAAATGTTAAGTTGTTTAATTAAAGGTAGTGAACTTGTAGGATTATTAGTCTAATGAGAGAAGTCAAATTGAATGTGACAATCAAGCCCAAGTGTTTGATAAGTCATGAGTCCAAACTATGGTAGCACAAGCCCAATAAGGAAGTAATTAGATTTAATTAACAAGCCCAATGAGAAGCCATGATCCATGGGGAAATCCAAGTGTGAAATGGGTAGTCTTGATGGGCAAAGAATATGTGTGATGACCAAGTATTAGAAGTGGTTAGCAAGTAGACTTGGAGGTTAAGTTATGAATAGTAATGAGGTGGAGGTTAAGGAGGTTAATTGAGGAGGTGGATTAAAGGAGGTGAATGGTTTAAAGACCATTCTACCCTAGCTTTGGATTGTTTATAAATACAAGCCTCATTTATTTTTGTTGGTTGTTATTTCATCCAACACTTTTCTCTCAAGATAAGCTACTTATTTGGTACAGAGAATAAGCCACTTAAGACTTATAAGCTACTTCAACCTTTGTTAGATTTTCCAAAGTGAAGTGAAGTAATAATCTTCAAGGGTAAGACTCATATCTTTTATCTTCATCTTTTCTATGATAAGATTGATAGAGAAGGGGGATTGTTTGTTAAGAACATGTAATAAGTTATTAAGGAATGAACTTAAGCCGAATAAGTTGATTAAGCAACTTGAACTTTAATAAGTTACTAGAATCATGAAGAACTTAACATATGTTTGTCATATGATGTTAGTATGTTGATTATAGTATAAGAACATTGATTGATGGACTGAAGTTCAAAGTATGTCATAAACATGAGAATATATAGTTCATAAGTTAAATAAGACATTAACTTATGAGGATAAGTCAAAACCTACTTTATCGGTAAGTTGGTGTGATAAGTAACTTGAATTGTTCATGTGTTGTTTAAAATCCATTTAGAACGTTTAGTAATGAAGCTTTGCCGAAATTCACACGATTGGACGATTATCGTCGAATTCGTGAAATTCTCAGAATGGAAGTCGTATCTTGTGTTTGAAGTTGGAAATGTTGGTTTTCGATGGAGACAAGTCATATTTGGCATTATAGAGTTGCCGACTCAAAAATGACTGAATTCCGACTTAGAACGAAGAAACGAGCGTTGAACATTCACGAACGTTTATCGTTTTCGTTAAAAATGAACTAATAGGTGAAATTTTAGCAAACAAAGTCAAATAGATAAAATTCTTGCGAGAATGCATAGAGTACGTAATTTGTGAACCGTAGACTTTTGAACGAGCCAATTCGGACTTATAACGAAGAAGTTATGAGTCCGGGAGTTTTGTAAAATTTTCAAAAATTGCAAACTATCTAAGGCACAGAGTTGGCAGCCATGGCCGCCTACAATAATGATGTTTGAGACATCTGCTAACTCACGCCATGCAAATACGAGATGAAGAACTAATTATGGCACCGCAGTTAGCTTATGTCCATAAGCCGAGACATCAGATTAACTTCGCCGCAAAGACGAGACGACGAGATGAAGGGCAATGGGTGGCGCCGTAGCGCCAACCCTATGCAATAGACAGTAAAGAATGTTTTCAAGTACAGAATGAAGGAGAACTTGTTAGTAATGAACTAAGATATGAATGGCATTGTTCACATTACGTTCACTTTCAATTGATTATTAACTCTTAATCATCATACATAAGTGTCTAACAATACCTTAACAATGTCATGTGAATGGCATAATGAAAGCCGGAAACCCATAATAGTAGATCTAAGTTAGGATTTACATTGAGATGAAGGGTAAGATATAATAGTATACATACTTGATGATATATGACCTAATGTGGTACGTTATATGATCATGTATTGTAGAAATTTAGAGACCTAAAGTGTACGTGCAATAATCAGTAAGCAGACGCTGAAAGGTAAGTATTCCAACCCTTGTTCCAGTTCAGTCTGGACAAGATTTGTAATTCATGTATTCTTTCACATGAAGTTTTGAACGATGAAGTCTAAGCCAAATCTTTCAGTTAGACTTATATATGATTTCGCCAAACATGATTAATGTTTACCGAGTTATATTGGTGTGGTTTTCAATCGAAGACCGAGTATGCTAAAAATACTTTTGTCTTTTAACGACAGGCACGTGAGTTTGCCACAACTTAAATGTATACACGTTTAATGAATGTAGTGTTGATCAACATAGAGTACTATGGGCTGATCACCTAGAAGTGCTCGTAAGCTATGTCGGACTTACGGACTTATTACCGGGTTGTCCTTTTCAAAATAAATTATGAACTGCTCATAGTCTTGAGCCTTAGTTGATATTCTACTGAATATTGTTGTTGAAAATGTTTGAATGAAAAGAAGTGCTATTTTAAATTATCGATAGTACTTCGTAACTATTGTTCAATTACTGAAGATATATGAGTTCTATGTTTCAAGCATGTTGTTTATTAGAATTGTAGTACCTGCTGAGCTAGTCATGCTCACTCTTGCTTGAACCATATGAACACAACCAAGATCGAGCGGACTGAAGGCTCCGACAAAGATAAAGGCAAAGCGAAGACGAACCCTTAGAGTTCTTATGTAATAATATAAATGGATGATTGTAATATATTTGATATTATGACAAGAACAAACGAATGGGTTATAAAGAACCTGGGAAATGTAATATTATTTTAAATATATAGAAGGTATATTAGTTCTTTTGAGACCCTTCAATGGAATGAATGTATGAATGGTAGTACCGTGTAGCACCATCTGTCGGGTTGGAAGATAACCATATTTGGGGATGTCACAATAATACTGTTTAATATATATATATATATATATATATATATATATATATATATATGTGTGTGTGTGTGTGTGTGTGTGTGTGTGTGCGCGTGTGTGTGTGTGTGTTGTACATGATAAAATGGCTAAGCTAGTCTGTGCAGGAAAATACAAAGCTATCTACGGATCTGTGTGTATGCAGACTATCAGATCTAGCATAGCATCCCTCTCTGAAGAAGGAGGTAAAGCTGCAAGCTCCTGCTCAAGGGTATCTACATGAGCTATCAGATCTGAAGTTAACTGCATGATGGCGTGATGCTCATCAATGTATGCACTCATATCGGCAAGAATGCCAGTCGTATGGGATCTCACGAAAGTACTGTCTGCAATGGCCACATCCCTAGCAGATAGGGCAGCATCCCTCTCCACAATCAATGCATCTCTGGCTGATCTAGCCTCGTCCCTCTCTAATAGAGCAGTGTCTCTCCCATCAAGAACTGTCAACATCTAGGCCCTTGCCTGATCGCTCTCATAGGTCATCAGATGTAGGCTCTGCTCCAAAATCTTGTCTTTGAATAATCGAGAGTATGTGATGGCTTTTCAGGGGTGGGAGAATCCATCACATATCTTTGGCGACCCAATGATCAAGTCTCCATTGATGGGAATGTCAGCCTCCTCCATAGGCTTCTCATCGTCGAAATCAATCTCCTGCACTGTGTATACTACCATAGCTGATGCAGTCTCTGTCTCCATCCATGCAAAATACTCTGCAGAATAACTTGGGATGGTGACAGAAACTCGGCTAGCTCTCATTGATCCCAACAGCATACAACCCGGATCATCCTCTGGCGATAAATGCGTGAAGCAATCTTGACTCACTGCCCCCTCAAATGGATGGAAATCCTGAAATTGGTCAAACTGACTCATCACGACCAATGGGTGGTAAGTGATCATCCATCTCAAACCAGCTAAAGGAAGATAATCCATGCCCGGAGCATGAGTAATGAAGTTGTAGGGTGAGCTAAGCTATGTACATTTCAATATAGCGAATAGATCTCCAATCCCTACAAGGAAAGCTGACCAAGATACAACATCTGTACACTCCGCAGGCTGGAAAGAGTATGACATGGCTATATCATGGGCGAGGCAATACCTATGCCGTCTGAATGTGCCAATTGGTCCCAAGTGTGACATAAACCACATGTACAGCATGACCGAGCTGCCTATAAACACTCCTACTGGGCAAGTGCAGCAGTATGTACCTGACCTCAGAGTCTCTGTGATAATCATCGGTATGATGGTATGACCCTCCCTGAGAGCTCTCATTTCCATAATGACCCCGATATCTAACTCATCCATGTATCGTGGCATGTAGACGTACGACAATACGCACATCAATAGTACATCCACTCTAGCCAAACGCCAATGATCCTTCGGCGTGGTAAAATCCCCGGAAAGCCGTGCATAACAATCCTCAGAGCCAAATCTGTCAATCAGAAAACGCTGGGATATCACATGGCCAGATGTGATCTCATCCTGTACCACTCTACGCCTCAAACCGGTGATGGTCATGAACTGCCTATTCATGTCCCCAATCACCATGTCCGTGCAAGGTCTGTCCAATGGCAGCATCATCAACCGTGCATACTCCTCCAGAGTAGGACTCAACTCCTGGGTCCCGAATCAGAAAACCTGCCTCTCCGATACCCAATGCTTTAGCATACACTCGATAAACCCTGTAGGAACCTGAAACATCAATAAGGTCATAGTGTCTTTGCGGTGAATGATCTGATGATCACCACATGTCTGGTGGTGACATACTATCATACCATGAACGCATACCAGATGCCACCAAAAATGGTGGGGTATGATCAATATGGCTATCTGTCGAAGAAGACATTTATACAAGCCGTGTCATAAGACCATCCAGGGGTCAATGCTGAATATCTCTGGACATAAATATGCATAACATAATAACATGCATGATACAATAGATGGAAATATGATATAGGGAATGGAAAACTGTACATAGATTCCTAAGTATATCATCATCTAATACATCTCCGTATAGCTAAAAATACAGGGAAATGGGGTGAAGCTACCCAACATCTAACAGAGGCCTATCAAAAGATATAGCAAGAATGGGGCGAAGCTACCCAACAGCTAACAGAGGCCTATCAAAAGAAATAACGAGAAATATACATCAGAAGAAGTCAATGGTATCGATGTCTACATCGTCAATCCTATCCATCTGATGTAACTCCTCTTGAGACACTAGATCTCTATATAAAGGGATGTCAAGCCTATACAAGGGAGGATCTGCACCGGCAAAGCCATATGGGTCACCTGAGGGGCCAGCGCCAAAGCTGGAAGGATCAAAATTATCTGCCTCTGAAGGATCTCTAACTAAATGCTGGGTAAAGAAATGTGCCCGGTCCAATCGTCAGGTCAAACTATCAATCTGTGTCACATGAGTCGGATCTCTGACACAGGCTAGCCAATCCGTCATCATCACGAATCCTGGAACCATATCCCCCATAAACTCGGTGGTGCGGGTCTGAGCTCCAATGGTATGAGGGAACCACCAATGTTGGAACATCTCCTGAGTGCAGGGGCTCTCTGATAATGTGAAACCGTCCATCCCCAACAATGGTATGTCAATGACGGGTGACTGCGAAATAGGACAATAACGCCTGACAGGAGGCAAGATCGGCATGCGAATCTGTCCTTTAGTACTCCTGATAGTACGCTCTCCTAAATAGAGCTCCCATCCTCCATCTATAAAGAGAGGAATCCTGCGGGTGGAAATGACGTACTCAAATCCAACTCCCAAATACTCCCCAGAGTAGGGAACCCATGTGATGACACCCGCTGTCAACAACTCCAGTTGTAGGCGACAATGAGTGTAACCCTCAGCAATAGGGACCTCCGCTAGTATGGAATGATGCCATCACCATCCTCGTGGATAGGTGTCTAAACATAATACGCTCATAGGATGTAAACATGGAAGCCTCTCATAGGACCAAAACTTCCAACACAAAGGCAAAAATCTACTGTCAGTCAACGCTCTTAACCTGTATACGGGAAAAGACAAGAGAAACACTCACCAGCAGAAATGGGTAGAATCCTAACCATGCCTCGGTCAAGCCCTGCGATCGCATGTGCATTCCCCTGAGGAAGTAGGCAAAGGTGTAGGAACCCCAATCATAGTCTCCTATACGGTCCACGTGTCGAGTGGCGCTGATCAAAGTGAAGGACATCGTAGAGGAATTATCTGCTATGAAGCAGCCCATAATGATCATCAGGAATAATCGCTGAAGAATGCGGTCCCTGACTCTCACATCATCGGGTATAGGCTCACTCAACAACCCGCTCATAGCATCTATGCTTAAAGGACCTGTACGAATAGTCCTGCCCTTGAGCGCCTCTGCCGGAACTCCTAACAAGGATCGGCGGCGGTAGGGTAATATATCGCTGCAAGGCAACTGGATCCCCTCAAACTCCATACCGTGATAAAGCGCCAATCCATCGACGTCATCATCACCTCACAGTCCGGCCAAATGGAGTGGTGATTTCAGTGAAATCAGCGCTTCGAGACAATGCCTGTGGTAACCCCCTAGGGACAATGACGGGAAGAATGGAAAAGAACGCTCCAAATCCCCTGCCATGTACAATCGCTTTGTAGTCATCATGCAAGGCCTGATACATAGAGTGGACGCAAAATCAGTTCCCTCGAGGATGTGTGAAGCCGGGAACCTACATCAAATGCAGATCAACATCAGAATCCTTTACCCCTCATCAATAGGAAATAAGGAAGATTAAGATCTAACTTCATACCTCATTTGCGTGCAGATAGATTGAAGGATGCCGACTTAAGTCACCCAGAAGATCTGGGTTTGCCACTTGAATACTTGGCAAATCCCTACGGGGAACACGTGCAGCAGGAGCAGGAACCTCAACCGGTACATCCTCCTCCTCGTCCTTGACATCTAGCACTTCAACTCGGATAGGACGTGTGAGATCCCAAATTTTATGAAATAAAAGTATTCAATTTTTCTATTTTGGTAAATAGTTAAATTGATAAAAGTTTAAAGTTAAGGGTGATATGTGAAAATTTTTCAAAGTAAGCAAGTTGTCATAAAATAACCGGTAGTAAAAGTACAGTAATACGCGTGGTTGCATAGTAGTACACGATAATGATTATTGATGCTTATGTGAGAAGTCACTCAATTATACTCAATTATTGCTATAATAATTGTTGTATCATATCTATCATATTATTGATTCAATTATTGTCACAGTAACATCTGCATAATATTTTATATATTATTAAATTAATAATTGAGACGACAAAGTTATTCCTATTATTATTTGCAATATTGATGTCGACGTCGGGATTTTTTGATGTCCCTTCTCGTTACTTGTTCTTTGTTGTTCTCATGTTATTGTGAGATTTGTTTGAAAAAATAAGTGAAAAAGGTCCGACGTGTGTAATGTCGACGATTTGACTTTAAGAGTCACCAGTTGGTGTATTTAACTGGTTACACCAACGCAACCGAAAAGGTTTGCACATTGACCCAGTGATGTGACACTGCTAAATGGGTCTATGAAACCGAGATTCATTAAGGGTTCGGGGGCTTGGTTATGCGGAGGGAAGGTGTTAGGCAACCCCCGACATTCGTGTTGCCACGGTGACCGCCACTTCTCAAAGAAACTGTTATATGAATGTGTGTGTGTGTGGATCAATGTGCAATTATTTGGAAGTAGTGTTGTACCTCGTTCACACCTATATACAAGGGTTTGAATTTATAGAAAAATTCAGTTTTATCCAGATATAGCAATGAGGTTTTATAAAAAATGTTTTTCAAACCCTGTGCTCAATAGTAATTGAGGCCTTTGATACTTCCATTTTTATTATCTAAATGTTCGGCTTGTTTGCTTTTATTTTCGAGATGCGAGGCATCTGCGAGAAAATAATATCTGACGGCTAAAGCGCTTATGGACATGATGACCATCAAGGAAATTCGGACCTTTGTAAATAATGTACAAAGCGCTTACATTTGGAAAAAGTCCATCATAGGAACAGAATCTAGATTGATGGATGAATCTATGATCACATGATTCCTAGGCTCACATGATCTTGCAATTTGTATGGAAAGCGATAAGCATTTATATATATATATATATATATATATATATATATATAAATATATATATATATATATATATATATATATATATATATATGCATGATAAACCACCACGAAGCAACTCCATGGGGGATGAGAAATGTAAATAAAACAATAAATGCTATCAACCGCCATGAAGTGAACTCCAGGCGGGACTTGAATGTAAATAAAGTTGTAAAAAGCTATCAACTGCCACGAAGTGAACTCCAGAACGAGGATGAATTGTAAAGAATCTTGTAAAAAGCCACGGAGGAAACTCCGGGCACGACAGAATGTAAATATATATATATATATATATATATATATATATATATATATATATATATTTATATATATAACTAGTAAATGCTAGGATATAAAATCCGGGCTCATCGGATATAATAACAATGATTATATATATAGTATATATATATATATATATATATAAATAATTAACGCATATAGGATGTAAAATCCGGGCTCATCAATGAAGTCGACCACAATATATATATATATATATATATATATATATATATATATAAAAGCAATTAAAGCGCTCGGACAAAGTGCAAAGGCTCAATCGAGGCATAACTTCGATAATGTTAGTCCGTATAAAAATATATACATATATATATAAGTATATATATACAGACAAAAATGAAAACCACGGACCAAAGTCTGGGCAAATACACTCACACGACTCTCAACGCGTACAACTGTGTGTAATAATATGAGAAGAAAGCTTTATAGAATGGGAGAAGGCTTACAGTGGGCTATCAAAGTAGACTTCTATGACTTTATTTGGATAACTACTCAGCTCCCACCGGACAAAAGATAGCTATATGTGAGCTAACAGAAAAGAAAACACTTAATATGGGTGTGTATAGAGCAAAATGGACATGACTTCCTCGCCTTTTCTCTCTCTTCTCTCCCTTCAAATGGCTGACCCCAGCCTTGTATATATAGACGGATGGCCGCAGGTGTACCTATGGCAGCCGTAGTTAAACCTGCGGCTGGTCATGGTGGGCCTGGGCTTCGTGGGTCCTATCATCTCGAAGTACGTGCACTCACGCACTGTAATGTTTGCTCGAACTTGCAGAACTTCAATCCGAGCTTCTGAACGAGGCATATGTGACCTTCTTCGGATAGCTTGTGTCGAGAGTTATGCAATGACATGGATTAGAGGTTGTACGAAGTCAGGAAGAGGGGACCATGCCCATGGTCTTCAAGCTTCAAATTCTATCCAAAGTACTACCACGCGTAATAGTCACTTGGGATTGGATATCCTGGTTCTTGAAGGACATAGTTGTATGTATGTATGTATGAAGTGTTGAGACGACGCGCAGGTGTTTGAAAGGAGCAAGATGATGTTTGACTCTTCGTCGGGTTTATCACCGGTTTGAGCTGAAAGTAGACGTTTCTCAGGGTTACATCTGAGATTGGACTACTTGTTGGTATGCTACGATATCATCTTGTGATAGGAAGTGTTAAAGTGGCAGGATGACAGACGTTGCTCAAGGTTACATCTGAGATTGGATTGCTTGTTTGTATGCCTCACTGTCATCTATGGGTGTGCCTGTCCTCCCGTTGTTAGCTTTGGGTCAGAGGTATGAGTGCCTCGGCAGGAGGGCTGAGATTGAAGCTGATCGCATGTTTTTGAAACAAGCATTTTCGGAGTTATCGCCGGAACTGCAACATCATTCCGTAGGGTTATCGCCAAGGATGAAACTCGAAGTTATCTTCGAGGTTGAAAATGGTCCTTCTGGTGTGTGTTCGGGGGTTGAGGATGAGATTCCCAGTGTGTGTTCCGGGTTGAGACTGATGTTCTCGGTTGTATCCGAAATGGATGTGAGTTGTCTTCTAGGGTTATCTCCGAAAGATGATTCTGCCCTCTTGTAATGTTAGTAACAGTTGTGCAGAAAATTTTTGATTGTCTACAGATGCCACTCTTTATCATATTCATGCAATGCAAGGCATGGATAGGATAAAGAATCCTAGACACTTGAAATGAAAGTGAAATAAACATGATGCTTCTGTGCAGCAACATGATGCAAATGTATGATGCATGATTGTCATGTAATCCTGCTGGGATGACAATCAGTGATGGCTTGGACATGCGATCAAAGTCTTCAAGGATGTTGACGTTGGGGCTATCACCAAAGTCATGAATCCTAGACACATGCTTATATTCCATAGAGGTACCTCTTGTATGTAAGAGATCGGTGGGGATAAAGCTTTGTCTGCTTGAGGATATGTATAATATATTCCCTCATCCTGTCGGAGTTACTGCCAACATTCGGTTGTTGTCAGGGTTGCTTGACCTTCGTTGATGTGTGTATCACCGGATAGATTGTCAAGGTTGTTTGACCTTCATTGATGTGTGTATCAATGGTTGCATTGCGTTGTAACCCCCACCGAGGATACATGGATGTTTGACAGATGTGTGTTGTGACCCCCGCCGGGGATACGTATATGTTTGAAACTTCGGCATTGTAACCCCCGTCAGGGATACGTATTTAATTTGTAACTTCGGCTTTATAACCCCCGTCGGGGATACGTTGATGCTCGAATTTTGTAGATTCTGCATTGTAACCCCCATTGAGAATACGTCAGGGTTTCCTGACACTCATTGATAGCATCAGACCTTTGTGGGGTATTGTCGAGCATGATTTGTGAAAGTTGAGGCCACTGATATCGTATACCTTGTATGCAGGTGAATACCAATGTGGAACATGTGGAGCCAGAGTTTGACACATGAACACCAGGATTCCGGGCTAATCTACTCAATCGCGTAGCGCTTTTATTCTTGATTTGGCCTTTTCAGCTTGTGAGACCTCCTTTGCAACTCTAACTGGAGAGAGCTAGAGGTGTGGGACCCATGTAGGAGTGCTGCAAGTACACCTGCAGTAGCCGCAGGTGGACCTGTAGCCAACCGTGGCTATGTAAAGCCCAAAGGTTACTTTCGTAAGTCATTTTTAAGCTGCGTGACGAAGGAAATCTGAGAGCTTCTCATCAGACTTGTTGAGTTCAGGCAACTTTTTGCATAATCTGCTACCATACAAGCATTCTTCACTGTCCTGGTAACGTATGCATGTATTTTTTTCCAATTTCTCTCCGTTGAAAAATGACTTATCACATGAAATGCATTTAGACACATAGTAGTGAATATGAATGCTGATATGAATTGATAAAAAATATTCAACATAGCAAATGTTAGTATTAAACTATGCTGAACATAATGATGTGAAAATTTTTGACTTTTGAAACAGTAAAATTTGCACCTTTTACTGTCATTTCTTATCCTATTTGAGGACAAATGAGTAAAGGTAGACAAGCAAAATAATCCTGGTAATTAGACTACACTTACGAATTTTTTACTGCAATGTATTAAATATATATAGGATGTATATGACTGTGTTAAGGTATGTTACTGAATGGCCACCTAGTCATGCCTATGTGCATGTGGATAATCCCATTTACAAGGGGGCTATGGCAAAATTTTCCCAAAATGTAGGAATGATTAGTCATGCATTTTTAACTCTACTGTAGATGTATGTTAAAACAATGCATGCATGCATGTTAAAAAGCTCCAGGTAAGAATTTACCACACCCTTTCTGAGGTGATTTGGAGACTTGTTGTCCAGATATTATGGATTGAATCGGTAGAGTAGTTCATGAGGGACCACTTACGGTGTACGGAGGAGGGCTTACGAAGAGCCTCGGCCTTGATTACATTAAACTGACCTCATCATTTGGTGGAGGCGGTGATACGTCCTATCCGGGTTAAAGTGCCAGATGTCGAGGACGAGGAGAAGGATGTACCAGTTGAGGTTCCTGCTCCTGCTGTACGTGTTCCTCGTAGGGAGTTGCCAGGAATTCAAGTGGCAAACCCAGATCTTCTGGGTGACTTGAGTCAGCATCCTTTAGTATACCAGTACGCAAACGAGGTATGAAGTTAGATCTTAATCATCCTTGTTTCCTATTGATGAGAAGTAAAGGATTCTGATGTTGATCTGTATTTGATGTAGGTTCCCGGCTTCACACAACCTCGAGAGAACTGGTTTAGCATCCACTCTATGTATCAGGCCTTGAATGATGACTACATAGTGATTGTACATGGCTGGGGATTTGGAGCATTCCTTTCCATCCTTCCCCGTCGCTGTCCCTGAGGTTACCTCAGGGCATTGTCTGAGCGATGGTTTCACGGTTCGATCACTCCATTTCTTTGGGCTGTGAGGTGATGATGACGCCGATGGATTGGCGGTTTATCACAGGTATGGAGTTTGGAGGGGATCTAGTGCCTTGTACATCGGATATTACCCCTACTAAAGTTAGATCCTTGTTGGGAGTTCCGGCAGAGGCGCTCAAGGGCAGGACTGTTCGTATGGGTCCTTTGAGCGTAGATGCTATGAGCGGGCAATTAAGTGAGCCCATCCTGATGATGTGAGAGACAGGGACCATATTCTTTAGCGATTGTTCCTGATGATCATTAGGGGCTGCTTCATAGCAGATAATTCCTCTATGGCATCCTTCACTTTGATTAGCGCCACTCGACACGTGGACCGTATAGGAGACTATGATTGGGGTTCCTACACTTTCGCCTACTTCCTCAGGGGAATGCGTATGCGATCGCAGCGCTTAACCAAGGCGTGGTTAGGATTCTACCCATTTCTGCTGGTGAGTGTTTCTCTTGACTTTTCCCGTGTACAGGTTAAGAGTGTTGACTTACAGCAGATGTTTGCCTTTATGTTGCCAGTTTTGGGCCTATGAGAGGCTTCCATGTTTGCGTCCTATGAGTGTGTTAGGTTTAGACACCTATCCACGAGGACGGCGATGGCATCATTCCATACTGGCGGAGGTCCCACATTCTTTGAGGTTTCACTCATTGTCGCTTCATCATTTGGAGTTGTTTGGTGGTGTCATCACATGGGTTCCCTACTCTGGGGAACATTTGGGAGTTTGATTTGAGGATGGGTACCCGACTGGAGTTGAGTACGTCATTTCCACCCGCAGGATTGCTCTCTTCACAGATGGAGGAAGGGAGCTCTATTTAGGATAGCGTGCTACCAGGAGCACTACAGGAGAGATCCGTATGCCGATCTTGCCTCCTTCCTGCCGTCATTGGCCTATTTTGCAGTCACCCGTCATTGATATCACATTGTTGGGGATTGACAGTTTTACTTTGTCAGAGGGCCCCTGCACTGAGGAGATGTTCCAGCATTGGTGGATCCCTCGTACCATTGGAGCTTAGACCTGCGCCACACAGTTTATGGGGGATATGGTTCCAGGATCCGTGATTGAATTGGGCACTTAGGCTAGCCTGTGTCCGTGATCTGACTCATATGACACAGATTGATAGATTGACCCAGCAGTTGGACTGGGTACATTTCTTCATCCAGCCTTTGGGCAGAGATCCTTCAGAGGCAGATACTTTTGATCCTTCCAGCTTTGGTGCTGGCCCCTCAGGTGACCCATATGGTTTTTTCGGTGCAGATCCTCCATTGTATAGGCCTGACATCCTTATAGATAGAGATCCAGTGACTCAGGAGGAGTTACATCAGGTGGAAACATCGATGATGTAGACATTAACACTATTGACTTTTTCTAATGTATTTCTTGCTATCTCTTTTGATAGGCCTCTGTTAGTTGCGGGGTAGCTTCACCCCATTTCCCTGTATTTTAGCTGTACAGAGATGTATTAGATGATGATATACTTAGGAATGTATGCATAGTTTTTCATTCCCTATATCATATTGCCATCTGTTGTATTATAAATGGTATTGTTATGCATATATATGTATGTCCAGAGATATTCAGCATTGACCCCTGGATAGTCTTATGACCTTTGCCCGTCTGAGATGTCTTCATTGACGATTAGTCAGTATTGATCATACCCCACCATTTTTGGTGGTAGGTAGTATCGTTCATGGTATGATAGTATATCACCATCGAACGTGGTGATCGTAGATGATTTGCTGCAGCATACTATGACCTTGTTGATGTTTCAGGTTCCTACATAATTTGTAGAGGGTATGCTTGAGCACTTGGTATCGGAGAGGCAGGTTTTCTGATTTGGGACCCAGGAATTGACTCCTACTTTGGAGGAGTATGCACGTTTAGCGATATTCTTTCTTTGGGCAGACCTTGCGTGCATATGGCTATTGGAGACATGAGTAGGCGATTCATGACCCTCGGATTGAGGCGTAGAGTGGTAGAAGGCGAGATTACATCGACCACGTGATATCCCGGCATTTTCTGTTTGTGATTTGGCTCGAGGATAGTTATGCACGGCATTAGAGGGATTTCACCTGCCGGAGGACCATTGGCGTTGGGCGAGTGGATGTATTCTTGCTTTGCGTGCATATGTCATACGTCTACATACCACGATATATGGATGAAAGTTGGATATCGGCGTCATTATGGCGGTGAGAGCTCTCGGGGAGGTCGTACCATTATCTTGATGATTATCGAGAGACTACGAGGTCGACTATATCTTCTTTGCACTTATCCGTGAGGAGTGTTTCACGAGTAGTTTGGTCATGTTGTATGTGTGGTTTATGTCACACTTGAGATCGATTGGCACATTCAAAGCGGCGGGGTTTTGTTTCACCCATGATATAGCCATGCCGTACTCCTTTTCGGTTTGTGGAGTGTCTGAATCTTTGCATCGTGTTCGACTTTTCTGGCGAGGATTAGAGACCCATTTGCTATATTCTTGAGTGTTGAGGCTTAGCTCACCCTATAGCTTCATTACTCATACTCGGGCATGGATTACCTCCCCTCGGCTGGATTGAGGGGCATGATTACCTACCACCCCTTTGGCCGTGATGTGTCGGTTTGACCCGGATTTTGAGTTTTCACCTATATGAGGGGGAAGTGAGTCAGCACTTCGCTTCACACCGTTTATCAGTGGAGGACAGATCCAGGTTGTATGCCTGTTGGGATCAGTGAGAGCTAGCTGAGTTTTCTATCAGTCATCCGGGTTGTTCTGTAGAGTATTCCGCATGGAAGGAGATATAGACTGCATCGGCTATAGTAGTATCCACAGTTCAGGGGATTGATTCTGACGATGAGGAGCCTATAGAGGAGGCTGACATTCCCATCGATGATTTGACTGCTGGGCTGCCAGCATTTGTGATGGATTCTCCCTCCCCGAGTGCCACTATTACTCAGTATTCGGCACAGGATCTGGAGCAGAGCTTACATCTGATGACCTATGAGAGAGATCAGGCTAGGGCCGCGATGTTGACAGCTCTTGATGGGAGAGATGCCACTCCATTAGAGAGGCATGAGGCTAGATCAGCCAGGGATGCATTGATAGTGGAGCGGGATGCCGCCTTATCTGCTAGGGATGTGGCCATCATGAGATAGTACTTGATTAGATCCCGGATATTTATTAGTCTTGCCGACATGATTGCTTACATTGATGAGCATTATGCCACCATGCAGTTAGCCTCTGATCTGCTAGCTCGTGTAGATACCCTTGGGCAGGAGCTTGCAGCGTTATCTCCGTCTTCAGAGAGGGATACCACATTAGATCTGATAGTTCGCCTATATACAGATCTATAGATAGCTTTGTATTTTCTTGCACAGACTAGCTTATCCATTTTGTCATTTACAACACATATGTATATATCAAACAGTATTATGTATGGTAGGGAAATATATTTTGATTCACTTCCCTTTTAGTTATGCCTTGATACTTGCTTGATATTTGCCTGTTTCTTCAGGGCCTTGTGATCTTGATGCATTTTGAACTTATCCTTGATATGTGGACATTGAGACGTCGTAATATCTCTCAGAATGGATCATTGATTTCTGTATATCCCTACCATCTTTGATGTCTTGGGACTGGTATCTGTATGAAATGTGGAGAGGAGAATGGTTTCTTCCTCTACGAGATTATTGCACCACGGATGGTGCTTGATACTTCTATTTGTGAGAAGCCTAGTTAATTCCATCTCTTATGGATTGGTATTGCTCTTTGAGGCACGATCATGACTTAGATGGTCATAGAATCTTCTATTTGTGAGAAGAGGTTGGGTAATTCCATCCCTTTGATCTGAAAGCCGATGAAATGTGGTGAAATGAAGGTTGATCCCGATCTAGTGTGACAAGTATTTTTGTTACGGTAGGGGTTATCTTTGAACCATGAATGGTCGCCTACGTACTCCTATTGAAGAGGAGATCAAGTCTGCGTAGTTTGAACTGGTGTAAGAGGTTATTATTTGGATGTGATGAAAGCGAAGAGGTGTAGAAATGTTTTTGTTTGTTTTTTGTAGAGAAAGGCGAGAAATGTTTTGTGTTTTTTTTGTTCTTGTTGGGCCATATAGAATATGGTTGCCTGCGTACTCCTATTGAAGAGGAGATCAGGTCGACATAGTTCGACCCTCAGGACGAATTGAAGGCGAAGAGAAGTGTAAATCCCATGTACAGGCTATACTGTGGGGAGAAGAAAGTTTGATCCCATAATGGTGACAAACTGCAGGTGTGGAAAAAGTTTGATCCCGTCTTCAGGATAAACTACAAGCGTAGAAAAGTTTAATCTCGTCTTCAGGATAAACTGCAAGTGTAGAAAAGTTTAATCTCGTCTTCAGAATAAACTGTAAGTGTAGAAAAATTTAATCCCATCTTCAGGATAAACTGCAAGCATAGAAAAGTTTAATCCCTTCTTCAGGATAAACTACAAGTGTGGAAAAGTTTAATCCCGTCTTCAGATAAACTGCAGGCATAGAAAAATTTAATCCCGTCTTCAGGATAAACTGCAGGTATGAAGGATTTGAAAACGAGGTGAAACCAGGCTGCTGGTTTGAAGTGTATGTTTCCCTGAGGGGCAGAATAGTATGTAGAAAGGAAGTGTTCAAAATCGGAATGACTGGTGATTGGATGATCAAAACCAGGATGTTTGTTTGATTGTAACTTCATACATAGTACCATTTCACGGTGTCCGAGTTGATAAGCTGTGGAAATTCATCGCTGTCTATTTCCTACAATCTGAGAGCACCTCCTGTCAATACCTCCTTGACAACAAATAGGCCTTCCCAGTTAGGAGCGAATTTTCCCTTAGATTGATCTTGGTTGTCAATGATCTTCTTCAAAACCAAGTCATATTGTTTGAACTGCCGTAGTTGGACTTTTCTGTTGTAGGATCGTGCGATCCTTTGCTAATATAATTGACCATGGAAGATTGCCGCTGTTCTCCTTTTGTCTATTACAAACAATTGGTGATACCTGTCTTGTACCCATTGGTCCTCATCCAACTGAGCATCCATCAATACTCTGAGGGATTCCATTTCCACCTCTACGGGGAGCACTACTTCCATCCCATAGGCTAACGAGTAGGGGGTTGCCCCAGTGGAAGTACGCATAGAAGTTTTGTAAGCTAATAAAGTCAGAGGCAAGAGGTCAAGCCATCCTTTGTGATTGGCGGACATTTTTTGCATGATCTTCTTGATGTTTTTATTAGCCGCTTCTACAGCACCATTCATCTTTGGACGGTAGATGACGGAGTGAAGGTGTTTGATGTGGAATTTGCTGCATAACTCCTCCATCATTTTGTTGTTGAGGTTATTAGCATTGTCGACTGATGACCTCTGGTTGTCCATATCGACGAGATGACATTGTTTTACGATGAAAGCAATGATAACTTCTTTAGTAACCACAGGGAAGGAAAGTATCTACCCATTTGGTGAAGTAGTCGATCATGGTGAATATGAATCGATGACCATTACTGGCTTTGGGCTCAATGGGTCCGATCACGTCCATTCCCCACATTGAGAAGGGCCAGGGCGAACTCATGTTGTGGAGCTCCCTTGGAGGGACGTGGATAACATTTCCATGGACCTGGCATTGATAACACCTCTTGACGTGATCATCACAGTCAGCTTTGAGTGTAAGCCAATAATGTCCTATTCTTAAAATTTTCTTGACAAGTAAGGGTCCGCTCATGTGTGGGCTACATACTCCACCATGGATCTCATCCATGAGCCTCTAAGCTTAGTCTTTGTCTAGACATCTGAGGAGACCTAATCCTGCATCTCTTTTATAGTGTGCATCTCCGCTAAAGTAGAATTTCATAGCAAGTCGATGAATCTGCCTCTTCTCAGTTAGGCTCCCCTCAGCGGGTGTAGATCCATCTCGCAGATACTCCTTGATATGCTGATACCAAGGGTGGTGGATGGGAGGTAGTTCATCCGATACTTCTCCAACATAGTTCCCATAGACTAGGGCTTTTTGCATAGCAAATGTGATGCTTGGCATGTTTCCCTTGTCAAGTATGTGAACCAAGGAGGCCAACATTGCTAATGCATCCACAAAATTATTCCTATTACGAGGAATGCATAGAAAGGAGATTTCTTCGAACTCCAAAGCCATATGTAGAACTTATCGATGGTAAGGCAGCAAATATAATTCTTTGGTTTGATAGATTCCCATGGATTGTTTAATCACCAATTCGGAATCCCCAAAGACAGTTAATCGCGTGATGCCCATTGAACGGGAACATTTTAGCCCCATGATACAACCTTCATACTCAGTTGTGTTGTTGGTGCTGACAAACTACAATTTGACGGTGATGGGATACTGCTCCCCCGTACAGGATATTAGAACTGCTCCAGCTCAAGAGCTTTCTATGTTAACAACTCCATCAAAATACATTTTCCACGAATGACATGTATCGTACTGATGTTGTTGCTGAATTGTCATTACCCCCTCATCGGGGAAGTATGTTTCCAAGGGTTTGTAGTCCCCACAGCGAGGTGCGGCGACCCGATTGATCCGCAATTCCTTGACCTTTGTGAGACTTTTGCATCACGTAAGCGATCTCAAATTATTGTAGGATCAACTGGCATCTGGATGATCGACAATTGATATGGGCTTCTTGAACACATACTTGAGAGGATCCACGCGGGATATAAGATGGGTTGTGTGACCATGGAGATAATGTTGTAACCTCATGGAAGACCATGCTAAAAAAGCACAACAAGTCTTCTCAATCGAGTGTACTTGTGTTCTTTGATCTTTGAATCTTTTCTTTGAGGTAATAGATAGCTCGTTCTTGGCCTCTATCATCTTTTTGCCCTAACATGCAGCCCATGGCATTGTCATTAATGGACAGGTACATGAATAGGGGAACATCATCCCTGGGAGGTACCAAAACAGGAGTGTTAAGCAGCTGCTCTTTAATTTATAAGGAAGGCTTTCTGACACTCATCATTCCATTTCATGGAAGAGTTCTTCCTTAATAGCTTGAAGATGGGTTCACAAGTTGCTATGAGTTGAGAAATGAATCTGCTAATGAAGTTGATTCTTCCCAAAAATTCCCGTATTTCCTTCTCTGTCTGAGGAATGGGCATTTCCTTGATGGCCTGAATTTTGGTAGGATCCAGTTCAATCCCTTTGTGGCTGACTAGGAAACCTAGTAACTTGCCTGATTTGACACCAAAGGCACATTTGGCTGGATTCAACTTCAAGTTGTACTTACGCAACCTGTTGAATAGCTTCTTGAGATGGTCTAGGTGGTCCTCCTCCTTTCGAGATTTGATAATGATGTCATCCACATAAATCTCTATCTCTTTATGCATTAGATCATGGAAAAGAGCCATAATAGCTTATTGGTAGGTTACCCCAGCATTGATGAGGCCGAATGACAACCGTCTGTAGCAAAAGGTTGCCCAAGGCGTGATGAAAGCAGTTTTTCTCACGGTCTTCCTCAGCAACCATAATTTGATGGTACCCCGCTAAGCAATCAGCAAAGGAGTACATGCCGTATTGAGTAATATTGTCAATGAGAATGTGGATAAAAGGCATGTGAAAGCTAACTTTCAGGCAAGCTTTGTTTAAATCCCGATAATCCACGCAAACTCGCACCTTTCCTCCTAGTTTAGGCACATGAACAATGTTTGATATCCACTCCGGATATGTAGACAGCATGATGATGCCAACTTGAAATTGTTTCACAATTTCTACTTTAACCTTTAAACTCCACTCGTGTTTGATCGCTTTGAAGTTTTTGCTAAGCGGCTTGAATCCTTCTTTGATGGGGAAGGTGAAAGTAATATGCACACAAGCCGATCATGTTTGATGATAAAGCATATACTTTGTAACAATCTTATTCATTTATTAATAAAAGTATTAATTTATTAAAGGCTTTTAATTATCTACATGATCTTTGTTTTATAATATGTGATAAACCCATAGTTTTAATCAATGCTTTTAGAATAATGATGATGATCATTCTAATGAGATCTAAATTCTTTGAAAGCTTAAAACTAAAATAGTTCCCAATCGTTGGATTACTAAATTGGGGATTAAGTGAATCAGGATAGATTGGTACATATCGTTGCTTGCTTTCGTTGGATGAGGATGATTGATCTCATGATCATTTTGTGGAACACTAAAGTAAGTATGTAGGTGCTTATTAGAGAATAAGTTCTTTGAGCGTGGCTCGCTAAGGAATACCTAATGGAGTTTTATTTGCTGTCGATAGGAATTTCTGTAGTGATAGTAGTACAAGTGATCCTTGGACTTGAGATCATCATAGTATCTTGTGTATGATGAGTTAAACTTTGACTTATTCCTTAAGACCCTTAGGGTATATCAAAGGGTATGCTTGGGTATAATAAGTTGTACATGGAGATAATGTATGATCGATAAAGAATCTACCACTTCTAATAAAAAAGAGAAATGTCTATGTGATTTGATAAATGACAACCCAGTAGTCCTTGGCGAAGGCGAGAATGAAATTAGAAAGGAGTTTCTAATTTGCATTATTTGAGTTGTGCATTTAAGGATCGAAATACATATAATTAAATAAAATAAGACTTGTGATAATTCCATATCTTATATTTAATTGGGACATTGTATGGTGGAAGGATTGAATTATACGGTAACTATTTACTCGAAAGGTTCTTTAATGATTAATGTTGAAATCTATATTATACGGAAAGTCGTTGATCATTTGGGGAGGCTTATCCTATTGTAGAATAAATATTATTTATTTAAATAAATTAATTGTTTAATTTATTTATTTAAATAAGATTAGAATTATTCTAATTGATTTATTCTGTAGGTTTAATATGGAGAACTAAAAGGTCACACCATAAAAGGAAGAATAATTATTTAAGAAGTTAATGGCATAATCGTAATAATATGTTATGTATATTTAATTTAATCTATGGTGATAGAATAAATTAAATAGCTTAATATTATTATTTAATATTTTAGAAATATTAAATATAAATTAATAAGAGGAGTCTTATTAATATTATTACAATTATTATTATTTTAATTTCTAAAAGAGTTTAGGAATTAATTTAATATAAGTACTCTCATTTATTCCTAATTGGATTAGGAAGGAAAATTAGTTAAAGGAGTTTAATTAATTATCCCTAATAAGATTAGGGAGCTTAATTAATTAAAAGAATTTAATTAATTAAATAAAACTCAATTCCTTAATTGTTAAGGTGGGTTGCCCACATCTATAAATAAGAGGAGTCTTATTATGTGTGAGGGGGTTGTTGACTTTTACAACATACGTTATAATTCTAATTTGTTGGAGAGGACGCTCTTTTTCTATAGAGATAGAAAAACTAGGGTTTAGCCAGCCACCATCTTCTTGAATTCTTTTTCTTCCTTGGTGGATCACCTCTAGAGGCCAAACACTTGGGTGGCTAGCGTTGATCAAAGGAAGGAACCAAACCGGTGGATTCAAGTTGAGCGAAAGGATTTGGAGGTGAACTTGTACACGAGGAAGCTCGATCTTGAGGGTATGATTTTATTCTTTATCTTTTCGTTTAATTAATAATTGTGCATAAAGGGTGATCCGGGTATATGGTTTGTAAAATTTTAAACTACGATTTTCCACGTTTTAGCACTTTTTATGCAATTTGATTTAGATTCTTGAATATTACAAACCTAACAGTGGTATCAAAGCCAAACCTTTATGCGAATTATTAATTATTTCAATTTGATATGTATATTGATATGTGTTTAGAACAATTTAATTGGGCATAATTTTGTTGTTTAAAATTTAATTATATAAAAAAAAAAAAGGAACTGAATTCGAATACTTTTTGTTTTTCAAGTCTGAGGTTAATAGGATATTAGTTAGTTTTTTTTTTTAAATGCAAAGTTTAATTGGTTTTAAAAGGAATCATACACATTTTTGAAAAGGTTCATAGGAGACTTTTTTAAAGAGCTTTTATATATATATATATATATATATATATATATATATATATATATATAGATATATTAAATTATTATATAATATATAAAGGGCGATTTATTAATATATATATATATATATATATATATATATATATATATATTAATAATTTTATAATTAAAATAAAAGTTTATTTTAATTTTAAAATAAAAAAAGGTTTATTTTAATTTTAAAATAAAAATATTTATTTTAATTTTAAAATTAAATTTCATGCTAACTAATTAGAGTTGGAATTTGATTCCATGATAACTAATTGGAGTTGAAATTGGATTATATGTTTTCCTTAAATAAAGGAGTTTATTTAAATATGAAATAAGATTTAAATATTATTATTTAAAAATAAAAGAGTTTATTTGTGAATAGGAAAAGAAAATCATAATTTCCTTAAATAAAGGAGTTTATTTAAATATGAAATAAGATTTCATATTATTCAAAATAAAGGAGTTTATTTGTGAATAGGAAAGAAATTCGTGTTTCCTTTAATAAAAGTTTTTTTTTTTTCTTGGAATTGGATTCCATAATTAATTAAAATAAAGGAGTTTATTTTGATTAAAATTTTGATTAAAATAAAATAGTTTATTTTATTCAAAATTGGATAAATTAAAATAAAATAGTTTTATTTTGATTTAAATTTGGATTAAAATAAAGGAGTTTATTTTGATTTAAAATTAGATTTTAAAGGAGTTAACTAAATTTGAATTTTATTAAATGATTTCATTATATATATATATGAATGTTTATTATTCATCGAGATGAATGTTATTTATTGATGCATATGGTGATATGTATGATAATAAATGGGATTGATTATGGACTATTGACCGATGTGATTGGATTTTATTTTAGTTGGATGCATGAATGTATGGGTTTTATTAAATGGGGGGTCTGCGTGCCTCGTCTTCTCTAATTTTTCTTAATATAAATTCTATCTCCTCTCTATGTACTTCCCCTTGGCTTGTGATCAAGGTTTCTATTTATTTTAAATAGTTTTGTAATAGGAATAGTTAGAATTAATTTTGAAAAATTGGAGATCGAAAGGAAGCAAGGCGCTTGAAGACCCGTTTGTAATGGAGCACGGGTTTAAATGTAATAGTTATATTTAAATATTATTTCTTGCACCCCTAGGGTTTGACCTTTTGGTTCACTTGGTGGCTCTAGTGAACGAACTAGAATAAAAGTCCATAATCAATCCGGGTAGAATATAGTATTCTATATGTGCATGCTTATACTATATATATTATATATTATGCAAACATGCTTCGCATGTTAATTAATATAATAGCGTGTTTTATATATATATATGCATGCGCGCTAAACAAGATGAGACAAATTAATACAAACCCCCCTTAATTTTATATTAAGTCCTAAGCGTTCAAAGATATTTGGAATATCGAGCGTAAGCCTTCTAGCATGATAAAATTAATAGAGTATTAAATATTTAATATGAGTTTGTTGTGTCACCACAAGGCAAGTATTAAGTATTTAAGATGTTAATTTATCACATTTGATGCTTATAAAGAAAATTGAACAATATTGTTTTGTTGTGTCACCACAAGGATGATATTTTCTTTTTGAATATATGGAGTGCTAGGTCGGACTTAACTTGGATAATTTTGATTCGGATGTGCCACCACTTGATCAAAATAATCTAAGAGGCAAAAGAAAAGGAGTTGCATAGTTGATGTAATTGACAAAAGTTGTCTACCTATTTATTTATATATAGTTTGTTGTGTCACCACAAGGCTATATACATTTGAAATGGGATCCTTATTCTCACTAGCAAATCTTTAATTAGATTTTGTCGAACTATATATAGTGAGGTAATATAGTTTGAAGAAAATAGTGGGAGATACCAATTTAAAACAAGACCTAATTTATTTTGGTAATTAATAAAAGAATGTATGTTAAAATGTTGTTAATTACAAATTCATTTCTGAAATTTTACAATGTCTAAAATTACTATCACTCTGAAGCATATTAGATGTTAAATTTTAACTTGGGCAAGAATTAAGCGGATTGGTTAAGGAATTTGAGAATAGTTCTCATAGGTGAAAAGCTATCTTATGTCATAATCGCCTATCCACGCAATGGTTGCGAGACAATGCCTACGAGGAAGAGATTGCTACTTTTAGAAAGTGGCAAGATGATGCCTGATTGGCTCGATGCATCATGCTCGCATCCATGAGTGCTTGAGCTTGAGCGTCGGCATGAAACTATGGATGCTCTCTACTATATTCTTGCACATCAAGTAGTTGATGGTGAGGAAATGGGGCCGATAGATATCGAGATATCTAAGGAGCTCTTAGATCTAGAATGGCCGATGACACTATAAATGCAGATAAAAGTCCTTAACATTATCAATTTGATTGATCGATTAGGACAACGAATTTTGTCATGGATGGAGAGTTGAGCCGAGATTTGATCTTGCACTCACTCGAGGACTCCTTTCACAATTGTTGTGAATTTTTCATATAAACAAGCTAGATATCGACCTCATTTGATTTATTTGCTTTATGATTGAAAAATGTTGAGTCACTTTTCAACCAAGAAAGACCAAGTCTTCTTGGTAGGGGCCAAAGGATCTTACGAAAAGAAGAGCGATTCAAAGAAGGTAAATAGAAAGGCATAAACAAAGGATAATAAGAACAAAAGCGATACGGATAACAAAGGGTTTGCTTCCTTGCAATAAGCACTGGACCTTTGGAAAAAGCTGCGAGAAGCATCTTGCGAGAGGCTAACGAAAGAAGCTTAGTGAAGTTTTGGTTACAAATACAATTTTGTTCATGATTTTAAAATAAATTTTTCTTTAAGTCGAGGTTCTACTTGGGTATTGGATACTGAGACTTTGGTTATCATAAATATAGATTTATGAAGGGACCAAGCGAAGTAGAAAGTTAAACAAAATATAAGTAATCTATGTGTGGGAAATGAAACAAAGGTTGTTGCATATTAGCCATAGAAACTTATAGTTTAGCAATGCCTACGGGCAAATCTATTAAGTCGATAAGTTGTTATTGTATTCTAGTTCTTGTTAAAATATTATTTCCATTTTATTGTTGGATGATGAAATCT
The DNA here is from genome assembly GCA_020205615.1 of Panax quinquefolius. NCBI lineage: Eukaryota > Viridiplantae > Streptophyta > Magnoliopsida > Apiales > Araliaceae > Panax > Panax quinquefolius. Next base: position 141,088,906 of record CM035156.1, read on the forward strand.
TTGGTATTATAATTAAGAACAATTGTTGTTTCTATTTATAATAATAATGTTTTGTATAAATGGAATATTACTTAATAAATTTTGTATACTTGACTTACATGAAAATAATTTTGCATATTGAACAAATTAGTATAAGAAAAGGAGATGATCATTCAAAGAGTTGAATGTATGTATTTGTTGAAATATAAGTGTGAATTATTTGAAAGGTTCAAAAAAATTGAAGTGAAACAAATTGGCAAAGTATTAAGATTCTTTGATTAGATCGAGGAATAAATACTTGTGCAATAAGTTTCTAGATCATCTCAAATGGTTTTCTCATAATGGACACATCACGATACACAATAATTGATTGATGTATACGAATGAAAAATCATACCTTGTTGGACATGAGTGCGGTCCAAAATGATTTTACCGAGCATTCGGTATCCTTACAGGATCATGTCCTAGAAAGAAATGGCTGCATATCTACGAAAAGGTAACCTCAAAATCCAGCCCCAAGACTCCATAAAAGTTATGGACGGGGAGGATTCTAATCTTAAGTATGTTAAGATAAGGGGTTGTCAACTTATGTGAAAAAGTTTGAAGGATAAGCTTGGGACAAGATTTGACATATGTCTGATTTGTGGGACATCCTAAAGTAAGTTTAGGGTATATGTTCTATAATTCTACTTTAAAAAGGTGTTTGTTCTGAAAACGCGCGCCTTCTAAGATAAATGTGTTTATCATTAAAAGGGGCTAGTGGGAGGATAATAGATCTTGAAGAGTTCAAGAACCACAAAACACTATAAGTCGAATAAGAGGAACACTGTAGATAGACCTATTGTACCACAATAGAATCGTAAATGCGGAATAGTACCAAAAGATACCTAGGAGGTATGGATTCATCATGGATGATGATGATGAGGTACACATCATAGAAGATGATGATCGAGTTACATCGATGAGGTAAGAGTTCTAGAGTGTGTAAAAGGGGAATGGAACATTGGAGGCGTCGTGACATTTCTAATATTATATGTTGATATACTACGGATAAGGAATGACATACTAATGCTACAATCGGATAAAGATAAAGTTGTCTAAACATTCCTCCATGAATGATTTGGGAAGAGTATCTTAATTGGGGATAAATATATATAGATAGATTTAAGAGGATGCTCGACTTAACCCGAGGCGTATATTCATTTGATGCTAAAGTCGTTTAGCATGGGAAAGCTCAAGAGATGTTTCATGTTGATGAGCTATGGGTGTATCTCTCTTAATAGTCCCCACAGACTCAAAGAAGAGAGATCGCATGAGTGACAATCATGTATCTGATGAAATATACGAGACACGATGTTGATCGGTCGTATTATGGAGAAGTTCTTTGTAAGGCGGTGAAAAACATCTTAAAGTGCTTAACTTAGGCACTAAGGATGTGATCATATTCATGGTGGGTCTAAATTAAAACTAGAGGGCTTATGAGACTCAAGTTTTTGAGATGAGACCAAGATGATGAAAAAAATCCACTTTAAGGTAAAGAGTTATCTTGAGCGGTGGTGCGAGTGAATTGGAAAGGTTCAAAGCAATGAAAGAGTTCTTTGGTTTAGTGATAAAGACAAAGTATATAGCTATAAATGAAGGCTGCAAGTTGATTGTTTGGATTAAAAGTTCATTCTGAGAACTAGGAATAGTTCTAAGTCTCATCTTGGATCTAAACATGTGTTGTGGCACTTTCATTTGATTATTAGAATCATTGAAGATGGGAAATCACTATAGAGATAGTGGACTCTCATGAACAACATTACATATCCATTAACTAAAGCTTATCCAACGGCGGGATAATCGTCACTTAGAAGAAGAGTATAAGATACTGATGGCGATTGGCTTTAGTGCAGTGGGAGATTGAAAGTAATATGCACACAAGCCGATCATGTTTGATGATAAAGCATATACTTTGTAACAATCTTATTCATTTATTAATAAAAGTATTAATTTATTAAAGGCTTTTAATTATCTACATGATCTTTGTTTTATAATATGTGATAAACCCATAGTTTTAAGCAATGCTTTTAGAATAATGATGATGATCATTCTAATGAGATCTAAATTCTTAGAAAGCTTAAAACTAAAATAGTTCCCAATCGTTGGATTACTAAATTGGGGATTAGTGAATCCGGATAGATTGGTACATATCGTTAACTTGCTTTCTCATTGGATGAGGATGATTGATCTCATGATCATTTGTGTGGAACACTAAAAGCAAGTATGTAGGTGCTTATTAGAGAATAAGTTCCTTTGAGCGTGGCTCGCTAAGGAATACCTAATGGAGTTTTATTTGCTGTCGATAGGAATTCTATAGTGATAGTAGTCAAGTGATCCTTGGACTTGAGATCATCATAGTATCTTGTGTATGATGAGTTATACTTTGACTTATTCCTTAAGACCCTTAGGGTATATCAAAGGGTATGCTTGGGTATAATAAGTTATACATGGAGATAATGTATGATCGATAAAGAATCTACCACTTCTAATAAAAAAGAGAAATGTCTATGTGATTTGATAAATGACAACCCAGTAGTCCTTGGCAAAGCGAGAATGAAATTAGAAAGGAGTTTCTAATTTGCATTATTTGGAGTTGTGCATTTAAGATCGAAAATACATATAATTAAATAAAATAAGACTTGACGGTAATTCCATGTCTTATATTTAATTGGGACATTGTATGGTGGAAGGATTGAATTATACGGTAACTATTTACTCAAAGGTTCTTTAATGATTAATGTTGAAATCTATATTATACGGAAAGTCGTTGATCATTGGGGAGGCTTATCCTATTTTAGAATAAATATTATTTATTTAAATAAATTAATTGTTTAATTTATTTATTTAAATAAGATTAGAATTATTCTAATTGATTTATTCACAATAGGTTTAATATGGAGAACCTAAAGGGTCACACCATAAAAGGAAGAATAATTATTTAAGAAGTTAATGGCATAATCGTAATAATATGTTAAGTATATTTAATTTAATCTATGGTGATAGAATAAATTAAATAGCTTAATATTATTATTTAATATTTTAGAAATATTAAATATAAATTAATAAGAGAGTCTTATTAATATTATTACAATTATTATTATTTTAATTTCTAAAAGAGTTTAGGAATTAATTTAATATAAGTACTCTCATTTATTCCTAATTGGATTAGGAAGGAAAATTAGTTAAAGGAGTTTAATTAAATATCCCTAATAAGATTAGGGAGCTTAATTAATTAAAAGAATTTAATTAATTAAATAAAACTCAATTCCTTAATTGTTAAGGTGGGTTGCCCACATCTATAAATAAGATGAGTCTTATTATGGGTGAGGGGGTTGTTGACTTTTACAACATACGTTATAATTCCAATTTGTTGGAGAGTACGCTCTTTTTCTATAGAGATAGAAAAACTAGGGTTTAGCCAACCATCCATCTTCTTGAATTCTTTTTCTTCCTTGGTGGATCACCTCTAGAGGCCAAACACTTGGGTGGCTAACGTTGATCAAAGGAAGGAACCAAACCCGGTGGATTCAAGTTGAGCGAAAGAATTTGGAGGTGAACTTGTACGAGGAAGCTCGATCTTGAGGGTATGATTTTATTCTTTATCTTTTCGTTTAATTAATAATTGTGCATAAAGGGTGATCCGGGTATATGGTTTGTAAATTTTTAAACTCGATTTTCCACGTTTAGCACTTTTATGCAATTTGATTGCGTTCTTGAATATTACAAACCTAACAAAGGTCCCCTAACCGCTTTTTTCCATCAAACTTTTGATTATCTCATCAAAGCGGATGTTGACTACGACGAAGTAGTTAATGGTAAATGGTCGTAGCTGCGATTTGTTCAACCTTTGAAAAAATCCGAATGGACTTGAGCATTACTCTTTGGTGAGAAAGTTTTCGTCATAGTAAACTCCTTATCTTTGTTTGAAACCTTTTTGCGACCGATTGAGACCTTATAGGTCTCTACCTTGTAAATGCTGCTCGGTCTTTCTTTTAAAGACCCATTTACACCCAATAGGCTTAATGCCTTGGTGGTGAAACCAAAGTCCATACTTGGTTCTCATACATGGAGTCCATCTCGATTTCATGGCTTCTTGCCACTTCTCGAGTCTTTATTACTCATAGCTTTGTTAAGTAATTCAATGGATCATCATCATATATGATCGTACCTCACCGTCATCCTCTATGACAAGTCCATACCTCTTAGGTATCTTTGGTACTCTTCAGTTCTGAATAGGGTGTGATGAAGAAATCTCTACTTGGTTAGGTACCTCACTTTGATCTGTAGTATTTTGTGATTCTTGAACCTCTTGAGATATATCTTACTCCCATTTGACCCCTTTAAGGATAAACTCCTTTTCAAGAAAGCGGCATGTTTCACAACAAACACCTTTTGATCGGTTGGATGATAGAAATAATACCCCGATGTTTCTTTAGGGTATCCACAAATCTACATTTGTTAGATCTAGATCGTAGCTTTCGTTTTCAAACTTTTCAAACTCTTTAACATAAGTAAGACAACCCCAAGTCTTAACATGTTTAAGATTTGGTCTCCTAAGTAGGGTATCCATTAACTCATATGGGGTCTCATCATGGATCGAACCATGTCCAACAATGTTCGATTTCTCCTTTCAGATACACCGTTCATCTGTGGCATCCCTGGTGGAGTCCATTGTGAGATTATACCATTTTATTTGAGACAATTGAAAAACTCACCACTTAAGTATTCTCCTCCTCGATCAGATCGAAGAATCTTAATACTCTTACCAGTTTGCTTCTCTACTTCACTTCTGAACTCTTTGAACTTTTCAAATGATTCAGATTTGTATTTCATTAAATAAACATATCCAAATCTTGAGTGGTCATCAGTGAATGTAATAAAATAAGAATACCCTCCTCGTGCAGTCGTTGTCATAGGTCCACATACATCTATGTGTACCAACGCTAACAACTCTGTAACTCTTTCTCCTTTTCCACTAAAAGGAGATTTAGTCATTTTTCCCATGAGACACGATTCATAAGTTGGATATGATTCATAATCCGATAGCTCTAGGAGCCCATCTTTATACAACTTAGATAATCTTATTTCATTAATATGACCAAGTCTACAGTGCCACATATAGGTATAATTAACATCATCTCTTTTCCTTTTCTTAGTTTGTTCAATTTGAAGTATATTTTCATGCAAGTCAAGAATGTAAAGTCCATTTCGTAAATTACCAACACCATATAAAACATTATTATTATAAATAGAACAACTATTGTTCTTTATTATAATGTCAAAACCATCCATATCCAATACAGATATTGAAATAATATTTCTAATAAGTGACGGAACAAAATAACGATTATTTAAACTAATGGACTTTCCCGTAGGTAGTGCTAAACAATAAGTCCCTACAGCTAATGCAGCAACCTTTGCTCCATTTCCCACTTATAGGACGACCTCATCCTTGCTCAGCTTTCTACTTCTGACCAGTCCCTGCATATTATTACATATGTGAGAACCACAACCGGTATCCAATACCCAAGTAGAAGATTGACTTTCAGAAAAATTAATTTCAATCATAAACAAACCTTGATTAGGATTCGAAGCTTCTCCAAGCTTCTTCTACTTTTGTTTCGCAAGATAATCCTTGCAGTTCCTCTTCCAGTGACCCAGCTTGTTGCAATGGAAGCAAATTCCTTTGCTAGCTGGATTAGGTTTCTTTTGATCCTTCACTTTCGCTTTTCCCTTAGTTTTCTTGGATTTCTTCTTTTCAGAAGATACCTTGGGCCTCTTCCTTTTCTTGGAAGAATCATCCACCAGTAAGACATGGTTCTTCTTGGATGGGAAGTGACCTTGATGATTTTCAACATGTTAAGTAACTTCGAGCGGTGACGTCCAACTTATTCATGTGAAAATTCACAACAAATTGTGAGAAGGTGTCGGGGGTATTTGCAAGATCAAATCTTGACTCAACTCTCCATCCATAGCGAGACCCAAGTCATGTCAAGATGTTCAATCGATTGATCATATTTAGGACATGAGTCTCAACGGTAGTGCCCTCGGTCATCCTAGATCAGAAGAGCTCCTTAGATATCTCATATCTAGCAGTCCTACTTTGCTCACCATACAACTCTTGCAGGTGTAACAGTATAGTAGGAGCATCCATTTTTCATCTTGACTTTGAAGCTCGTTACTCATGGATGCGAGCATGATGCATTGAGCCACGGATGCATCATCTTGCCCTTTATTTAAAAGTAGCAATCTCTTCCTCGAGAGTACATCTCTGCAACTTTTTGCAGTGCAGGCGAATTTAGGACATAAGAAATCTTTTAAAGCGGTGAGAACAATTCTCAGATTACTTAACCGATCAGGTGTAGTTCGGTCCAAATTCGGGTTTGTTAGCATCAAGTATGCTATGCTTGATTGAAATAAGTGAATGTGACATTTTCAAAATTACGCATGTAAAAGACAATATTTTAGCAAACATTCATTTAATTAATTATCAAAATAAATTAGGTCTTATTTTATATTGGTATCTCTCCACTATTTTCTTCAAACTATATTACCCTCATTTATATAGTTAAAGCAAAATCTAATTAAAGTTTTTCTTTAGTGAGAATAAGGATCCCATTCAAATATATATATAGCCTTGTGGTGACACAACAAATTATATATAAATAAATAGGTAAACAACTCCTTGTCAATTACATCATCATGTAACTCCTTATGTTTTGCCTCTTAGATTATTTTGATCAGTGGTGGCACATCAAAATCAAAATTATCTAAGTTAAGTCAACTAGCACTTCCATATATTCAAAAAGAAAAATATCGTCCTTGTGGTGACACAACAAAACAATATTGTTCAATTTTCTTTATAAGCATCAAATGTGATAAATTAACATCTTAAATACTTAATACTTGCCTTGTGGTGACACAACAAACTCATATTAAATATTTAATACTCTATTAATTTTATCAATCTAGAAGTGGCGTTCGATATTCTAAATATCTTTGAGCGCTTAAGACTTAAATATAAAAACTTTGAGAGATTTGTTATTATTTGTCTCATCTTGTTTAATAGCATGCAAATAATATATATATATATATATATATATATATATATATATATATATATAAAATACGCGTCATATTATAAAACATCTGAAGCATGTTTGCATAATATATATATATATATAATACTAGCATGCACATATAGAATATTATATTCTACCCGGATTGATTATGGACTTTTATTCTAGTTTGGTTCACTAGAGCCACCAAAGTGAACAAAAGGTCAAACCTTAGGGTGCAAGAACAAACATTTAAATATAACTATTACATTTAAACTAGGGCTCCATTAAAGCGGGTCTTTAAGCGCTCCTTGCTCCTTGGTCTTGGTTCTTCAAAAAAATTCTAACTAATCCTATTACATAAACTATTTAATTTAAATAGAAACCTTGATCGTGATCGAGGGAATACATAGGAGAGAGATAGAATTTACATCAAGAAAAAAAACCGAAAAAAGGCAGTCTGTGAGACCCCATTTAATAAAACCCATTCATTCAAACATCCAACTAAAATATATCCAATCACATTAGTCGATGGTCCATAATCAATCCCATTTATTATCATACATATCACCATATGTATCGATAAATAAAATCATTCCATATATATATATGAGTATCATTTAATGGGCAATTTTATGTTGCATGAAATTCAATTTCAAGATTAAAATAAACTCTTTATTTTAATTATAAAATTATTAAGAATATATATATTAAAAATATATATAATACTAACCACTTTCCGTGATTTGCGTCCATTATATATATATAACTATTATATATAATATTAACATAAATGTAAGTGATTACTTAATACATTAATATCCGATATATGATATATATATATATATAAAGAAGTAACATGTTATCACCTGATTATAAAATCAGAAATCACGTATATGTTAACTATATATACATATTCAAACATCTTTAGGCGCCATTACACGAATCAATAGTACTTATATATATATTTAATACATATATGATCACGAGATGATTACTAATATATGATCTGTTAAATAAATATATATATATATAACTATTATATATATATATATATTAAATAAACCAAGCACGTGGGAAAAAAAAAATTTGCAGTACTGCCACATATTATGAATCAAGATGCGGGGTCACGGATTGATAAAAAAAAAGTTTTTTTGAAAAGCGTTTATATGAAAAATTTTTTTTTTTCATAAAATAATAATTTTATACAACAAATTATGCTTGATAAATTATTCAAAATATATACCCATACATATATGGAATCAAAATAATTAATAATTAGCATAAAGTTTGGCTCTCGATACCACCTTTGTAAGGTTTTGTGAAAATCAAAGTAGCAATCAAATTGCAAAAATTAAGCGGAGCATAATAAAATCAGATTTTAAATTTTTTCACAAACTAATTATCCGGATCATTCTTTATGCATATTATTAATTAAGCGAAGAATAAGAAATTATGAAATCATACCCTTGTAAAGCGAGCTTCCTCAGTGCGAGTTCACCTCCTACTTCTCATGATCTCCTTGAATCTCGGGTAGATTCTTTCCTTTGATCAATGTAAGTCACCCAAGTGTATGGCCTCTAAAGGTGATCCACCAAGGAAGAAGAATTTTCAAGAAGAAGGGGTATTGGCTCAAACCCTAGTTTTTCATATCTGTATAGAAAAGGAGGTGTACTCTCCAACTCTTGGAATTACATATCTGATATAAGACTCCTCTTATATAGATATCATGTAACCATATTTTAATTAAAATAAGGTATTATTTATTTAATTAAACTCTTTTAATTAAATGGGCTCCCTAATCTATTAGGGATAATTAATTAAACTCCTTTAACTAATTTTCCTTCCTAATCAATTAGGAATAAATGAAATACTTATATTAAATTAATTCCTAAACTCTTTTAGAAATTAAAATAATAATAATTGTAATAATATTAAAAAGACTCCTCTTATTAATTTATATTTAATATTTCTAAAATATTAAATAATAAATATTAAGCTACTTAATTTATTCTATCACCATAGATTAAATTAAATATACTTAATATATTATTATGATTATGCCATTAACTTCTTAAATAATTATTCTTCCTTTTATGGTGTGACCCTTTAGGTTCTCCATATTAAGCAGGTTGTGAATAAATCAATTAGAAACAATTCTAATCTTATTTAAATAAATAAATTAAGCGATTAATTTATTTAAATAAATAATATTTATTCTACAATAGGGATAAGCCTCCTAGCGATCAGCGACTTTCCGGATAATATAGATTTCAACATTAATCATAAAAGAACCTTTGAGTAAATAGTTACCATACTGATTCAATCTTTCTACCATCTGATGTCCCGATTAAATATAAGGCATGAAATTCTTTGTCAAGTCTTATTTTATTTAATTATATGTATTTCGATTCCTAAATGCACAACTCTAATGAATGCAAATTAGAAACTACTTTCTAATTTCATTCCACCTTAACCAAAGATTCTGGGTTGTCATTTATCGAATCACATAGGACATTTTCTTCTTTTTACTAGAAGTGGTAGATTCTTTATTGATCATTCATTATCTTCATAGATAACTTATTACACCCAAGCATACCCTTTGATATACTCTAAGAGTCTTAAGGAATAAGTCGAAGTGTAATTCATTATATATAAGATCTATGATGATCTCAAGTCTAAGGATCATTTCTTACTACTATCACTATCACTGAGAATTCCTATTGGCGGTGAAGTAAAACTCCATTAGGTATTCCTTAGCGAGTCGCGTTCGATTGAACTTATTCTCTAATAAGCACCTACATACTTGCTTTAGTGTCTCCACACATATGATCATGAGATCGATCATCCTCATCCGATGAGCAAGCAGCGTCACGTACCAATCTATCAGGATTCGCTTAATCCCCTTTTTAGTAATCCATTGATTGGGAACATTTTAGTTTTAAGCTATCTAAGAATTTAGATCTCATTAGCATGATCTCATCATGATTCTAAAAGCATTGCTTAAAACTATGGGTTTATCACATATTATTAAAAAGCGACACCATGTAGATAATAAATGCCTTTAATAAATAATTCTTTTATTAATAAACAAATAAGATTGATTACAAAGTATATGCTTTATCATCATACATGATTGGCTTGTATGCATACTACTTTCAGCAAACACATCCTGGAATTGGGTTAATAGTGCAACCATGTCATTCCGTTGATTTGTGGTAAGGTCTGAACCAATCTGGATTAGCTTAGGATTTTCTAAGGTTCCGAGATTGAAAGGAGTAGTTTAGTCAAGGTTGGGTTTAAGCTTATATGTGACCCATTCCTTAATCTCATGAGGTGTCTCAATGTCCTCTTAAATGTCCATCAAGTTTGAGTCCAACTTTGCATCAAAGTTCTGATTTTGTGGAGAAGGCACCTCATCGATGAAATACATGCACATCTAAATTGATTCACGAAATAAAGTATGCTTTCACTTAATATATGCAACTGTTCGATCATACAAAAGTGTTAACATGTACTTGATAAAATAACTGCTAGTACTATAAAGAAAAGTAAGCAATTAAAGTTATCTACATGGTAGAGGATTTTTACGCCGTTTTACCTCGTCGACCGATGCGTGGAATCTTTATTCCAATTGTCGAGGCAAAGTCTGATGAATTTGCGATAATGGAAGGATCGTCATTGTCCTCCTTCTCTAGAATGACAACCATGATATCTGGGCAATCATAAATGCAGGGGTGTATCTGTTTGTATGTTCATCATAAACAATGATGCGTATGACTGCCATCATCAAGGCAAGGTTATGTTTACGTTTTCGTTCCTTTTCTTCCACTTCGGGATCAGGAATCAGCACCTCTTTTGCTATGAAAGGTACTGGCTTGGGAAACAACATAGTCGAGAATATGTCTTTGGCACCTTAAGCTGGAGGTATGTCATTTCATGAGGTGCATATTGAAAACATCATGCAGAGTGGTGGGAAGCATGAGGGCAAATTCGGTATTTATGCGGATTCTATAGCGAGGAACATGCGAGAATAGCCTAGCATTTTGCCCTAGTTTGTTGGACATTTGAATACGGTGATTAATACCCTGCTTGTCTTTACCAAGCCCTTGTCCAAACTGATAACCCAATGACATCATTTCTTGAGTAGCCGACATAATCTCGGCAGAAATCTTGGGTACGAGAAGTGGTGCTTCAATAGGTTGATATTGAGTGTTGCTCACTTCCAAGGTATGAAAACTAGCCAGCTCAACTTCAGAGTTAAAAGTGATGATTCGCAGATCTCCTTGTTCAGGATACTCCAGCTCAGCATTAACAGTGACTAGACTGTTGTTGATAATGTATTTGAGCTGTTGATGTAATGTGGAGGGAACAACTCCAGCCATATGTATCTGTGGTCTCCCCAATAATAGGTTGTATCCTGAATATATTTTTAGGACATAGAAGGATACATTGAATGTATTTGGGCCAATCTCAATTGGCAATTCAATTTTTCCGACGGCACTTCATCGGGATCCATCAAAAGCTCGGATATCCGTATGGCTGCTCTGGATCCACTTGAGATTTACATTCATTTTAACCAGGGTGGCATAAGGACAAATATTTAGAGATGAGCCTCCATCTATCAGAACTCCAGCTAGCATGTACCCGGAAGACAATACTGCGATGTGCAGTGGCTTATAATGACTGGTCCCTTCTGGCGGTATTTCGTCATCAGTGAAGGATATCACATTGTTGTTGAAAATGTGATCAACCAGATGTTGAAATCTTTCCACATCCACTGATTTTGGCAGATAGGCTTCTTGCAAAACATGTAATAGAATCTTCCGATGATCTTCGGAAGAGAAAACCAAATCCAGTATAGATATCTGGTGTGGAGCTTGTCGTAAGCTTAAAACCACATTGGCTTCATTGTGGCCCATAGTGCGGAGGAATTGTTCAATATTCTCCATGGGAATCTTCCCCTTTGCTCTGCAAGTAGGCTTCATAACCCATTGAGGAAGATATAGTGGATTATCCTTCGACCTTTATAGCGATAGTATGAGGCGTAGATCCTTGACTTCTCCATAATTCCATGGAACTTTGTGCAGGTGGTGACAGCGGGATGTTGTGAGTGCGAAGGGTAGAGAAATTGGCTCAGGTGCGGAAAATTTCAAAGGATTGTCAGCTCCTTTGAGTTGAATTGGATGTATAGGAAATACTTTGACAGTCTCATTATCCACTTCGGATATAATTGTGATCGATTCCTTCCATTTGGTAGGACATGCATTCCCACCTTTGAGTTTCACAGTGTAATCATCTGCAATTTGCAGGACACCTCTATCAATAAGATTCTGAATAAGATGGCGGAGTGCCCATCATTCTTCTGTGCTGTGACCGCAAGAGTGTGAATGATACTAACACACTACATCATAATTGAACCGTCCGGAGCGGGGATTGATTGGAGGTAGAAGGAAGGTAATTCTTCCTTTGTTGATCAACATTTGCAATATCTCCTCTATAGATTGGCCGAGATAGGTAAATTCCCTTTGATTGGCAAAATCCCGATGGGCTTTAGCACTTGCTCTCTTTGCAACGTTATCCTCCATAGCTTCGCTTTCTGAAGGTGATGGTGGAGCATTCATAACAAATGGAAAGAGATAGGCATGCTCCTGTTTGATTAATTGGCGTGTGACTTAATGCTGATGAGTCACCAGTTTAGCAAATTGCTCGATTTGTTTACAAAGAGCTTCATCTTTCGTTCCATGGTAAATTGGAACTTTGCATAATCCCATCTGTCATCACTTTCTTTGATGGTCTAAGATGGCTCGCCAATAACACTGGAATTTTGCCCAGTGCTCCAACTGATCATGTTGATCTCTTCTTCTTTGTGTTGAGGAAGAGGGTTATCTTGTACATGAGATTGATCGGGTTTGGTGACTACAATCTCACTGTTATCTATCAAGTCTTGGATCTTGTGTTTCAAGGCCCAACAATCTTGAGTATTATGTCCAGTTGCTCCGACATGATAAGCACACTTCTGAGTAGCATTAAAACCCCTCTAATTAGGGTTGGCTGGTGGAAGCAGACGTGTAATTTTCTTCTGAGTAGTCAGAAGAGCAAGAATATTCTCGAGCGAGTCCCCTAAGGGTGTGAACATTCGAGGTCTCTTTGCTTCTCCAGTTTTAGGCAATGGAGGGTTTGAAGATTGTGCTTGAAAAGGGGAATAGTTTTTCCTTTGTATAAGCATGCTTTGATTACCTTTATGTCCTTGTAGTATCAAGGAAACATCCACCTCTTTCTTTTTATGGACCCTCCGGGGATTATTTCCATAAGATCCGGACTGGATGTGTTCAAAGAATGACTTTAAATGGCGAGGTCTTGAATCTTCCCAGACTTCAATCCCATTTCAGCTATTTCTCCGTGCTTGATCATTTCGGAGAATGGCTTGCCAATACAAGCTAGAACTCTTTCATAGAAAGGAGCTTCCTGTACATCTATGAAAGTCATGACCATTTCTGATTATGTCATGGAAGGAATAACTTGAGCAGCAAGGCGCCTCCACCTTTGAGCATACTGTCTGAATGACTCATTAGACTGTTTCTTGACCTTGGTAATTTGGTACCGGTTAGGAACTATATCTGAGATTGAAAACTGTATTGAGTGAGGAAGGCATGAGCTAGCTCTTACCAACTATGGATCTTTGAGTTGTCTAATCTGGTATACCATGAACGGGCTTCTCTGGTTAGACTCTTCTGGAATAGCTACATTCTGAGCTTTTCATCTTCCGCATAAGATCCAAGTTCTCCAATGAATACCTTCAAATGGGTATTAGGATCACCTAATTCGTCATACTTTTCAAAATCAGGGGTTTTAAATTTCTTTGGATACTGAACACCAGGAAATATGCAAAGGTCTGTATATGAAACACTGCCATGTGTCCCAATCCCTTTGAGAACACGGATAGTTTCCTCCATTTGGAGGACCTTCTTCCTGATATCACTAGTGTCTAGATCTCCTTTGAGATGGGTGCTTTCAGGGTTTTTGTTGGTCGTATCCAACTGATGCTCTGGAATTGTATTTTCCAGACCTTGGACTCCCCCTTGTTTTGAGGATTTTGTATGTATAGGTATCTTAGTACCCTGAGTGGACTGGTGTAATTCTTTCAGTAGAACAGCCAAGTCTGTGATTTGTTTACTCAATCCGTCAAATTCTTCTCGGGAAGCTTGATGTTAGGCAATTGTCAAAAGAAGACATGATTGGCTGTAGGCTCGTGGCCTTTTTGGATTTTGAGCGGGTAACAGGACCAATTGCTTCCCTACAAAAGACTTTTATAGTTTAGTCTTAGGGTAATGTAAATGTTATCACAACATGTTCGTACACATTCATCATAAATGTAAATGCAACATTCACACACAAGCATATAAAAATTTTAAAAAGCTTGTAATAGCGGCTTAAGCCCTCTTACTAGAGTCCCCAGCAGAGTCGCCACCTGTCGACGTCGTGATTTTTTGATGTCCCTTTTCGTTACTTATTCTTTGGTGTTCTCATGTTAATGAGAGATTTGTTTGAAAAAATAAGTGAAAAATGTCCGACATGTGTAATGTCGACGATTTGACTTTAAGAGTCGCCAGTTGGTGTATTAGCTGGTTGCACCAACGTAACCAAAAAGGTTATCACATTGACCCAGTGATGTGACACTGCTAAACGGGCATGTGAAATTCTAGATTCATTAAGGGTTCGGGGGCTTGGGTATGCAGGGGGAAGGTGTTAGGCACCCCCCGACATCCGTGTTGCCACGGTGACCGCCACTTCTCAAAGAAACTGTATTATGAATGTGTGTGTGTGTGTGGATCAATGTGTAATTATGTGGAAGTAGTGTTGTACCTCGTTCACACCTATATACAAGGGTTTGAATTTATTGAAAAATTCAGTTTTAACCAGATATAGCAATGAGGTTTTAGAAAAAAGTTTTTTCAAACCCTGTGCTCAATAGTAATTGAGGCCTTTGATACTTCCATTTTTATTATCTAAATGTTCGACTTGTTTGCTTTTATTTTTCGAGATGCGAGGCATCTGCGAGAAAATAATATCTGATGATGTCGAACTCCTTATGGGCATAATGACCATCCAAGGAAATTCGGACACCTTTGTAAATAATGTACAATTTGCTTTACAATTTGGAAAAAAGTCCATCATGGGAACCGAATCTAGATTTAGTAGAGTGAATCTGTGATCACATGATTCCTAGGCTCACATGATATTGCAATTTGTATGGAAAGCAGTAAGTACTTATATATATATATATATATAAAAGTTGTAAATATATATATATGTGCATGATCAACCACCACGAAGCAACTCCATGGGGGATCAGAAATGTAAATAAAGCAATAAATGTTATCAACAGCCACGAAGTGAACTCCAAAGGGACTTGAATGTAAATAAAGTAAAAAAAAGCTATCAACTACCACAGAAGTGAACTCAAAGCGAGAACAAAATGTAAAGAAAAGTTGTAAAAAGCCACGGAGAAAACTCTAGGCACAGCGACAGAATGTAAATATATATATATATATATAAGCATTAAATACTAGGATATGAAATTGAGGCTCATCAAATATGTAAACAATGATTATATATATAAGTATATATATATAAAAGCAATTAAGCATATAGGATGTAAAATCCGGGCTCATCGTATGTAGTCGACCACGATTTATATATATATATATATATATATATATATATATATATATATAAAAGCAATTAAAAGCTCGGTAGAAATCAGGCTCATCGAATGAGTTCGACAATAATTTATATATAAATATATATATATAAGCGATAAACGCTCGAATCAAGTGCAGGCTCAATCGAGGCATAACTTCGATAATGTTAGTCCGTATGAAAATATATACATATATATAAGTATATATATCTGAGACAGAAATGAAAACCCACGAATAGAAAGTAAAGGCGCAAACACACTCACACGACTCTCAGCGTGTACAACGGTGTGTGATAATATGAGAAGAAAGCTTTATAGAATGAGAGAGAAACTACGGTGGAAATTTGCCAAAGTATACTTACATGACTTTATTTGGATAACTACTCGGCTCCATGGGACAAAAGATAGCTATATGTGAGCTAATGAGAAAAGAAAACACTCAATATAGGTGTGTATAGAAAGCAAAGTAAAGGGGGGCTTCCTTGCCTTTTCTCTCTTTTCTCCCTTTAAATGGGTGACATTGACTTTGTATATATAGAGCGGATGGCATAGTGGTGTACTACGGCGTGCCCTTGATTACACTACTATTTGGTGGTCGTAGTGGGCGAACTTCATGGTCCGTCGTCGTCTCAAAGTCACGTGCACTTCCAGCGATGTAATGTCGCTCGAACTTGCAGAACTTCAATCAGGGAGCTTAGAGCGAGGTATATGTGACCTTCTTCGGATAGCTTGTGTCGAGAGTTAGATAATGACATGGATTAGAGGTTGTACGAAGTCAGGAAGAGGGGACCATGCCCATGGTCTTCAAGCTTCAAATTCTATCCAAAGTACTGCCACGCGTAATAGTCACTCGGGATTGGATATCCTGGTTCTTGAAGGACATAGTTTTATGTATGTATGTATGAAGTGTTGAGACGATGCGCATGTGTTTGAAAGGTGCAAGATGATGTTTGACTCTTCGCCGGGGTTATCGCCGGTTTGAGCTAAAAGTAGACGTTGCTCAAGGTTACATTTGAGATTGGACTAGTTGTTGGTATGCTACGATATCATCTTGTGAGAGGAAGTGTTGAAGTGGCAAGATTTCATTTGACTCCTCACCAGGGTTATCGCCGGTTTGAGCGGAAAGCAGACGTTGCTCAGGGCTACATCAGAGATTGGACTGCTTGTTTGTATGCCTCACTGTCATCTGTGGGTGTACCTGCTCGCCCATTGTTAGCTTCGGGTCTGAGGTATGAGTGCCTCAGTAGGAGGGCTGAGATTGAAGCTAATCGCATGTGTTTGAAACAAGCATTTCCGGAGTTATCACCGGAACTGCAACAACATTCCTTGGGGTTATCGCCAAGGACAAAACTCGGGGTTATCTCCGAGCTTGGAAATGATCCTTCTGGTGTGTATTTCGGGGTTGAGGATGAGACTCCCGGTGTGTGTTCTGGGTTGAGACTGATGTTCCCGGTTGTATCCGGAATGGATGTGAGTTGTCTTCCAGGGTTATCTCCGAAAGACGATTCTGTCCTCCTATAATGTTAGTAACAGTTGTGCAAAAAAAATTTGAGTGTCTACAATTGACAATGTCTAGAAGTTCTATCAAGGAGAGGTTTGGTCACCTAATTGCGCGGCAATAAGGAGAAATCCTTTTCGGAAAGCCCCCTCTTTCCTGGGAATGACCTGGTTGTTAAATATTGTGAGTTATAATATTAATGATGAATGTTATTAAAAATCAAATTTGAGTTGAAGTTGAATTTGGAGCCTTGAGCGTGATATTTGAGTCTGGAACGATGAAATTAGTAGAAATAGACTATAAACACAAAATTTGTCGGGGTTAACTTTTTGGTCAAAAAAGTCAATAGTTGACTTTTTTGAAAAATGTCGAACTTTAAAATTTCAAAAATAAAAGTGTTGGGATTGTTAGTGTTAGTGGAAATTGACATTTATATCGATAATAATTGATGTCTGGAGGTTATATTGACCAATCGGATAATTAATCAAAAAATGAGCAATTAATTGCTATTAATTCACATGCATATAACTATTTGTTCATATGTGTGTACTATTGAATCACATTCATTTACTTTTAGGGGAGTTGGTGCAAATTTGATAATACTTGCATGACTAAGTTAAAAATGGAGGTATAGATGAAGGTACTATACTATAATTAATTTTTTTCACATGTTTAGAACTATTGAGTCACATGATTTACTATTAGGGGAGGTGGTGCAAGTTTGATAATACTTGCAGGACTAAATTAAAAATGAAAGAAAAGTTGAAGGTATTGTATTGTAATATTTTGAGCCCCAAAACGTGCAATTATCAAAACTATATTTTCCTATAAATAGAAGCTCATTCTTCCTTCATTTCTCACCAATTCACTAAAGCTTTAGAGCAATTATTATAGAGAGAAATTATAGAGAGAAAGAAGAAGAGAAGTCTGCTACCTCCCTATTCCAGTATCCAGTCTTCTTTTGAGGTAAGGGATATTATTATTATAGTAAGGGTATTATTATTTCGTATTCATGAAGAGAGTTATTTTCTTTCAATACTCGTAAGGGTTGTTATTCCATTCTTTATTATTATGTTGGAATAACTTTTATACATGTAATCTGCATCGTGGTAAAATTCTTACGTTATTCCATTCTTTATTATTACATTTGGAATATCACATGCATGCAATTACGAATCATGACTGGTTCCATTCTTTATTATTACATTGGAATATCGTATGCACGTGTGGAATACGCGTGACACTGGTTCCATTCTTTATTATTACATTGGGAATAACACATGCATGCGATCTATCGCATGCTGGTGAATTTGTTGTTATTCCATTCTTTATTATTACGTTGGAATATCACATGCGTATGGATTACACATGACTGATTCCATTCTTTATTATTATATTGGAATATCACATGCATGTGGATTACATGACTGGTTCCATTCTTTATTATTCATTAGGAATAACACATGCATCTTGATCTATCGCATGCATGGTGAATTCTTTTGTTAATCCATTCTTTATTATTATGTTGGAATAACTTTTCTATGTGGACTACCGCATGCATGGTGAATGATCATTCGTATTCATTCCTTATTAAATTGTGGAAATGATCTGTCTACGTGGATTACCGCATGGCGGGTGAAAATCCATTTGCAGTTTCATAATTTTTTTGACCCTCAAAAATTCTAGAAAAATTGGAAATGATAATTTGTTGAGTTTTCTAGATTGTGTCCAAAAATGGTTAATTTTGGATGTATAGATTAGGAGTTATGAATTTTATGGATAAAGACTATTTTAAAAGTAAACGCTTATAACTCCAAAATTTGTGAAATTTTTATTGGGAGTACATGTATATAACAGGAGTATAACCTGTAAATTTCGGAATCTTTGGACAAAAGTACAATTTATGATAAATGTCTAAATATTCGGTAGTTTTGGCCATATGAAAAATAGTAAATGAATTTTTAAAATTACGAGAAAATATATGTTCAATATGGGACTATATTTTGTTAAATCCCTTAAAAGAAATATTTTTGGGGTGATTTGGTATTTTTCATGAAAATGAACTAGTTATGAGTAAATGAATTAAATATGTTATGTGAAGTAACAAAATTGGAAAATAGGATTTTATGGCTTGGGAATCCTATATAGGGTATATGTAGATTTTGATGAGGATTTGATCATTGGTGATGAAATCTTATGAGTATGGCATTTTGAATAATTAAATGCATTATTTGATAAAGTATAAACAATTGAAATAAATTGTTTATAAGTTTAAGTGATTAAAATATTGTTATAATATTAATAATATTAGATTATGAGTTTATTAAGTGATTGATAATATTTGGATAAATTTAAAGTCTTTAATATTTATCCTTAGTTTCGTTGATTAATGCTTATATCATTGTCATCATCCTCATGCTTATATTATGATGAAAGTCATCTTTGGCTTACGTGCAAAGATGATTTATTAATTATTAGTTTCTGATTGAATATCTTTGGCTTACGTCCAAAGATGGACTAATGATTATTGGTTTTACTGATTTGTATATCTTTGGCTTACGTGCAAAGATGGGTGTTGATTATTGATTTTACAATTGTATATCTTTGGCTTACGTGCAAAGATGAACTATTGATTGATGAGTATCTTTGGCTTAATGCATAGATAAAGCTGTTTATTGGTATGATTATGACCGGGGATCATTCGGTATAATCATGACTTTGTAATGTTATAGATGATGTGGTAAAAGTCCTCATTGTCGTATAGTGCATTGATGGGATGATTATTGGTATGATTATAACCAAGGATTATTCGGTATAATCATGACCATTGATGTGACGCCCCCAAAATAGGTATACATCACCCATCTTGAGTCGCCAAATACATGGTACAAAATTCAAATACAACTTAATTATACAACGATTCGTGTAAAATACGATAAAAACATATCTTTGTGAGTTTTAATACAAATATTGTCATCTTAGACAATATCTACACTCAATGGAGTCCTCATTACATTTATTATCACACTATTTAATAGAATAGTGAGGACTACTAATGCTATCATCTGGACCGTCACTACTGTTCCTCGACTAGTCCCAACTATATTCTCATTTCCTGAAGAGAACAATGAAAGAAAAGGGTGAGCTCAACTAGCCCAGTAAGAAATATTATGACTAAGATAATACAGAATAAATTATCATTAGTCTTCAACAATGTTAAACTGATAAAATATAATAGACATCAAGTTTAACTGCAGCAGGATAAGCAATCCATTAGAAGAGTCAAGTAGAGCATAAAATCTACTATCTTCTATGATTTAACAAGATTTCCATCAACTTTATCGCTGAGACTCAGCTTAATAAATAAACCATATCATCCCTTCACCACGACCAATGATATTAATGTAATCATCAATGGTCATGATTATACCGAATAATCTCTGGTCATAATCATACCAATAACTGTCCACCAATGATCTACAGGCCAATGAGGACTTTTACCACATCATTCGTCACATTACATTACATGATGATTATACAATATAATCACTGGTCATCATCATACCAACTCCATACATGCACGTATGCAAAGATGACTTTAATCATAATATAAGCATGATGATGATGACAATGACATAATAATTGATAAAACAAGTTCAAGGATAAATTTTAAAGATTTATAATTTAATTTATCCGAAATCAATAATGTCCAAATTGTCAACATGATCTTTGCTTTGTGGAGTAAATTTCAAGAATAATATTCATGTACAAAAAATAATTTGGACATAAAAGAAATATATTTTTAGGATGAATAGTACTAAAGTGAATATTAATATTTTATTGATTTCATAACACCTTAATTCAAATGTTATCAATCACTTAATAAACTCATAATCTAATATTATTAATATTATAATAATATTTTAATCACTTCTTAAACTTATAAATAATTTCTTTTAATTGTTTACACTTTACTAAATAATGCATTTAATCATTCAAAAATGCCATACTCATAAAATTTCATCACCAATGATCAAATCCCTCATCAAAAATCTGCATATACCTTATATAGGATTTCCAAGCCATAAAATCCTATTTACCAATTTTTTAACTTCACATAACATATTTAATTTATATGTTCATAACTAAACCATTTTCATGAAAAATACCAAATCAGACCCAAACATTTTTCTTTTCTAGGATTTAGCAGAATATAGTCCCATATTGAACATATAATTTTTTCAGAATTTTTAAAATTCATTTACTATTTTTCATATGACTAAAACTGCCGAATATTTAGATATTTATCAAAAATTGTACTTTTGTCCAAAAATTCAAAAATTTACAGGGTATACTCCTGTTATACACATATAGTCCCAATAAAAATTTCACCAATTTTGGAGTTAACCACAAGGAGTTATAAGGGTTTACTTTTAAAATAGTCTTTTCCCATAAAATCCATAACTCTTAATCTATACATCCAAAATTCGCCATCTTTGGACACAATATAGAAAACTCATCAAATTATCATTTCAAAATTTTCCAGAATTTTTGAGGGTTAGAAAAATTATGAAACTACAAATGAATTTTCACCCGCCATGCGGTAATCCACGTAGACAGATCATTTCCACAATTTAATAAAGAATGAATACGAAGGATCATTCACCATGTGTCGACGTCGGGATTTTTTGATGTCCCTTTTCGTTACTTGTTCTTTATTGTTCTCATGTTAATGTGAGATTTGTTTGAAAAAACAAGTGAAAAAGGTCCGACATGTGTAATGTCGACGATTTGACTTTAAGAGTTGCCAGTTGGTGTATTTAACTGGTTGCACCAACGAAACCAAAAAGGTTTGCACATTGACCCAGTGATGTGACACTGGTAAACGGGTCTGTGAAATCGAGATTCATTAAGGGTTCGGGGGCTTGATTTTGCGGAGGGAAGGTGTTAGGCACCCCCCTGACATACGTGTTGCCACGGTGACCGCCACTTCTCAAAGAAACTGTTATATGAATGTGTGTGTGTGTGTGGATCAATGTGCAATTATTTCAAAGTAGTGCTATGCCTCGTTGCACCTATATACATAAGGTTTGAATTTCTGTAGAAAATTCAGTTTTAAACAAGATATAGCAATGAAATTTTAGAGAAATGGTTTTTTCAAACCCTGTGCTCAATAGTAATTGAGTCCTTTGATACTTCCATTTTTTTATTAAAATGTTCGACTTGTTTGCTTTTATTTTCGAGATGCGAAGCATCTGCAAAAAAATAATATATAGCAGTGCCGAATTCCTTTTTGGCATGACAACCATCTAAGGAAATCAAGACACTGTAACTAATGTACAAGCTGCTTACAGCTGGAAAAAGTCCATCATGGGAACCGAATCTAGATTCAGTAGACTGAATCTGTGATCACATGATTCCTAGGCTCACATGATACTGCAATTTGTATGGAAAGCAGTAAGTAGTTATATATATATATATAAAAGCTATATATATATATATATATATATATATGTGTGTGTGTGTGTGTGTGTGTCCATGATCAAACACCATGAAGCAACTCCACGGGGGGTCAGAAATGTAAATAAAGCAGTACATGCTATCAACTGCCACGGAGTAAACTCCAGGCGGGACTTGAATGTAAATAAAGCTGTAAAAAGCTATCAACTGCCACGACGTGAACTCCAGGCAGGACAAGATGTAAATATATATATATATATATATATATCTAATCGGATATGTCCGATAACAATTATATATATATATAAGAAATTAAATGCACCGGATGTAAAATCCAGGCTCATCGATGAGTCGACCACGATTTATATATATATATATATATATATATATATATATATATATATATATATATATATATATATATATACCATTAAGCGCTCGGGCATCAAATCTAGGCTCAATCGACGCATAACTTGATAATGTTAGTCCGTATAAAAATATATACATATATATATATAAGTATATATATACAAATGAAAATGAAAACCACGGACCGAAGTCCGGGCAAACACACTCACACGACTCTCAATGTGTATAACAGTGTGTACTAATATGAGAAGAAAGCTTTATAAAATGTAAGAAGGCTTATAGTGGGCTGCTAAAGTAGACTTCTATGACTCTAAGTGGATAAATACTCAGCTCCCGTCAGATAAAAGATAGCTATATGTGAGCTAACAGAAGAGGAAACACTCAAATGGGTGTGTACAGAGTAAAATGGATAGGGCTTCTTCGCCTTTTCTCTCTCTTCTCTCCCTCAATATGGGTGATTGACCTATATTTATAGGCCCGATGGCGCAGGTGTACTGTGGTAGTTGTGCATGATTACACATGGCTGGCTAGTCGTGGTGGGCCCGGGCTTTGTGGGTCCCGTCGTCTCAAAGTACGTACACTCATGCACTGTAATGTTTTCTCGAACTTGCAGAACATCAATCTGAGCTTCCGAACGAGCTATATGTGACCTTCTTCGGATAGCTTATGTCGAGAGTTACGCAATGACATGGATTAGAGGTTGTACGAAGTTAGGAAGAGGGGACCATGCCCATGGTCTTCAAGCTTCAAATTCAATCAGGTGTACTGCCACGCGTAATAGTCACTTGGGATTGTATATCCTGGTTCAAGAAGGACATAGTTGTATGTATGTATGTATTGAAGTGTCGAGATGACGCGCAGATGATGCGGCAAGATGACGTTTGACTCTTCGCCGGGGTTATTGCCGGTTTGAGTTGAAAGCAGACGTTGCTCAGGGTTACATTTGAGATTGGACTGCTGCAAGTGTTTGAATGCCGCAAGGTCATCTTGTAAATGCCTGTATACCCGGTTGTTATCTTCAGATTTGAGAGATGAGTGCCTCGGCAGGATCTCTAAGATTGAAGTTGATCGCATGTGTTTGAAATAAGCATTTCCAGAGTAATCGCCGGAACTACAACATCATTCCTTGGGGTTATCGCCAAGGATGAAACTCGGGGTTATCTCCGAGTTTGGAAATGATCCTTCTAGTGTGTGTTCAGGGGTTGAGAATGAGATTCCAAGTGTGTGTTCCAGGTTGTGAACTGATCCTTCGGTGGTATCCGGAATGGAGACCGAACTTCCGGTGGTATCCGGAATAGATGTGAGTTATCTTCCAGGGTTATCTTTGAAAGACGATTATGCCCTCCTGTAATGTTAGTAATAGTTATGCAGAAAAATTTTGAGTGTCTACAGATGCCACTCTTTATCATATTCATGCAATGCAAGGCATGGATAGGATAAAGAATCCTAGACACTTGAAATGAAAATGAAATAAACATGATGCTATGTGTAGCAACATGATGCAAATGTATGATGCATGATTGTCATGTAATCCTGCTGGGATGATAATCAGAGATGTCTTGGGCATGTGATCCAAGTCTTCAAGGATGTTGACGTTGGGACTATCACCAAAGTCTTGAATCCTAGACACTGACTTATATTCCATAGAGGTACCTCTTGTATGTAAGAGATATGTGGAGATGAAGCTTTGTCTATTTGAGGATATGTATAACATATTCCCTCATCCTATTGGAGTTACTGCCAATAGCCTGTTGTTGTCAGGGTTGCCTGACCTTCGTTGATGTGTGCATCACCAAATCGATCCTTGATGGGTGCATTGTCAAGGTTGCTTGACCTTCATTGATGTGTGTGTCAATGGTCGGATTACGTTGTAACCCCTACCGAGGATACATGGATGCTTGAAACTTCGGCATTGTAACCTCCGCCAGGGATACATGGATGCCTGAATTTTGTAGATTTTGCGTTGTAACCCCAGCCGGGGCTACGTCAGGGTTGCCTGGCGCTCATTGACGGCATCGGACCTTTGTGGGGTATTTTCTAGCATGATTTGAGAAAGCTGAGGCCACTGGTATCGTATACCTTATATGCAGGTGAATACCAATGTGGAACATGTGGAGCCAGAGTTTGACCCATGAACACCAGGATTTTGGGCTATTCCGCTCAATCGCGTAGCGTTTTTATTCCTGATTTGGCCTTTTCAGCTTGCGAGACCTCCTTTACAACTCTAACTAAAGTGAGCCGGAGGTGTGGGACCCATGTAGGAGTGCCGCGGTACACTGCGATGGCCATGAGTGAACCTCGCTGACCAACCGTAGCTATATAAAGCCAAAAGGTTGCTTTCATAAGTTATTTTTAAGCTGCGCGATGAAGGAAATCTGAGAGCTTCTCATCGGACTTGTTGAGCTCGAGCAACTTTTACGCATAATCTCGCTTTCTAGTACAAGCGTTCTTCTTCATCACAGTAGCGTATGCATGTATTCTTTTCCAGTTTCTATCCGTTGGAAAATGACTTATCACATGAAATGCATTTAGACACACAGTAGTGAATATGCATGCTGATATGACTTGATAAAAAATATTCAACATAGCAAATGTTAGTATTAAACCATGCTAAATATAATGATATAAAAAAATATAACTTTTGAAACAGTCAAATTGGCACCTTTTACTGTCATTTCTTATCCTATCTAAGGACAAATGAGTAAAGGTAGATAAGCAAAATAATCCTGGTAATTAGACTACACTTACAAATTTTTTACTACAATGTATTAAATGCATATAGCATATATATGACTGTGTATAAGTGTGCTACTGAATGGCCACTTAGTCATGCCTATGTGCATGTGGATAGTTCCATTTACAAAGGGGCTACAAAAAAATTTCCCAAAATATAGAAATGAGTAGTCATACATTTTTAACTCTACTGTAGATGTATGTTAAAACAATGCATGCATGCATGTTGAAAAGCTCTAGGTAAGAATTTACCACACCCTTTCTAAGGTGATTTGGAGACTTGTTGTCCAGATATTATGGATCTGAATCAGCCGAGTAGTTCTCGTAGGACTACTTCAGGTGTACGGAGGAGGGCTTCTGAAGAGCCTCAGCGCCGATCTATCAGACAGCCTTGTCGTTTGGTGGAGGCGGTGATACGTCCTATCCGGGTTGAAGTGCCCGATGTCGAGGACGAGGAGGAGGATGTACCAGTCAAGGTTCCTGCTCCTGCGGTACGTGTTCCCCGTAGGGAGTTACCAGGAATTCAAGTGGCGAACCCAGATCTTCTAGGTGACTTGAGTCGGCATCCTTCAGTATACCTGCACGCAAATGAGGTATGAAGTTAGATCTTAATCTTCCTTGTTTCCTATTGATGAGGAGTAAAGGATTCTGATGTTGATCTGCATTTGATGTAGGTTCTCGGCTTCACACAGCCTCGAGGGAACGGTTTAGCATCCACTCTATGTATCAGGCCTTGCATGAAGACTACAAAGGGATTGTACATGGCTGGGGATATGGAGCGTTCTTTTCCATTCTTCCCCATTGTTGTCCCTGGGGTTACCTCAGGGCATTGTCTAAGCGGTGGTTTCACAGACTCAGTCACTCCATTTACTGGACTATGAGGTGATGATGACGCCGATGGTTTGGTGGTTTATCACATGTATGGAGTTTGGAGGGGATCCAGTGCCTTGCACGGCGGATATTACCCCTACTGCCGCCAGATCCTTGTTAGGAGTTCCAGGGGAGGCGCTCAAGGGCGGGCTGAATTTGTTACGATGCAGGTCCTTTGGCGTAGATCTTTATGGCCATTTGTTGAGTGAGCGTATACTCAATGATGTGAGAGTCAGGGACCATATTTTTCGGTGATTGTTCTTGATGATCATTAGGGGCTGCTTCATAGCAGATAACTCCTCTATGGTGTCCTTCGCTTTGATAAGCGCCACTCGACACGTGGACTGTATAGAAGACTATGATTGGCGTTCCTACACCTTTGCCTACTTCCTCAGGGGAATGCACATATGATCGCAGGGCTTGATCGAGGAGTGTTTAGGATTCTACCCATTTCTGCTGGTGAGTGTTTTTTTTATCTTTTCCCGTATACAGGTTAAGAGTGTTGACTTACAGCAGATGGTTGCCTTTGTGTTGGCAGTTTTGGGCCTATGAGAGGCTTCCATGTTTGCATCCTATGAGCGTGTTAGGTTTAGACACCTATCCACGAGGACATCGATGGCATCATTCCATACTGGCGGAGGTCCCTGTTGCCGAGGGTTTCACTCATTGTTGCCTACAGCTGGAGTTGTTGACAGCGGGTGTCATCACATGGGTTCCCTACTCTGGGGAACATTTGGGAGTTGGATTTGGGGATGGGTACCTGACTGGAGTTGAGTACGTCATTTCCACCCGCAGGATTCCTCTCTTCACAGATGGAGGATGGGAGCTCTACTTAGGAGATCGTGCTATCAGGAGGACTACAACAGAGATCCGTATGCCGATCTTGCCTCCTGTCAGGCGTTATTGGCTTTTTCGCGATCTTTCGTCATTGATATCCCATTGTTGGGGATTAGCGGTTTTACTTTGTCGAGAGGGCCCCCCACTTCTCGGGAGATATTCCAGCATTGGTGGATCCCTTGTACCATTGGAGCTCAGACCCTCGCCACACAGTTTATAGGGGATATGGTTCCAGGATCCGTGATGATGATGGATTGGTTAGCCTGTGTCAGATATCCGACTCATGTGACACAGATTGATAGAATGACCCGGCAGTTGGACCGGGCACATTTCTTCATCCGGCATTTGGGCAGAGATCCTTCAGAGATAGATACTTTTGATCCTTCCAGCTCTAGCGCTGGCCCCTCAGGTGACCCATATGGTTTTCCTGGTGCAAATCCTCTCTTGTATTGGCCGGATATACCTGTAGATAGAGATCCAGTGTTTCAGGAGGAGTTACATCAAGTGGATAGCATTGATGATGTAGACATTGACACTATTGACTTTTTCTGATGGCTTTCTCGTTATCTCTTTTGATAGGCCTCTGTTAGCTGCTGGGTAGCTTCGCCTCATTCTCGCTATATCTTTTGATAGGCCTCTATTGAGATGTTGGGTAGCTTCGCCCCTTTTCCTTGTATTTTAGCTGTACAGAGATGTATTAGATGATGATATACTTAGGAATGTATGTACATTTTCATTCCCTATATCATATTGCCATCTATTGTATTATGCATGTTATTATGTTATGCATATATATGTTTATCCAGAGATATTCAGCATTGACCCCTGGATGGTCTTATGACACAACCCGTACAGATGTCTTCTTCGACAGTTATCCGTATTGATCATACCCCACCATTTTTGGTGGTAGCTGGTATGTGTTCATGGTATGATAGTATATCACCATCAGACATGGTGATCGTAGATGATTTACTTTCTGACATACTATGACCACATTGATGTTTGAGGTTCTTGAGGATTTGTAGAGGGTATGCTCGAGCACTAGGTATCGGAGAGGCAGGTTTTTCAATTTGGGACCCAGGAGTTGACTCCTACTTTGGAGGAGTATGCACGTTTGACGAGGCTGCCACTAGACAAATCTTGCGTGCATATGGCTATCGGAGACATGAGTAGACAGTTTATGACCCTCGCCGGATTGAGATGTATAGTGGTGTAGGACGAGATAATATCTAGCCACGTGATATCCCAACGTTTTCTATTTGACAGATTTGGCTATAAGGATAGTTATGCACGACATTCCGGGGATTTCACCACACCGGAGGACCATTGGCGTTCAGCCAAAGTGGATGTATTGCTGTTGTGTGTATTGTCATACGTCTATATGCCACAATATATGGATGAGCTTGATATCGGCGTCATTATGGTAGTGAGAGCTCTCAAGGAGGGTCGTACCATTATCTGGATGATTATTGCGAGAGACTACGAGGTCGACTACATCTTCTTTGCACTTATCCGTGAGGGAATGTTCATAGGTAGCTTCGATTAATCTTTGTATGTGTGGTTTATGTCACACTTGGGACCGATTGCTACATTCAGACGGCATAGATATTGTTTCAGCCTGCAGAGTGTACAGATGCTACGTCTTGGTCAGCTTTTCTGGTAAGGATTGGAGATCCATTCACTATATTGTCGTGTTCATGGCTTAGCTCACCCTACAGCTTCATTACTCGTGCTCCGGGCATGGATTACCTCCCACTAGCTGGATTGAGGGGCATTATTACTTATCACCCAATGGCCGTGATGTGTCAGTTTGACCAGCTTCAGGATTTTCATCCTTATGAGGCGATGAGTCGGTAACTTTACTACTGCGTTTATCAGCGGAGGAGAGATCTAGGTTGTATGCCTATTGGGATCAGCGAGAGCTGGCTATATTTTCTGTCAGTCATCCAGGTTGTTCTGCAGAGTATTCTGCATGGATGGAGACAGAGACTGGATTGGCTGCGGTAGTATCCACAGTGCAGGATGTTGATTCTAAAGATGAGGAGCCTATAGAGGAGGCTGATATTCCCATTGATGACTTGACTGCTGGGCTGCCAGCATTTGTGATGGATTCTCCCACCTCGATTGCCATTGTTACTCAGTATTCGGCACAGCATCTAGAGCAGAGCTTACATCTGATGACCTATGAGAGAGATCAGGCTAGGACCGCGATGTTGACAACTCTTGATGGGAGAGACACCGCTTTGTTGGAGAGGGATGAAGCCTTATCTGCTAAGGATGTGGCCATCATGAGACGGTGCCAGTGAGATCGGATATTTATCGGTCTTTGCCGAGCATGAGTGCTTATATTGCTAAGCATTATGCCACCATGCAGTTAGCCTCTGATCTGCTAGCTCGTGTAGATACCCTTGAGTAGGAGCTTACAGTGTTACCTCCGTCTTCAGAGAGGGATACTATATTAGATCTGATAGTCCGCATGTATACAGATCTGTAGATAGCTTTATATTTTCTTGTACAGACTAGCTTAGCCATTTTGTCATGTACAACTCATAAGTATATATCAAACAGTATTATGTATGGCAGGGAAATATATTTTGATTCACTTCCCTTTTAGTTATGCCTCGATACTTGCTTGATATTTGCCTGTTTCTTCAGGGCCTTATGATCTTGATGCATTCTGAACTTATCCTTGATAGGTGGACATTGAGATGTCGCAAGATCTCTCAGAACAGATCATTGATCTGTATGAATCCCTACCATCTTTGGTGTCTTGGGACTGGTATCTGTATGGAATATGGAGAGGAGGGTGGTTTCTTCCTCTCTAAGATTGACCGCACAACAGATGGTCATCAGTACTTTTATTTCTGAGAAACCTAGTTAATTCCATCTCTTATGGGTTGGTATTGCTCTTCGAGGCACAATCGTAGCTTAGATGCTCACTGAATCTTCTATTTGTGAGAAGAGGTTGGGTAATTCCATCCCTTTGATCTGAAACCGATGAAATGTGGTGAATTGAAGGTTGATCCCAGTACCGTGTGACAAATATTTTTTTTCTGGTAGGGGTTAGACTGAACCATGAATGGCTGCCTACGTACTCCTATTGAAGAGGAGATCAAGTGTGGCGGGCGAGGTTAAACGCTGGATGTGAAAGGCAGATGAGGTGTATAAATGTTTTTGTTATTTTTATTTTTGTAGAGAAAAGGGCAGAAATGTTTTTGTTATTTTTTTATTGCGGTAAGGGCCATATAGAATATGGTTTTCCTCGTACTCTATTGAAGAGGAGATCGGTCGGCGTAGTTCGCCCCTCGGGGACGAATCACAGCCAAAGAGAAGTGTGAATCCCATGTATAGGCTATACTGTGGGGAGAAGAAAGTTTGATCCCATAATGGGGACAAACTGCAGGTGTGGAAAAAGTTTGATCCCATCTTTAGGACCAACTGCAAGCGTAGAAAAGTTTAATCCCGTCTTCAGGATAAACTGCAGGCGTAGAAAAGTTTAATCCCGTCTTCAGGATAAACTACAGGTGTGAAAGGTTCAATCCCGTCTTCAGGATAACCGAAATTGTATGCAAGATTTGAAATAAGGTGAAACCAGGCTGCTGGTTTGAAGTGTATGTTTCCCTAAGGGACAGAAGAGTTTGTAGAAAGGAAGGGTTTAAAACCGGAATAACTGGTGATTGGATGATCAAAACCAGAATGTTTGTTTGATGGTAACTTCAGACATAGTACTGTTTCACGGTGTCCAAGTTGATAAGCTGTGGAAAGTCATCGCTATCTATTTCCTACAATCTGAGAGAACCTCCTGTCAATACCTCCTTGACAACAAATGGGCCTTCCCAGTTAGGAGCGAATTTTCCCTTAGATTGATCTTGGTTGTTAATGATCTTCTTCAAAACCAAGTCATATTGTTTGAGCTATAGTAGTCGAACTTTTACATTGTAGGACCAAATGCGATCCTTTGCTAATATAATTGACCATGGAAGATTGTCGTGGTTCTCCTTTTCGCCTATTCTGAGACAATTGGTGATACTGTCTTGTACCCATTGGTCCTCATCCAAGTGAGCATCCATCAATCTTGTGAGGATTCCATTTCCACCTCTATATAGAACCTTTGCTTCCATCCATAGAAGCTAACGAGTAGGGGTTGCCCGGTGGAAGCACGCATAGAAGTTCTGTAGGCTAATAAAGTCAGAGGCAAGAGGTCAGGCCACCCTTTGTGATTGGCAGACATTTTCTACATGATCTTTTTGATATTTTTATTAGCCGCTTATACATCACCATTCATCTTTGGACGTTAGATGACAGAGTTAAGGTCTTTGATATGGAATTTACTGCATAACTCCTCCATCATTTTGTTGTTGAGGTTCTTAGCATTGTCTAACACAATGACCTCTGGTTGTCCATATCGACATATGACATTGTTTCTGATAAAAGCAATGATGACTTCTTTAGTAACCCTGGGGAAGGAAGTTACTTCTATTAATTTGGTGAATTAGTCAATTATGGTGAATATGAATCGATGACCATTACTGGCTTTGGGCTCGATGGGCCCGATCACGTCCATTCCCCACACTGAGAAGGGCCGGGGCGAACTCATATTGTGGATCTCCCTTGGAGTGGCGTGGATAACATTCCCATGAACTTGTCATTGATAGCACCTTAACTGGAGACTTTATCAGCTCATGGGGTGCAGATTGGAAACATTGCCGTGTGGCGGAAGCTTGAGGAACCGGCCTGTGTTTATGCGGATTCCTATGACTGGAACAGGCAGAATAGCCTAGTATTGGGTAAAATCTATATACGCACAATATGCAAGTATACGTGGTCAACAAGTAATAGAGTGATGAGTAGAGTATCGTTCCCACAGAGACTAACTAGAAATATCCTTAACTTACAATTATCAATTTCCTATTAACCCTAATTTTATTAAACAAATCAACTCAATAATTGTAATTAAAGAATCTAAATTAAAGAATAATTAAACTAACACATAATAATCACAAATATCAAAATCTGGAATTTCAAACAATTAATGGAGAATTAGACTTATGATTTCACCCTAAGCTTCACTCTGATTCTAACACATTTATTCCAATTCAATGCACTATCCCAATTTATTAATTAAGAACACGAACGTATTATTAACCACCTCTCGATGCACTAATGCCGTATTAACGTCAATCCATAATTAAGATAGAAATTCGTTAAACACCTTAATCAACTAACCCATTATATCTCTATGTGAATTACAATCGAAGAAGGTTTAAGAATAAGTTCTATATCCGACTACATGCGATGTCAAGCATATCTCTACCTTAACATTCATCAAGATTAAGTTATTCACAAAATCATGAACACATGCTATATCAACTAGGTCTAGATTTAAATATCCTCTCTCGATTCCATCCAATTCCACAAAGAATAGTTGATCATGCAATTCATAGATTCAAGCACAAATAAATATAGATAAACTGGAGATAGATTATTAAATTAGAAATCAAAATTTACAAAATCATCGATTCACTCAAAGATCTATCATAAGCCTAAAAAGTGAATTAGTTCATATCCAACGAAATAAACACTGAATAAATCATAGAAAACATTCTTAATTTACATTTATTAGTCTAAGATGAAGAATATTGAAAAACACCCTTCACGTAGCCTAGAACTGCAATCGTCTTGAAAATCCCTTCGAGATACTCCTCCACGCTTGTTATCAAAAACTGAGCTTAGATCTTCGTAATATGTCTTGTCTCTTGTTGAGGTTGTTATTCCTCGAGTATATCATGTCCAACACACAAGTCTCAACCGAAATTCCCTTTAATTAGAGTACTATATAAGCCCACCCCGTGAACTACCTTTTCTGTCTAGCTCAAGATGAAGACCCACCCCGGCCGGGTGTGTAGGCTAATGATGCCTGCCTACGTGATCATCTTCTATCAAATGCCTTTGCTGACTTTTAAGTTGTACTCCATTTTATTCCAATTATGCTCCAATTGACTTCAATTCACACCGAATAACTTCAAATGTACATTGAATGTGACAACCACCATTCAACACATAAAATAACATAAAACAAGTAAAAATGAACATGATCACAAAGGCCACAAAACTAGACAAGCACGCCACGGTGTTTATTCTTTTTTGTATATATAAAGCTTATATACCTCACATAACATCCCCCAAACTTAGGTTCTTGCCTAAGTTTAGCCTCTACTATCCATCCTTGTCGTTTTGTCATTTATTCTAGCATTATCCTTTAGAGACCATTTAGATATCAATTTGAACTGACCAATTAACATAGATGTTTGTTACTCGTGCTAACCTTTTATACCAGTTTCAAACAAACTCAAGATTCGATTCATAAAAAAAAATTGTTTCACAGTTCTAATACTCAATACTGTATTTGTTAACTTATTGGCAATCACATCATTGGCCCACAAATCATATAAACTGCAACATTGATGGACTTACGCAAACACAATATATACTAACTAAATTTTTTTTTATTTTTATTATTATTTTTTTTCTTTATAGATTGCAAAATGCATTACAAGATTATCTACTATGCAATGACAAACATTAACCTAAACTACTCTGGATGCACCTAAGCTAACATGCAATTCTGAAATTAAGATGCAATACATAAATTTAAATGACAATGACAAAAATTCAAAATGCAACCTATATGAGCTAAATGCATGCAAACATGTATTTAAATCCCCCAAACTTAAGTTAGAGAATGAACTTATTGGATGAATAGTCAAAATAAGGATGTGAGGACTTCCCTACTATCACTTAAGTCTGAGGAGGTGGTTGTTGTTCTTCTTCATCGGAATCACTCGGTGGGAACCTTGGCATTGGTCCGGGCTGTTGGTACAGAAAATGTACTGCCGGGTTGAAACTTTGAAGAGTTGTGTTCAACGAGGCGAAAGATGTGTGCATAGCATCGAACATATGCTTTTGCCTCATTGCCAATCGGCGCATTTCCCGACGAGTTGCCTTGGTGTGTGCATTCATTTGATTTTGGAATTCAAGGAACTAAGAACTGGATATGGCCTCGGCCTGTGGTACCTGCTCATCCCCTTGATCGCCCATTGCTTCATCATCGTCCCCCGATGCCTCTGTAGCATCCACGTCGTCTTCCGACGACGACGAAAAAATGAACCCCACACCACGCGGATGTGACTCGCCCCCTGCCCATACAGATTACCGCGCTATCATTCTCGAATCAAGCAACATGAGTGGCATTTGTGTGGGCTCGTCATCGGACCATCTCACCCCTGCTTGATGGCACAACCCACATATGAGTGATGGGTGTGGTAAGCCTCCAAAAAAATTTCCACCTAGGCACCGGCGGATGGAGAAGCAAATGATAGCTCCGACGTCAATAATGAAATCTTGCACCATGGCGTATAACAGTAACGCCTTCTCTTTGGTGACGTCCAAAGTGTGTTGGGACGAAAGCAATTTAGCACAGAAGAAGGCATACCAGATTTTGCCATACCGGCTAAGGTCCTTGCTGTGGAACACGGTACCTCCCTTCCGACCTTTCATCCATGACGTTCCTAGCTTCGTCATATCCATGATTATAGCATCAAAGTCTGGATAAGAATCTCGGAGGTGCACATACTGGCAGTGGCGAGGTAACCGCAGTTGGTAGTAGGTGTTAATGGCGTTGACACTGAATAGAACCAACCGTCCTCGCACAAATGCACGGAATAGTTCTTTGTCCTCAGCATTTGTGTAAAACTCCTTGACAATGTTAACAACGGATGGTTCCGGCTCCTCGGTGAATTTGATCCATCCCTTTTGGTAAATTTGAGGCATCAACTCCCCATCATTCGGATCAGGTGCCAACTCCCGCTCTGGTGTAAGGGCTTTGGTGAGCATGTAGTCATACCGGTTGGCGGCGGCGGCACTTATAAATTTCTGGCGATCGAAGGTGCGGGTTGGTTGAGCTGGCCGTGAACTTTCTCCCCTTTGGCGTTTAGAGGATGATTGTGAAGCCATGTCTCTCCCAATTGCTGATTTTGCCCTAACTCTCCCCCAAACTTTTCAATTTTGTCTCTCTAGCTCACAGGTATACTCTATGAATTTTTTATGTCAATTGGTGTGAGAAATTTGATATAAGGGTAGTGATATATATAGAGGTAGAGGGATGGCTATCATTGGTGTAGTGAAGAGGTGGATGGGAGTGATGGAGTTAAGGAATTAATGGGAGTGGTATTAGTGGGTAGTAGGTGGTGGTTATGGAACTTAATAGCTGATATAGGGAAGTGGAGAAAGTGAGTTAGTGGTGTGTGTTATCGGGGAGTGGAGAAGTTTATGTAATTGCCAACATCAGTTACTGCCCAGGACCCCCACCCCGGCGGGGGGTATTACACTAGGAAGGCCCGCCCCGGCGGGGGTTGTAGTGTTACAATGGCCCGCCCCGACGGGTATGTGTTCTGTCTAACAAGTTTGATGACCCCATACGTGAAGTTATAATACTAAAATGGCTCCCTTGGCCGAAACTTCTTAATTGTCGAGCTCTATCTTTTGCTTCACTATAGTGTACTTATGCTTCATTTGTGCTCACTTAATGCTCCATTTTCAATCCTAAATGACATAAAGTATGAATATTAGTGAATTGTTTATCACGTGCTGTATTGCGGAGAGATTAATAAGATTTTTCTTTTATTAGTCTACCTAATAATGAAATTAAAACTATGATAAAGCAATTATGAATATAAAATGTGATAAAGAACTAAAGATTGGGTTGCCTCCCAAATAGCGCTTGATTTTAAGTCGTTCAACCAGACTACTTCCTATTTATGTTGTGTCGGTCAATGTGATGGCGATCATGTCGGTGATGGCTTCCCCACACCAATAATTCTTTAGACGGTGTCCGTTGACTTTGAATGTTTTAAGTGGATTGCGACTGTAGATTTCGACTGCACCATGAGAGAATACTCGCTTGACCGTGAAAGGTCCCGACCATCTCAACTTAAGCTTTGCGGGAACAATCGCAGCCATGAGTTGAATAAGAGTACTGATTGGCCTGGCTCGAATGTTCGACGCAAAATTTTCTAGTCGTGCCATCATTTGACTTTTTCTTCATATAGTTTGGCATTCTTATATGCGTGAAGGCGAAATTCGTCGAGTTCATTCAATTGAAGTAGTCTCTTTTCACCTACAGCTGTTTGATCGAAATTGAGTTTTTCCCAACCCAATATGCCTTAAGCTGTAGCTCGACCAGTAAGTGACATGCCTTCCCATACAGTAGTTGATATGGTGAAATCCCGATTGGCGTCTTGTATGCAGTCCGGTAGGCCCATAAAGCATCGTCTAATCTCAGTGACCAATCTTTCCAACTCGGATTCACCACTTTCTCTAATATCTTTTTGACTTCTCTGTTTGATACCTCAGCTTGTCCACTGGTTTGAGGGTGATATGCTGTAGCTATCTTGTGGTTGACATCATACTTGGCCAAAAGAGCAGTAAACAACTTATTACAGAAGTGACTACCTTCATCACTGATAATTTCTCTTGGTGTGCCAAACCTCGTGAAGATGTTCTTTTGAAAGAATTTGAGGACCACCTTGGCATCGTTTGTTGGTAGAGCTACATCTTTAACCCACTTTGACACATAGTCTTCTGCAAGTAGAATGTATTGATTATTCAACGATGAGGGAAATGGTCCCATAAAATTGATACCCCATACGTCAAAAATTTTCACTTCCAGAATTGTTTATAACGACATCTCATTACGTTTCAAAATGTTGCCCACCCTTTGACACCTATCGCATCGTTTGACAAACTAGTGGGCATCTTTGAATAATGTGGGCTAATAAAAACCACATTGCAGCACCTTCGCTTCTATCCTCTCACTCCCATAATGCCCACCATACGCCGATGAATGACACTCATGCAGAATATTCTTCACTTCATTATATGGGACGCACCGTCGAATCATCTTGTCGGCGCACTGCTGGAATAAATATGGTTCATCCCACATGTACCATTTCACGCCGTGAAGAAATTTCCTTTTCTGTTGTCTTGTGAGGTCAAGTGGTAGAATATTGCTCACAACGAAATTTGCATAATCGCCATACCACGGAATCTCTGCTAAAATCCCAAATAGTTGCTCATCTGGGAAATAACTCATTAATCTCACATCTGTCGTCTTTTGCTTTCCCGTGGTTTTCCAACCTAGACAGGTGATCGGCTACTTGGTTCTCCGTCCCCTTTCTATCCTTTATTTCTAAGTCAAACTCTTGAAGTAGGAGAATCCACTTGGGATAAAGGCGTGGTTTAGCATCCTTTTTTTTCGCTATCAATCTTAGATCATTGCATGGTGCGTATAGACTATCACCTTAGTCCCGATCAAGTATGCCCGAAATTTGTCAAACACATACACCACTGCAAGCAATTCCTTTTCTGTGGTTGTGTAGTTTATTTGAGTTTCTGTAAGTGTTTTGCTTGCGTAGTATATGGCGTGAAACACCTTGTCTCTACGTTGGCCCAAAACAGCCCCAACCACAAAGTCGCTCGCATCACACATAAGCTCGAATGGAATGCTCCAATCCGGTGCAACTATAACGGGGGTTGTAGTTAATTTCCTTTTTAATAAGTCAAAAGTCGTCTTGCATTCTTCATCAAAGTTGAACGTCACATCCTTCTCTAAAAGACTGCATAGAGGTTTCACAATTTTAGAGAAGTCTTTTATAAACCTCTTGTAGAACCCAACATGACCCAAGAAACTTTTAATACCCTTAACCGAGCTCAGTGGAGGTAGTTTTTCAATAGTTTCCATCTTTGCTCTGTCAACTTCCAATCCTTGAGCCGATACCTTATGGCCCCAAATTATGCCCTCTTTAACCATGAAGTGGTATTTTTCCCAATTTAGTATGAGATTCGTGTCCTTACATCTTTGCAACACCATGACCAGATTCTGTAAGCAAATATCGAAGCTGTCCCCATAAACCGAAAAGTCATCCATGAAGACCTTAACATTTTTCTCCACCATATCTGAAAAAATGCCCATCATACACCATTGGAAAGTTGCAGGTGCATTGCATAGCCCGAATGACATCCTTCTAAATGCAAATGTGCTATAAGGGCATGTGAATGTGGTCTTCTCTTGATCCTCCGGGGCAATGACTATTTGGTTGTAGCCCGAGTACCCATTCAATAAACAGTAATATTGGTGTCCCGCCAATCTATCCAACATTTGATCAATAAATGGTAGCGAGAAATAGTCTTTTCGGGTTGCCTTGTTCAATTTTCTATAATCCATGCAAACCCTCCAACCTGTCACTGTTCTAGTCGATATTAATTCATTGTCCTCATTCTGCACCACTGCCATTCCTCTTTTCTTCGGCACGCACTTCACTGGACTAACCCATTTGTTATCAGAAATAGGGTAGATGATGCCGGCATCTAGCCACTTCAAAATTTCCTTCTTCACAACTTCCTTCATAATCGGGTTAAGTCATCACTATTGCTCCACCGTTGGTTTTGCCTCATCTTCCATTAAGATCTCGTGCATGCAAAATGAAGGGCTGATTCCCTTTATGTCTGCGATTGTCCACCCAATAGCTGATTTGTGTTCCCGAAGCACCCTCAACAACTTTTCTTCCTGCATTTCGTTAAGTGCAGCTGAAATAATAACAGGTAAAGAATTTGAATTGCCTAAATACGCATACCTGAGGTATTTAGGGAGTGGCTTAAGTTCCAGCTTTGGTGGCTCTTCCAATGATGGTTTCAGTCTTTCTGCGGTTACCTCCTCCATGTGTAGTGGTTGAAACGGTGTTCTAAATCTGGAAACTCGTGGCAATGAGTCTTGCATTTGTAGGTAATCCACCAATTCTGGGTCATCAACCTCTTCACCCCCCAATAACGTTGTTTCTAACGGATCTTTTACCAAACTCTTGCTCATGTCATCACTGATGATTTGTTCAATTAAATCCATTCGAAACCATTCTTCCTCATCTGTAGGGAATTTCATGGCCTTAAACACATTGAATTTTACTTCTTGATCTTGGACCCTCATAGTGAGTTTCCCTTTTGCACATCTATGAGTGTCCTCCCTGTAGCCAAAAATGGTCTCCCTAGAATAATTGGGATGTTCTTGTCCTCCTCAAAATCGAGAATGATAAATTCTATGGGGAATATAAACTTATCTACTTTCACTAAGATGTCCTCTACTATGCCTCTCAGATATGTGACTGACCTATCCGCCAACTGTAAGGAGATGTTCGTAGGCTTTGGTGCAGGTAAACCAAATTCTAAGTATACTGACAATGGCATAAGGTTTACATTCGCCCCCAAATCACATAAACACTTGCTGAAATGCATATTCCCGATCGTGCATGGAATAGTGATGCTCCCCGGGTCCTTGAGTTTTGGTGGTAATTTCTGCTGTAATACCGCACTACACTCCTCTATTAGTGCCACGGTTTCAAAATCGTC
This sequence comes from Panax quinquefolius, assembly GCA_020205615.1. Classification (NCBI taxonomy): domain Eukaryota; kingdom Viridiplantae; phylum Streptophyta; class Magnoliopsida; order Apiales; family Araliaceae; genus Panax; species Panax quinquefolius. Next base: position 141,128,912 of record CM035156.1, read on the forward strand.
CCATTTCTTCTTTCTTGACTGAATCCCATTCATAAATTTTGCATAGCTCGACATTTGTTCTAGGGCCTCTGCAAATGGTATGTTGATTTGAAGTTTCTTGAAAATTTCCAAAAACTTGGCAAATTGCTTGTCTAATTTCTGTTTTTGGACCCTCTGCTGAAATGGTGGAGGTGGATAAACAATTGGCTTATTGTTTAGCTTTGTTTCCTTACCTTGCTTATCCTCACCTTTGCTTTCCACACTCACGTCCCTATCATCAACTTTTTCTTTTAGAGTTGCTGAATTTTCTGCATTATTACCTTCGAGGTGTTTTCCACTCCGCAATGTAATTGCTTGACACTGTTCATGGTTACCCTTTGGATTTCTCTCTGTATCACTTGGTAATGTCCCTTGTGGTCTATTATTCAATGCCAACGCAATTTGTCCTATCTAATTCTCTAGATTCTTGATTGCCATCTCTTGTGATTTCATATCCATCTCATATGATTTCATAGCTATAGCTTGATTTTTCATAGCCACATCATTGCTAGTCATGTATTTTGTCACCAACTCCTCTAGATCTGATTTCCTTTCTTGGTATTGAAATTTGGTTGTTCTTTGGTTACGAAAACACAGGGGATATGATTGTCGTGGAGCTTAATTTTGCTGGTTGTTGCTCGATGAGAAATTCAGATGATTCCTATTTCCTTGATTATATGTGTTCTGCGGAATTCTATTATAATTGCCAACGAACTGCACTGATGCTGGATTAATCGCGCATTGATCTGTTGGGTGCTCTCCCGCGTACAACTCGCATATTATTGCCACTTGTTGTGCTTGTTGTGCTTGTGCAGCTGTAACCGAATCCAACTTCTTTGATAGTGCAGAAATCCGTGCTTGTATAGCTGTCACACCATCTACTTCTAACACTCCAGCTACCTTCACCTGTGTCATTTTCATTGTGGGCCACTGATAGTTACTAGCCGCCATGGTTTCAATGAACTCGTAGGCTTCCTCGTAACTCTTAGCCATGAATGCTCCGCCTGACGCTGCATCAATACTTGTCCTAAGATTCCCATGTAGTCCGTTGTAAAAGGTGTTCATTTGTAGCCACTTAGGCAATCCATGATGTGGGCATTGTCTTAGCAATTCTTTGTATCTTTCCCAGGCCTCATATAATGACTCCCCATGTTGTTGTTCAAACATCGTTTTGTTCCTCATCTTCGCAGTTTTTGCCGGTGGAAAGAATTTTGCGAGGAATTTCTGAGCTAAATCCTCCCATGTAGTTATCGAACCAGACGGTAGAGAATGCAACCAACTCTTCGCCTTGTCCCGTAAAGAGAATGGGAACAATCGAAGTCTCACTGCCTCATCTGAAACCCCATTGAACCTAAAGGTGTCGCACATTTCCAAAAAACTAACTAGATGCTCGTTCGGATCGTCATTTGCAAATCCCCTAAACTGAACTGAATTCTGAATCATTTGTATCATCCCTGGCTTAATTTCAAAGGTATTGCTGCTATTGCTAGCCTGGTGATGCTTGATTGCAGTTCAGTCACCTTAGGAGTAGTGAAGTCCCTTAATGCTTTCTGATCTTCGGCTGCCATTTCCTCTTCTTTCTTGGGTGTTTCAAATTTTTGTCTCGTTTCCTTGATCCACTTACTCAACCTCTGAAACCTTTTATCAATGTCGTCCTCTAAAGGAAGCAAGTCTGGATTTTTGGATCGAGTTTGCATAAACTGCTTTCACACCTGAAATAAAAGAAACAAAATAAAAATAAAAATGTCTAAGTAAAACTAGATTAATTAAACTGATATTGTAAAACTATTAAGAATTATACTAAATAGTCCCCGACAACAGCGCCAAAAACTTATTGGGTAAAATCAATATACGCACAACACACAAGTATACGTGGTCAACAAGTAATATAGTGATGAGTAGAGTATCATTCTCACAGAGACTAACTAGCAATATCCTTAACATACAATTATCAATTTCCTATTAACCCTAATTTATTACACAAATCAACTTAATAACTGTAATTAAAGAATCTAAATTAAAGCATAATTAAACAAACACAGAATAATCACAAATATCAAAATCAGGAATTTTAAACAATTAATGGAGAATTAGAATTATGATTTCACCCTAAGCTTCACTCTGATTCTAACACCTTTATTCCAAATCAATGCACTATCCCAGTTTATTAATCAAGAATGCGAACGTAGTATTAACCACCTCTCGATGCACTAATACCGTATTAACGTCAATCCACAATTAAGATAGAAATCCGTTAAACACCTTAATCAACTAACCTACTATATCTCTATGAGAATTACAATCGAAGAAGGTTTAAGAATAAGTTCTCTATCCGACTACATGCGATGTCAAGCATATCTCTACCTTAACATTCATCAATATTAAGTTATTCACAAAATCATGAACACATGTTATATCAACTAGGTCTAGATTTGAATATCCTCTCTCGATTTCATCCAATTCCACAAAGAATTATTGATCAAGCAATTCATAGATTCAAGCAAAAATCAATATAGATAAACTGGAGATAGATTATTAAATTAGAAATCAAAGTTTACAAAATCATCGATTCACTCAAAGATCTATCATAAGCCTAAAAAGTGAATTAGTTCATATCCAACGGAATAAACACTGAATAAATCATAGAAATCATTCTTAAATTACAACTATTAGTCTAAGATGAAGAATATTGAAAAACACCCTTCACGTAGCCTAGAATTGCAATCATCTCGAAAATCCCTTCGAAATACTCCTCCACACTTGCTATCAAAAACTAAGCTTAGATCTTCGTAATATATCTTGTCTCTTGTTGACGTTTTTATTCCTCGAGTATATCATGTCCACCACACAAGTCTCAACCAAAATTCCCTTTAATTAGAGTTATAATACCATGCAAATAGCTAAAATTCGTGCCCAAAAAGAATTACAAACATAACAGGACACTTCAGAAACAACACCACCCTCCCCGGCGGGGGTTCATGCACTATATAAGCCCGCCCCGGCGGGCTACCTTTCTGTTTAGCTCACATGAATCAACACCCCCTGCCCCGGTGGGTGTTCATGTACTATATAAGCCCGCCCCGACAGGCTACCTTCCTGCTAACTGGAGATTGAGACCCCCACCTTGCATAGTGTGTATAAACTAATGATGTTACGCCCGTGGCTCTGTCTCTGTCAAATGCCTTTGCTGACTTTTAAGTTGTACTCCATTTTTTTCCAATTATGCTCCAATTGACTTCAATTCACACCGAATAACTCCAAATGTACATTGAATGCGACAACCATCATTCTACAATGAAATAGCATAAAACAAGTAAAAATAAACCTGATCACAAAGATTTAGCAACAAATAAGCATGAAATGGATATTAAATCGCATATATAAAATCCACTTATCACCTAGCAATTTGTCCCGGTTTGATTTGGACATTTAAATCTGATTGCTTAATACCACCTTATCTTTACCAAGCCCTTGTCCAGGCTGATAACCCAATGACATCATTTCTTGAGTAGCCGACATAACCTCGACAGAAATCTTAGGTATAGGAAGTAGTGCTTCAATAGGTTGATATTGAGTGTTGCTCACTTCCAAGGTATAAAAACTAGTCTGCTCAACTTTAGAGTTGAAACTGATGATTGGCAGATCTCCTTGTTCAGGATACTCCGGCTCAACATTAATAGTGACAAGACTGTTGTTGATAATGTATTTGAGCTGTTGATGTAATGTGGAGGGAACAACTCCAGCCATATGTATCCATGGTCTCCCCAATAGCAGGTTGTATCCTGAATCTATCTTTAGGATATGGAAGGATACATTGAATGTATTTGGGCCAATCTCAATTGGCAATTCAATCTTTCCGGCAACATTTCTCCAGGATCCATCAAAAGCTCGGATAACTGTGTGGATGCTTTGGATCCGCTTGAGATTGACATTCATCTTCACCTGGGTGGCATAAGGACAGATATTTAGAGATGACCCTCCATCTATCAGAACTCCTACTAGCATGTACCCAGAAGACAACACTGCGATGTGTAGTGGCTTGCAATGACTAGTCCCTTCGGGTGGTATTTTGTCATCAGTGAAGGATATCACATTGTTATTGAAAATGTGATCAACCAGATGTTGAAATTTTTCCACATCCACTGATTTTGGTAGATAGGCTTCATGTAAAACCTGCAATAGTATCTTTCGATGATCTTCGAAAGAGAAAACTAAATCCAGTATAGATATCTGGTGTGGAGCTTGTCGTAAGCTTAAAACCACATTAGCTTCATTGTGGCCCATAGTGTGGAGGAATTTTTCAATCTTCTCCATGGGAATCTTCCCCTTGGATTTGAGGGTAGGCTTGATAACTCTGTGAGGAAGATACAGTGGATTATCCTTCGACATTGTAGCAGTAGTATGAGACATAGATCCTTCAGCTTCTCCATAATTCTCTGGAACTTTGAGCAAGCTGACAACAGGATGTTGTGGTTTGAAAGGCAAAAGAATTGGCTCAGGTGCGGCCACTTTGAAAGGATTGTCAACTCCTTTGAGTTGAATTGGTTGTATGGGAAATACTTTGACAGTCTCATCATCCACTTCAGATATAAGTGCTATTGATTCCTTCCATTTGGTAGGACATGCATTCCCACTCTTGAGTTGCACAGTGTAATCATCTGCGATTTGTAGGACATCACTATCAATAGGATTCTGAATGAGATGGCGGAGTGCCCAATATTCTTCCGTGCTGTGACCGCGAGAGTGTGAGTGATATTGATACACTTTATCAAAATTGAATCGTCCAGAGCGGGATTAATTGGAGGTAAAATGAAGGTAATTCTTCCTTCGTTGATCAAAATTTGCAATATCTCTTCCATAGATTGGCCGAGATAGCTAAATTCCCTTTGATTGGCAAAATTTCGACGAGCTTTAGCATTTTCTCTCTTTGCAACCTTATCCTCCATAGCTTCGCTTTCTGAAGGTGATGGTGGAGCATTCATAACAAATGGAAGGAGATATGTATGCTCCTGTTTGATTAATTGGCGCGTGACTTGATGTTGATGGGTCACCAGTTCAGCTAATTGCTTAATTTGTTTGCAAAGAGCTTTCATCTTTTGTTCCATAGTAAACTGGAACTTTTCATAATCTCATCTATCAACAGCGTCTTTTATGGTCTGAGATGGCTCGCCATTAAGACTGGAACTTTGCCCAGTGCTCCAACTGATTATGTTGACCTCTTCTTCTTTGTGTTGAGGAAGAGGGTTGTCTTACACATGAGGTTGATCTGGTATGGTGACTACAATCTCACCATTATCTATCAAGTCCTGGATCTTGTGTTTCAAGGCCCAACAATCTTGAGTATCATGTCCAGGTGCTCTGGCATGATAAGCATACTTCCGACTAGCACTAAAACCCCTCCCATTAGGGTTGGCTGGTGGAAGAAGATATGTAATTTTCTTCTGAGTAGTCAGAAGAGCGAGAATATTCTTGAGTGAGTCCCCTAAGGGTGTGAACGTTCGAGGTCGCTTTGCATCGCCACCGTTAGGCAATGAAGGGTTTGAAGATTGTGCTCCTTTGTATAAGCATGCTTTGATTGCCTTTCTGTCCTTGTAGTATCAAGGAAACATCCTCCTCTTTCTTTTTATGGACCTCTCAGAGGTTGTTTCCATAAGATCTGGACTGGATGTGTTTAGCAACAGCTTTGAGAGCTACTAGGTCTTGAATTTTTCCAGACTTCAATCCCATCTCAGCCATTTCTCCGTGCTTGATCATTTCAGAGAATGGTTTGCCAATACCAGCTAGAACTCTTTCATAAAAAGGAGCTTCCTGTACATCTATGAAAGTCATGACCATTTCTGATTCTGTCATGGAAGGAATAACTTGAGCAGCAAGGCGCCTCCACCTTTGAGCATACTCTCTAAATGACTCATTAGACTGTTTCTTGACCTTGGTAATTTGGTACTGGTCAGGAGCCATCTGAGATTGAAAACTGTATTGAGTGAGGAAGGCGTGAGCCAGCTCTTCCTAACTATGGATCTATGAGTTGTCTAATCTGATATACCACGAACGAGCTTCTCTAGTCAGACTCTTCTAGAACAGCTGCATTCTGAGCTTTTCATTTTCCGCGTAAGACCTAAGTTCTCCTATAAATACCTTTAAATGGGTATAGGGATCCCCTAATCTATCATACTTTTCAAAATAAGGGGTTTTGAATTTCTCTGGATATTGAACACCAGGAAATATGCAAAGGTCTGTATATGAAACACTACTATGTGTCCCAATCCCTTTGAGAATGCGGATAGTTTCCTCCATTTGGAGGAACTTCTTCCTGATATCACCAGTGTCTGGATCTCCTTTGAGATGGGTGTTTTCAGGGTCTTTGTTGGTCGTATCAAGCGAGGTTACGGAATTGTTTTCCAAACCTTGGGCTCCCCCCTTGTGTAGAGGATTACGTATGTATAGGTATCTTTCGCACCACAGGAGTGGTGGTGCAATTCTTTCGATTAGAAACGACCAAGTCTGTGATTTGTTTACTCAATCTGTCAAATTCTTCTCGGGAAACAATATTAGACTGGTTAGAAGAAGACATGATTGGCTGTAGGCTCACGACCTTTTTTTTGATTTTGAACGGGTAATAGGCCCAATGATTTCCCTATAAAAGTCTTATGTAGTTTAGTCTTAGGGTAATGTAAATGTTATCATAACATGTCCGTTTTAGGAATTTTGTCCTGCAAAACCGGTTTTTAATTGATAACATGTCATGCATGCATAGATATTCTTCATATTTTCCAGTACATATGGATGAACATGGAATAAAATTACAAGTAAATGCTTTTACAAGTAATTGAAAATGGAAAGTATGAAGAGACTTTCCTCTGCATTTGGTTTATCAGAGGCTGACCTATCTTAGGGTTACTCTCACGGCTTTTTGGCATGAAGGTTCCCAGATCATCGTAATCTACTTGACGGGAAGTTAATCCGGTCGTTCAACTGGAGCGAATCTGAGTGGTGCCTTTCCTGAGCCCTGTGGAATTATTCTTCCTACGAGTCCAGTAATCAAACACCGACAGGATAGCCTCCTGGTGGAGGGACCACACAACATATATTCACATATAACGTGTCTCACCGTTTATGCAAAATGATGACATGTGCGAAGCACTAATATAACAGATAGATATTTAACAGTGCAGTAATTAAGATGCATTCGTACACATTCATCATAAATGTAAATGCAACATTCACACACAAACATATAACAATTTTGAAAAGCTTGTAATAGCGGCTTAAGCCCTCTTACTGGAGTCGCCAGCAGAGTCGCCACCTGTCGACGTCGGGTTTTTTGATGTCCCTTTTCGTTACTTGTTCTTTGGTGTTCTCATGTTAATATGAGATTTGTTTGAAAAAATAAGTGAAAAAGGTCCGACATGTGTAATGTCAACGATTTGACTTTAAGAGTCACTAGTTGGTGTATTTAACTGGTTGCACCAATGCAACCGAAAAGGTTTGCACATTGACCCAGTGATGTGACACTGCTAAACAGGTCTGTGAAACCGAGATTCATTAAGGGTTTGGGGGCTTGATTATTCGGAGGGAAGGTGTTAGGCACCCCCTGACATCCGTGTTGCCATGTTGACCGCCACTTCTCAAAGAAACTGTTATATGAATGTGTGTGTGTGTGTGTGTGGATTAATGTGCAATTATTTGGAAGTAGTGCTATGCCTCATTGCACCTATATACATAGGGTTTGAATTTTTGTAGAAAATTTAGTTTTAAACAAGATATAACAATAAAGTTTTATTGAAAATGTTTTTTTAAACCCTGTGCTCAATAGTAATTGAGGCTTTGATACTTCCATTTTATTATTAAAATGTTCGGCTTGTTTGCTTTTATTTTCGAGATGCGAAGCATCTGTGAGAAAATAATATACAGCAGTACCGAACTCCTTATGGGCATGACATCCATCTAAGGAAATCCAGACACTGTAAATAATGTATAAGCTGCTTACAGCTAGAAAAAGTCCATCATGGGAACCGAATCTAGATTCAGTAAACTGAATCTGTGATCACATGATTCCTAGGCTCAAATAATACTGTAATTTGTATGGAAAGCAGTAAGTAGTTATATATATATAAAAGCTGTAAATATATATATATATATATATATATATATGTACATGATCAACCACCACGAAGCAACTCCATGGGGGATCAAAAATGTAAATAAAGCAGTAAATGCTATCAACCGCCACGGAGTAAATTCCAGGCGGGACTTGAATGTAAATAAAGTTGTAAAAAGCTATCAATTGCCACAAAGTGAACTCCAGGCAGGACAAAATATAAATATATATATATATATATATAAAAGCAGTAAATGCACCGGATGTAAAATCCAGGCTCATCGGATATGTCCGACAACAGTTATATATATATATATATATATATATATATATATAATCAATTAAACGTACCGGATGTAAAATCTAGGCTCATCAGACAGAGTCTGACCACAGTTTATATATATAAGTATATATATATAAGCCATTAAACGCTCCAGACTGAAGTATAGGCTCAATCGAGGCATAACTCGATAATATTAGTCCGTATAAAAATATATACATATATATATATAAGTATATATATATACAAACAGAAATGAAAACCACGGACCGAAGTCCGAGCAAACACACTCACACGACTCTCAATGTGTACAACAGTGTATGCTAATATGAGAAGAAAGCTTTATAAAATGTAAGAAGGCTTACAGTGGGCTGCCAAAGTAAACTTCTATGACTCTAAGTGGATAAATACTCAACTCCCGCCGGACAAAAGATAGCTATATGTGAGCTAACAGAAGAGGAAACACTCAATATGGGTGTGTACAGAGTAAAATAGACAGGGTTTCCTTGCCTTTTCTCTCTCCTCTCCCTCAAAATGGTTGACCCCCAGCCTATATTTATAGACTGATGGCCGTAGGTGTAGTTACGGTAGCCGCAGATACACATGCGACTGGTTATGGTGGGCCCAGGCTTCGCGGGTCTTATCGTCTCGAAGTACGTGCACTCGTGCACTATAATGTCTGCTCGAACTTGCAGAACTTCAATCCGAGCTTCCGAACGAGGTATATGTGACCTTCTTCGGATAGCTTGTGTCGAGAGTTACGCAATGACATGGATTAGAGGTTGTACAAAGTTAGGAAGAGGGGACCATGCCCATGGTCTTCAAGCTTCAAATTCTATCTGGTGTACTGCCACGCGTAATAGTCACTCGGGATTGTATATCCTGGTTCTTGAAGGACATAGTTGTATGTATGTATGTATGTATTGAAGTGTTGAGATGACGTGCAGATGATGTGGCATGATGTCGTTTGACTCTTCGCCGGGGTTATCGCCGGTTTGAGTTGAAAGCAGACGTTGCACAGGGTTACATCTGAGATTAGACTGCTGTAAGTGTTTGAATGGCGCAAGGTCATCTTGTAAATGCCTGTATGCCCAGTTGTTAGCTTCGGGTTTGAGAGATGAGTGCCTCGGCAGGAGGTCTGAGATTGAACTGATCACATATGTTTGAAACAAGCATTTTCGGAGTTATCGCCGAAACTGCAACAACATTCCTTGGGGTTATTGCCAAGGATGAAACTCGGGGTTATCTCCGAGGTTGGAAATGATCCTTCCGGTTTGTGTTTCGGGTTGTACATTGATCCTCCAGTAGTATCCGGAATGGAGACTGAACTCCCGGTGGTATCTGGAATGGATGTGAGTTATCTTCCAGGGTTATCTACGAAAGACGATTCTGCCCTCCTATAATGTTAGTAATAGTTGTACAAAAAAAATTTTGAGTGTCTACACCATGCATATGGTAATCCACATAGACATGTTATTCCAACAGAACAATAAGGAATGGAATAATAGAAGAATTCACGAGCGTGCGATAGGCCTTACGACGAGGTTATTCAGCGAATAATAAATAATGGAACCAGGTCATGCGTAAACGCATAGACAGGATATTCCAACAGAATAATAAATAATGGAACCAGGTCATGCGTAAACGCATAGACAGGTTATTCCAACATAATAATAAAGAATGGAATAACTAAAGAATTTCACCATATATACAGTAGTCCGCGTATATAGGTTATTCCAACAGAACAATAAGGAATGGAATAACAATAGCTCTCTTCATGAATACGAAAGAAATAGTATCCCTTACCTCAAAAGAAGACTAGATACTAGAATAGTGAGGTAGCAGACTTCTCTTCATCTTTCTCTCTATAATTTCTCTCTATAATAATTGCTCTATAGCTTTAGTGAATTGGTGAGAAATGAAGGAAGAATGAGCTTCTATTTAAAGAAAAATATAGTTTTGATAATTGCGTTTTGGGGCTCGAAATATTCTGATCAATACCTCCAACTTTTCTTTCATTTTTAATTTAGTCCTGCAAGTATTATCAAACTTGCACCACCTCCCCTAATAGTAAATAATGTTAATCAATAGTTCAATTATGTGAATCAATAGTTATAATCATGTGAATTAATCGTAATTAATTGCTCATTTATCCCATTAATTACCCGATTGGTCAGTATAACTTCCAGACATCAATTAATACCGAAATAAATTTCGATTTCCACTAACACTAATAATTCCAACACAATGGAACTATCAATTTCATCTTTAATCAACACGAACTTATTCATCATTAATATTATAACTCACAATATTTAACAACTAGGTCGTTCCCAAGAAAGAGGGGGCTTTCCGATAAGGATTTCTCCTTATTGGCGCGCAATTAGATGACCAAACCTCTCATTGACTAAACTTCTAGACATTGTAAATATTATAATTTAATAATATAAATAACTTTGTCGTCTCAATTATTAATTTAATAATATAACATATTATGCAGATGATATTGTGACAATAATTGAATCAATAATATGAGAGATATGATGCAACAATTACTGTAGCAATAATTAAGTATAACTGAATGACTTCTTACGTAAGCATCAATAATCAATACCATGTGCTACTATGCAACCACGCATATTACTGTACTTTTATTACTGAGTAGTTCAACAGTTTTAACGGTAACACTTTCGTCGTTATTTGTATAAAAAGATAATTCTGTCATTTTCTAACTACGACAATACTTCCGTTGTGGCGTCCACCAATGATTGTGCCATCGTACAGATATTCCCGATAAAAAGAATATTCCCCGACCAATCGAATATTATATAACAACTTGCATACTTTGCAAAATTTATAAATATTACCCACAACTATAACATTATATCAAATCCACACCATAATATTCAAAAAATATATTTTGAGAAATTTAAATCTTTATTCATAAAATTTGGGATCTCACAATCTTTCCTCCTTATGAAATTTCTCCCTCAAAATTTACGTACGTACCTGGTATGCCGAAGAGGTGAGGATACCTTGACTTTATTTCAGATTCTAACTCTTGAGGTATAACCTTTGAGTGTCGAATAAGATCCTTCTTATCCAAGATTTTAACATGTATCTCCTCATACATTAAATCTTCTGCTATCTCGTCTAGTTCCAATTCAATAATGTTGTTCGAGTCGTCCACATATTTACGTAACATCGATACGTGAAAAACGTTATGAACATGCGATATACTTGGTGGTAAACGAGTCTATAAGCCACAGTTCCTACTCGATCGAGGATTTCAAATAGACCAATAAAATTAAGGGTTGAGATTTCCTCTCATCATCGAGTCTTGCTTCTAGAATAACTCCCTCTTGAACCTTCTTCTTCACATTCATAAGATTCCGGTGTGAAGCTTGAACGACTTTTAACTTTATCGATTAAAGTCGATTCTACTCGTATATTCGTTATCATCACGTGGGTCCCTAGAGTCTTTAACTCTATCTTCATCATTTGTAAGTTATACAAAATGGGGTTTTGTGTTAACAACGTCACACTCGTAACCGCATATAATCTTCTACTCAACGCTTCAGCTACCACGTTCGCTCTTCTATGATGATATTGAATGGTATGGTCGTAATCTTCAATAACTCGAGCCAACGTCTTTGGCGCATGATACGTTCATTTTAGTTGAAGAAATATTTAAGGGTTTTAGAAATGGGTTTTGTACTGGGGTCAATACAAAATTTGATTTCACGCTCTGGGGTAAGCTAGGAAGTCTTTAGAGAATACGTCAGGAAATTTATTAATAATAGAAATATCATTCAAAATTGTGACTCTCATCCAAGACTTGGATAGCACGTCATATTGATACGTATCAACTTGCCACCGTTATTCACGATGTCCCCTACGGAAAGTCTGGCTTCGATACATTCCACACAAGGAAGTCACCAGATAAAGGCTCGGGACTCTTTACTTATGGCTTGATATGACAGTGATTGACTTTAGTGGTTTGGTTGCTTGAATTCTCATAATAGGTTGGTTAGGAATATGAAAGCTAACAACCTTACGAAAATAATCGATTTTAGCATGATGAGTAGTTAACCAATCAATCCCTAAAATCACATCAAATGCAAGTATTTTCAAAGAGATAAGATCGACAGGTAACGTGAAAGTGTTGATTTGAATTAAACAAGATTTATAAATAGTAGATGTAACGAAGGTTTCTACTAACAAAGTTTCAACCAATAAGTCAAAGTCTAACTTCTCTGGGGTCAAATTTAAACGTTGAGCGCAAGCAAGAGAGATAAAATAATGGGTAGAATCGGTATCTAATAAGGCATAGACTTCACAAGAATTTATAATTAACTAACCCGTGATAACTTCATTTGGGTTCTTCACTTGTTGGGAAGTCATGACAACCACTCTCCCTTGAACTACTCAGCTTTGACTTGTCTGGGGCAGCATTTGGTGTAATCACTACCGTTGAAATTGAATTTTCTATAGGGCATATTCCACCCTTAACTGCTTCATCGTACTCCTGTTTCATGATCTGAATCATTAATCTTCGATCCATATCAAATTGAGGTTGATTATGATGTACAGGTAATTCAAAACTAGATGTTGGGTTCTCTCAATTGCTGTCCAAAAAGAGAAATACATATCATCTATTTTAGCCTTCTTAGATCGGACATCTCTTTCCACAATATCAACGTGTCGTGCGGATTTTACCCATGCATAACTCCTTCTCACTCGTTCAGTTCTTTCTTCTTTCATCTCAGATTCCAGCTTTATCATTTTATACTCTGCCAAAGAATGCTTTTGTTCAAGCATCACATATTGGGTAACACAAGCTTGAATTGTTGCATCTTTTTGCTCCATGACCGCCTGCCGTTCTTCAGCCTACTCTTCTAACTCATGAACACGATTTCGCAATTCTAAATTTCGATCATAAAATTCTTCTAATAAATTCTCCTCAGGTTCCTCTTCTTCCTCTTCTTCCTCACTCTCAGCTGCTACCTCTGCGACTATCTCGGGTGCAACTATCAATTCTACACTCACCACATGGATATCTCTAATTCCTTCTTCGCCTGACATCACATTATCCTGGTTGGTGATTAGAGGTGTCTACATGATCTCATTCACTCCATTGTTAACATTTTCAGCTGCCATTTTCAAATACTGCCACAAAACAAGGGTTAATTGACATGTCACATATTATCCTTATACTCTAACCGACCAATTAAATACCAAATAAACTTAGATAGGTCATACTAGCGAAGGAATTTCCCATCTCTCCTCTCCTAGTTCTTGTCTCACATCTCAACCAGGGAACATATCCCTAAGCTTTGATACCAACTGTGACGCCCCCAAAATAGGTATACATCACCCATCTTGAGTCACCAAATACATGGTACAAAATTCAAATACAACTTAATTATACAATAGTCGTGTAAAATATGACAAAACATATGTTGTGAGTTTTAATACAAATATTGTCATCTTAGACAATATCCACACTCAATGGAGTCATCATTATATTTATTATCACACTATTTAACAGAATAGTGAGGACTACAAACGCTATCATCTGGACCATCACTCCGTTCCCCGACTAGTCCCAGCTATATTTTCATTTCCTAAAGAGAACAATGAAAGAAAAGGGTGAGCTCAACTAGCCCTGTAAGAAATATTATGACTAAGATAATGCAGAATAAATTATCATTAGTCTTCAACAATGTTAAACTGATAAAATACAATAGACATCAAGTTTAACTACAGCGGAATAAGAAATCCATTAGAAGAGTCAAGTAGAGCATAAAATCTACTATCTTCTATGATTTAAAAAAGATTTCCATCAACTTTATCGTTGAGACTCAGCTTAATAAATAAACCACATCATCCCCACACACCACGGCGAGGATATTCATGTAATCATCAATGGTCATAATTATCTAGAATAATCCAGTAGTCATAATCATACCAATAAGCGCCCACCAATGATCTACGAGGCCAATGAGGACTTTTACCACATCATTCATCACATTACGGTCATGATTATCTGCAAGAATAATCCACGGTCATAATCATACCAAGTCCATCTATGCATACGTAAGCCAAAGATGACTTTAATCATAATATAAGCATGAGGATGATGACAATGACATAATAATTCAATAAAACAAGTTCAAGGATAAATTTTAAAGATTTATAATTTAATTTATCGAGAAATCAATAATGTCCAAATTTTCAACATGATACTACTTTGTGGAGTAAAATTCAAGAATAATATTCATGTACCAAAAATAATTTGGACATAAAAGAAATATATTTTAGGATGAATAGTACTCAAGTGAATATTAATATTTTTAATGATTTCATAACACCTTAATTCAAATGTTATCAATCACTTAATAAACTCATAATCTAATATTATTAATATTATAACAATATTTTAATCACTTCTTAAACTTATAAATAATTTCTTTTAATTGTTTACACTTTACCAAATAATGCATTTAATCATTCAAAAATGCCACACTCATAAGATTTCATCACCAATGATCAAATCCCTCATAAAAAATATGCATATACCTTATATAGGATTTCCAAGCCATAAAATCCTTTTT
Source organism: Panax quinquefolius (assembly GCA_020205615.1). NCBI lineage: Eukaryota > Viridiplantae > Streptophyta > Magnoliopsida > Apiales > Araliaceae > Panax > Panax quinquefolius. Next base: position 141,143,925 of record CM035156.1, read on the forward strand.
ACCAATTTTTCAACTTCACATAACATATTTAATTCATATGTTCGGAACTAAACCATTTTCATGAAAAATACCAAATCAGACCCAAACATTTTTCTTTTTTGGGATTTAGCAGAATATAGTCATATATTGAACATATAATTTTTTCAGAATTTTTAAAATTAATTTACTATTTTTCATATGGCTAAAACTGCCGAATATTTAGACATTTATCAAAAATTGTACTTTTGTCCAAAAATTCCAAAATTTACAGGGTATACTCCTGTTATATACATGTACTCCCAATAAAAATTTCACCAATTTTGGAGTTAACCACAAGGAGTTATAAGGGTTTACTTTTAAAATAGTCTTTTCCCATAAATTCCATAACTCTTAATCTATACATCAAAAAATTGCCATCTTTGGACACAATATAGAAAACTCATCAAATTATCATTTCAAATTTTCCAGAATTTTTGAGGGTCAGAAAAATTACGAAACTGCAAATAGATTTTCACCCGCCATGCGGTAATCCACATAGACAGATCATTTCCACAATTTAATAAAGAATGAATACAAAAGATCATTCACCATGCATGTGGTAATCCACATAGACAGGTTATTCCAACAAAACAATAAGGAATGGAATAACAGAATAATTCACCAGGCATGCGATAGACCGCACAGACAGGTTATTCCAACAGAATAATAAATAATGGAACCAGGTCATGCGTAAACGCATAGACAGGATATTCCAACAGAATAATAAATAATGGAACCAAGTCATGCGTAAACGCACAGATAGGATATTCTGATGGAATAATAAATAATGAAACCAGGTCGTGCGTAAACGTACAGACAGGATATTCCGACAAAATAATAAAGAATGGAATAATAGAAGAATTTTATCATGTATGCGGTACTTCGCATACACAGGTTATTCCAACATAATAATAAAGAATGGAATAACTAAAGAATTTCACCATATATCTGTGTAATCCGCGATCTGAGTTATTCAATGAACAATAAGGAATGAAATAACAATAGCTCTCTTCATGATTACGAAAGAAATAATACCCTTTACCTCAAAAGAAGACTAGATACTAGAATAGTGAGGTAACAGACTTATCTTCTTCTTTCTCTCTATAATTTCTCTCTATAATAATTGCTCTATAGCTTTAGTGAATTGGTGAGAAACGAAGGAAGAATGAGCTTCTATTTATAAAAAAATATAGTTTCGATAATTGCACATTTTGGGGCTCAAAATATTACAGTACAATACCTCCAACTTTTCTATCATTTTTAATTTAGTCCTGCAAGTATTATCAAACTTGCACCACCTCCCCTAATAGTAAATAATGTGATTCAATAGTTATAATCATGTGAATCAATAGCAATTAATTTCTCATTTATCTGATTAATTACCCGACTGGTCAGTATAACTTCCAGACATCAATTAATACTGAAATAAATGTCGATTTCCACTAACACTAATAATTCCAACACAATGGAACTATCAATTTCATCTTTAATCAACACGAACTTATTCATCATTAATATTATAACTCATAATATTTAACAACCGAGTTGTTCGAGAAAGAGGGGGCTTTCGATAAGGATTTCTCCTTATTGAGGCGCAATTAGATGACCAAACCTCTCCTTGATGTAACTTCTAGACATTGTAAATATTGCAATTTAATAATATAAATAACTTTGTCGTCTCAATTATTGATTTAATAATATAACATATTATGCGAGATGATCTTTGTGACAATAATTGAATCAATAATATGAGAGATATGATGCAGCAATTATTGTAGCAATAATTGAGTATAACTGAGTGACTTCTTACATAAGCATCAATAATCAATACCGTGTGCTACTATGCAACCATGCGTATTACTGTACTTTTACTACCGAGTAGTTCAACAGTTTTAACGGTAACACTTTCGCCGTTATTTTTATAAGAAGATAATTTTGTCGTTTTCTAACTACGACAATACTTCCGTTGTGGCGTCCACCAATGATTGTGTCGTCGTATGGATATTAACGACAAAAAGAATATTCCCTGACCAATCGAATATTATATAACAACTTGCATACTTTGCAAAATTTATAAATATTACCCACAACTATAACATTATATCAAATCCACACTATAATATTCAAAAAAAATATTTCGAGAAATTTAAATCTTTATTCATAAAATCTGGGGTCTCACAATTGATGATTACATGAATATCCTTGGCCGTAATGCAGGGATGATTCGATGATGTGGATTATTTATTAAGCTGAGTCTCAGCGATAACATATTGATTATACACTTTTAATTCGTAAAAGATAGTAGATATCATGCTCTACTTTACTCTTCTAAAATATAGTTGTATGCCTTTGGCCTGTAGTGCAAAGATGAATTGTTAATGAATATCTTTGGGCGTAGTGCAAAGATAAATTTATTAGTATGATTATGAGCAGGAATTTTGATTTGGTATAACCATGATTTTTGATGTTTTAGGTGAAGATTGGTGATGAAAATAATCTTCGTCCTGGGTGTAGACACTCAAGATTTTTCTGCACAACTGTTACTAACATTACAGGAGGGCAAAAACGTCTTTCGGAGATAACCCTGGAAGACAGCTCACATCCATTCTAGATACCACCGAAAGTTCAATCTCCATTCCGGATACTACTGGAGGATAGGTTCACAACCCGGACCACACACCAGGAGTCTCAGTCTCAACCCAGAACACACACCGGGAGTCTCATGTCCAACCCGGAACACACACCGAAAGGATCATTTCCAACCTCGGAGATAACCCCGAGTTTCGTCCTTGGCGATAACCCCAAGGAATGTTGTTACAGTTCCGGCAATAACTCCGGAAATGATTGTTTCAAACACATGCTACCAGCTTCAATCTCATACCTCCTGCCAATGCACTCATCTCTCAAACCCGAAGCTAACATCGGGTATACAGGCATTCACAAGATGATATTGCGACATTCAAACACTTACAACAGTCCAATCTCAGATGTAACCCTGAGCAACGTCTGCTTTCAACTCAAACCGGCGATAATCTCGGCGAGGAGTCAAACATCATCTTACATCATCATCTACGCATCGTCTTGACACTTCAATACATACATACATACAACTATGTCCTTCAAGAACCAGGATATACAATCTCGAGTGACTATTACGCATGGCAGTACACCGGATAGAATTTGAAGCTTGAAGATCATGGGCATGGTCCCCTCTTCCTGACTTCGTACAATCTCTAATCCATGTCATTGCGTAACTCTCGACATAAGCTATCCGAAGAAGGTCACATATACCTCGTTCGAAAGCTCGAATTGAAGTTCTATAAGTTCTAGCGGACATTACAGTGTGTGAGTGCATGTACTTCGAGACAACGGGACCCGTGAAGCCCGGGCCCACAACAAACAGCCGCAGGTACACCTGCGGTCATCAGTCTATAAATATAGGCTGGGGGTCAGCCATTTTGAGAGAGAGAAGAGAGAGAAATGGCGAGGAAGCGTTGTCCATTTTACTCTGTACACACCCATATTGAGTGTTTCCTCTTCTGTTAGCTCACATATAGCTATCTTTTGTCTGGCGGGAGCTGAGTATTTATCCACAGAGAGTCATAGAAGACTACTTTGGCAGCCCACTGTAAGCCTTCTTACATTCTATAAAGTTTTCTTCTCATATTATCATACCTTGTTGTACACGTTGAGAGTCATGTGAGTGTGTTTGCCCGGAATTCGGTCCGTGGTTTTCATTTCTGTCTGTGTATATATACTTATATATATATATATATATGTATATATTTTTATACGGACTAACATTATCGAGTTATGCCTCGATTGAGCCTAGATTCGATGCAGAGTGTTTAATTGCTTTTTATATATATATATATATATATATACTTATATATATAAAGCGTGGTGGGACTATCATCGATGAGCTGGATTTTACATACGGTGCATTTCTCACAAAACGATTATATATATAATATATATATATATATATATATATATATTATATTTAGTCTTGCCTGGAGTTTACTTCGTGGCAGTTGATAGCTTTTTACAGCTTTATTTACCTTCAAATCCCGCCTAGAGTTCATTTCATGGCGGTTGATAGCATTTACTGCTATATTTACATTTCTGATCCCCCATGGAGTTGCTTCGTGGTGGCTGATCATGCACACACACACACACACACACACACACACACACACACACACACATATATATATATATATATATATAATTGCTTACTGCTTTCTATACAAATTGTAGTATCATGTGAGCCTAGGAATCATGTGATCACAGATTCATTCTAGTAAATCTAGTTTCGGTTCCCATGATGGACTTTTTCTAGTTGTAAGTAGCTTTTAAATTATTTACAGTGTCTGAATTTCTTTGGATGGCTGTCATGCCCATGAGGAGTTCGGCACTGCTGTATATTATTTTCTCGTAGATGCCTCGCATCTCGAAAATAAAAGAAAACAAGCCGAACATTCAGATAATAAAATGGAAGTATCAAAGGCCTCAATTACTATTGAGCACAGGGTTTGAAAAACCTTTTTCATAAAAATCCATTGCTATATCTTGTTTAAAACCGAATTTTCTACAAAAATTCAAACCGTATTTATATAAGTGCAACGAGGCATATCACTACTTGCATATAATTTCACATTGATCCACACACACACACACACATTCATATAACAGTTTCTTTAAGAAGTGGCGGTCACCGTGGAAACACGGATGTCGGGGGGTGCCTAACACCTTCCCTCCGCATAATCAATCCCCCGAACCCTCAATGAATCTCGGTTTCACAGACCCGTTTAGCAATGTCACATCACTGGGTCAATGTGCAAACCTTTTGATTACGTTAGTGCAACGATTAAATACACCAACTGGCGACTCTTAAAGTCCAATCGTCGACATTACACATGTCAGACCTTTTTCACTTGTTTTTTCAAACAAATCTCACATTAACATGAGATCACCAAAGAACAAGTAACGAAAAGGGACATCAAAAAAACCCGACGTTATATGCTTTTCAAAATTGTTATATGCTTGTGTGTGAATGTTGCATTTACATTTATGATGAATGTGTACGAATGAATCTTAATTACTGCACTGCTAAATATCTATCTGTGATATTAGTGCTTCGCACATGTCATCATTTTGCATAAACGGTGAGACATGTTGTGTGTGAATGTATATTGTGTGGTCCCTCCATTAGGAGGCTATCCTGTCGGTGTTTGATTATTGGACTCGTGGGAAGAATAATTCCCCAGAGCTCAAGAAAGGCACCACTCAGATTCGCTTCAGTTGAACGACCGGATTAACTTCCCGTCAAGTAGATTGCGATGATCTGGGAATCTTCATGCCGAAAAGCCGCGAGAGTAACCCTAAGATAGGTCAGCCTCTGATAAACCAAACGCGGAGGAAAGTCTCTTCATACTTTCTATGTTCAATTACTTGTAAAAGCATTTACTTGCAATTTATTCCATGTTCATCCATATGTAATGGAAAATATGAAGACTGTCTGTGCATACATGACATGTTATCAATTAACAATCGATTTTACATGACAAAATTCCTAAAACAGACATTGTTATGATAACATTTACATTACCCTAAGACTAAACTACATAAGTCTTTTGTAGGGAAGAAATTGGGCCTGTTACCTGCCAATCATGTCTTCTTCTGACCAGTCTAACACTGTTTCCCGAGAAGAATTTGATGGATTGAGTAAACAAATCACAGACTTGGCTGTTCTACTGAAAAGAGTTGCACCAGTCCACTCCAGGTACGAAGATACCTACACATACAGAATCCTCTACACAAGGGGGAGTCCAAGGTCTGGAAAAAATAATTCCAGAACATCAGTTGGATACGAACAACAAAGACCCTGAAAACACCCATCTCAAAGGAGATCCAAAAACCGATGATATCAGGAAGAAGGTCCTACAAATGAAGGAAACTATCCGCGTTCTCAAAGGGATTGGGACACATGGCAGTGTTTCATATATAGACCTTTGCATATTTCCTGGTGTTCAGTATCCAGAGAAATTCAAAATCCCTGATTTTGGAAAGTATGACGGATTAGGGGATCCTTATACCCATTTAAAGGTATTCATTGGAGAACTTGGATCTTATGCGGCAGATGAAAAGCTCAGAATGCAGCTGTTCCAGAAGAGTCTGACTGGAGAAGCCCATTCATGGTATATCAGATTAGACAATTCCAAGATCCATAGTTGGGAAGAGCTGGCTCACGCCTTCTTCACTCAAAACAGTTTTCAATCTCAGATGGCTCCTGACTGGCACCAAATTACCAAGGTCAAGAAACAGTCCAATGAGTTATTTAGAGAGTATGCTCAAAGGTGGAGGCGCCTTGCTGCTCAAGTTATTCCTTCCATGACAGAATCAGAAATGGTCATGACTTTCATAGATGTATAGGAAGATCCTTTCTATAAAAGATTTCTAGCTGGTATTGGCAAACCATTCTCTGAAATGATCAAGCACCGAGAAATGGCTAAGATGGGATTGAAGTCTGGAAAAATTCAAGACCTAGGAGCTCTTAAAGTTGTTGCCGAATACATCCAATCTAGATCTTATGGAAACAATCTTCGGAGGGTCCATAAAAAGAAAGAGGAGGATGTTTCCTTGATACTACAAGGACAAAAAGGCAATCAAAGCATGCCTATACAAAGGAGAAACTACTCCCCTTTTTAGGCACAATCTTCAAACCCTCCATTGCCTAAAAATGGAGAAGCAAGGCGACCTCGAACGTTCACACCCTTAGGGGACTCGCTCGAGAATATTCTTGCTCTTCTGACTACTCAGAAGAAAATTACACATCTTCTTCCACTAGCCAACCCAAATGGGAGGGGTTTTAATGCTACTCGAAAATGTGTTTATCATGCCGGGGCACCTGGACATGATACTCAAGATTGTTGGGCCTTGAAACACAAGATCCAAGATTTAATAGACAATGGTGAGATCGTAGTACCAAACCAGATCAACCTCATGTGCAAGACAACCCTCTTCCTCAACACAAAGAAGAAGAAGTCAACATGATCAGTTAGAGCACTAGGCAAAGTTCCAATTTTAATAACGAGCCATCTCAGACCATCAAAGACGGTGATAACAGATGGGATTATGCAAAGTTCCAGTTTACTATGGAACGAAAGATGAAAGCTCTTTGCAAATAAATCGAGCAATTGGCTGAACTAGTGACCCATCAAGTCACACGCCAATTAATCAAACAGGAGCATGCCTATCTCCTTCCATTTGTTATGAATGCTCCACCATCGCCTTCAGAAAGTGAAGCTATGGAGGATAAGGTTGCTAACAGAGTAAGTGCTAAAGCCTGTTGGGATTTTACCAATCAAAGGGAATTTACCTATCTCAGCCAATCTATGGAGGAGATATATTGCAAATGTTAATCAACGAAGGAAGAATTACCTTCCTTCCACCTCCAATCAATCCCCACTCCGGACGATTCAATTGTGATGAAGTGTGTTAATATCATTCACACTCTCGCGGTCACAACACAGAAGAATGTTGGGCACTCCGCCATCTCATTCAGAATCTTATTGATAGCGGTGTCCTGCAAATTGCAGATGATTACACAGTGCAACTCAAGGGTTGGAATGCATGTCCTACTAAATGGAAGGAATCAATCGCAGTTATATTCGACGTGGATGATGAGACTGTCAAAGTATTTCCTATACAGCCAATTCAACTCAAAGGAGCTGACAATCCTTTGAGAGTGGCCGCACCTGAGCCAATTCCTTTACCCTTCAGACCACAACATCCTGTTGTCAGCTTGCATAAAGTTCCATGGATTTATGGAGAAGCTGAAGGATCTACGTCTCATACTACTGCTACAGTGTCGAAGGATAATCCACTATATCTTCCTCAATGGGTTATGAAGCCTACTTGCAGAGCAAAGGGGAAGATTCCCATGGAGAAGATTGAAAAATTCCTCCGCACTATGGGCCACAATGAAGCCAATGTGGTTTTAAGCTTACGACAAGCTCCACATCAGATATCTATACTGGATTTGGTTTTCTCTTCCGAAGATCATCGGAAGATTCTATTGCAGATTTTGCAAAAAGCCTATCTGCAAAAATCAATGGATGTGGAAAAATTTCAACATCTGGTTGATCACATTTTTAACAACAATGTGATATCCTTCACTGATGACGACATACCGCCCGAAGAGACCGGTCATTGCAAGCCACTGCACATCGCAGTGTTGTCTTTCGGGTACATGCTAGCTGGAGTTCTGATAGATGGAGGGTCATCTCTAAATATCTGGCCTTATGCCACCCTGGTGAAGTTGAATGTCAATCTCAAGCGGATCCAAAGCATCCACATGGCTATCAGAGCTTTTGAAAGATCTCGATGAAATGCCGTCGGAAAGATTGAATTGTCAATTGAGATTGGCCCGAATACATTCAATGTATCCTTCCATGTCCTAAAGATAGATTCAGGATACAACCTGCTATTGGGAAGACCATGGATACATATGGCTGGAGCTGTTCCCTCCACACAACATCAATAGCTTAAATACATTATCTACAACAGTCTAGTCACCGCATTAATCTTTGAAAGGAGTATCACGAACAAGGAGATACGCCAATCATCGATTTCGACTCACGAAGTTGAGCTAGCCAGTTTTCATACCTTGGAAGTGAGTAACACTCAATATCAACCTATTGAAGCACCACTTCCCGTACCCAAGATTTTTGCCGAGGTTATGTCGGCTACTCAAGAAATGATGTTATTGGGTTATCAGCCTGAACAAGGGCTTGGTAAAGACAAGCAGGGTATTAAGCACCCTATTCAAATGTCCAGTCAAACTGGGACAGCTGAGCTAGGCTATTCTGCTAGTTCTAGTCATAGAAATCCGCATAAACACCGGCCAGTTCCTCAAGCTTCTGCCACACGGCGATGTTTTCAATCTGCACCTTATGGTACGTCACGGTCTCGATTAAGGCCAAAGCACATATTATGACTATGCTGTTTCCCAAGCCAGTACCCTTCAAAGCAAAAGAGGTGCTGATTCCTGATCCCGAAGTGGAAGAAAAGGAATGGAAACATAAACATGTCATTGCCTTGATGATGGCAGACATACGCGTCATTGTTCATGATGAACATACAACCAGATACACCGCAGACGATGATTGCCTAGATGTCATGGTTATCATTCGGGAGAAGGAGGACAATGACGATCCTTCCATTACTGCAGTCCATCAGGACTTTGCCCTCGATAATTGGAACAACATTCCATGCATTGGTGGATGAGGGTAAAACGGGCAGAAAATACCTCTACCCTGTAGATAACTTTAATTGCTTACTTTCCTTTACAGTACTAGCAGTTATTTTATCAAGTACATGCTAACACTTTTGTATGATCGAACAGTTGCATATATTAAATGAAAGCATACTTTGTTTCAGGACTTTGAATTTAGATGTGCATGTACTTGTTGATGAGGTGCCTTCTCTCCACAAGGGCTGTAACTTTGATGCAAAGTTGGACTTAGACTTGATGGACATTCAAGAGGACATTGAGACACCTCAAGAGATTAAGGAATGGGTCGTAGATAAGCCTAAACCCAACCTTGACCAAACAACTCCTTTCAATCTTGGAACCTTAGAAAACTCTAAGCTAATCCAGATTGGTTCAGACCTCACTCCAAACCAATGGAATGACATGGTTTCACCATTAACCCAATTCCAGGATGTGTTTGCATGGTCTCATGAAGACATGGTGGGTTTGTCCACTGACATTGTTCTTCATCACCTTCCCATTAAAGAGGGATTCAAGCCAGTTAGACAAAAACTCAAGAGATTGAGACCTGAGTGGAGTTTAAAGGTCAAAGAAGAAATTATGAAACAATTTCAAGCTGGCATTATCATGGTGTCTACATATCCGGAGTGGATATCCAACATCATTCCCGTGCCTAAACCAGGAGGAAAGGTGCAAGTCTGTGTGGATTACCGGGATTTAAACAAAGCTTGCCTTAAAGATAGCTTTCCTGTACCTTTTAGCCACATTCTCATTGACAATACTGCTCAATACGACATGTACTCCTTTGCTGATTGCTTTGCGGGGTACCATCAAATTATGGTTGCTGAGGAAGACCGTGAGAAAACTGCTTTCATCACGCCTTGGGGAACCTTTTTCTACAGACGGTTGTCATTCGGCCTCATCAATGCTGGGGCAACCTATCAACGAGCTATGATGGCTCTTTTCCACGATCTAATGCATAAAGAGATAGAGATCTACGTGGATGACAACATTGTCAAATCCCGAAGGGAGGAGGACCACCTAGACCATCTCAAGAAGTTATTCAACAGGTTGCGTAAGTATAACTTGAAGTTGAATCCAACCAAGTGCGCCTTTGGTGTTAAATTAGGCAAGTTGCTAGGTTTCCTAATCAGTCACAAAGGGATTGAAGTGGATCCTACCAAAATCCAGGCCATCAAGGAAATGCCCATTCCTCAGACAGAGAAGAAAATACGGGGATTTTTGGGAAGAATCAACTTCATTAGCAGATTCATTTCTCTACTCACAGCAACCTGTGAGCCCATCTTCAAGCTGTTAAGGAAGAACTCCTCCATGAAATGGAATGATGACTGCTAGAAAGCCTTCCTTACAATTAAAGAACAGTTGATTAACGCTCCTGTTTTGGTTCCTCCCAGGGATGATGTTCCCCTATTCATGTACATGTCCATTAATGACAATGCCATGTGCTGCATGTTGGGGAAAAAAGACGATAGAGGCCAAGAACACAAGTACACTCTCATTGAGAAGACTTGTTGTGCTTTAGCATGGGCTTCCATGAGATTACAGTATTATTTCCATGGTCACACAACCCATCTCATATCCCGCGTGGATCCTCTCAAGTATGTGTTCAGCAAGCCAATACTGAATTGTCAACTGTCTAGATGGAAGTTGATCCTACAACAATTTAACATCGTCTACGTGACGCAAAAGTCTGTTGAAGTTTGAGGAATTGCGGATCAACTGGCCGCCGCACCTACAGGGGATTACAAACCCTTGGAAACATACTTCCCCGATGAAGGGGTAATGACAATTCAGCAACACCATCAGTACGATGCATGCCATACATGGAAAATGTATTTTGATGTAGTTGTTAATGCAGAAGGCTCTAGAGCTGGAGCAGTTCTAATATCTAAGTGCGGGGAGAAGCGGTATCCGTCAAATCAAATTGTAGTTTGTCAAACACCAACAACACACGGTGAGTATAAAGGTCGTATCATGGGGCAAAAACTTGCAGATTCGATGGGCATCGAGCGGTTAAGCTGTCTTTGGGGATTGAATTGGTGATCAAACAATCCACGGGAATCTATCAAACCAAAGAATTACATTTACTGCCTTACCATCGGCAAGTTCTACAGATGGCTTTGGAGTTCGAAAAAAATCTCCTTTCTACACATTCCTCGTAATAGGAATGATTTCGCAGATGCATTAGCAATGTTGGCCTCCTTGGTTCATATATCTAACAAGGAAAACATTCCCAGCATCACATTTGCTATGCAAAAAGCCCCAGCTTATGGGAACAACGTTGGAGAAGTATCGGATGAGCTACCTCCCGTCCACCACCCTTGGTATCAGCATATCAAGGAGTATCTGCGAGATGGATCTACACACATTGGCGAGCCTAACTTTAAGAGGCGAATTCATCGACTTGCTATGAAATTCTACCTGAGCGAAGATGCACTCTACAAAAGAGATGCAGGATTAGGTCTCCTCAGATGTCTAGACAAAGACCAAGCTCAAAGGCTCATGGATGAGATCTATGGTGGAGTATGTGGCCCACACATGAGCGGCCCCTTACTTGTCAAGAAAATTCTCAGAATAGGACATTATTGGCTTACACTCAAAGTTGACTATGATGATCATGTCAGAAGGTGCTATCAATGCCAGGTCCATGGGAATATTATCCACACCCCTCCAAGGGAGCTCCACAATATGAGTTCACCCTGGCCCTTCTCAATATGGGGAATGGACGTGATCGGGCCCATCGAGCCCAAAGCCAGTAATGGTCATCTATTCATATTCACCATGATCGACTACTTCACCAAATGGGTAGAAGACGCATCCTTCCCCAAGGTTACTAAAGAAGTTATCATTACTTTCATCAGAAACAATGTCGTCTGTCGATATGGACAACCAGAGGTAATTGTGTCAGACAATGCTAAGAACCTCAACAACAAAATGATGGAGGAGTTATGTAGTAAATTCCACATCAAACACCTTAACTCCATCATCTGCCGTCCAAAGATGAATGGTGCTGTAGAAGCGGCTAATAAAAATATCAAGAAGATCATGCAGAAAATGTCCTCCAATCACAAAGGATGGCCTGACCTCCTGCCTCTGACTTTATTAGCCTACAGAACTTCTATGCGTACTTCCACTGGGGCAACCCCCTACTCATTAGCCTATGGGATGGAAGCGGTGCTCCTCATAGAGGTGGAAATGGAATCCCTCGAGTATTGATGGATGCTCGGTTGGATGAGGACCAATTGGTACAAGACAGTATCACCAATTGTCTCTAATAGGCGAAAAGGAGAACCGCGACAATCTTCCATGGTCAATTATATCAAAGAAAGGATCATGCGGTCCTCACAATGAAAAAGTCCAACTACGGCAGTTCAAACAACATGACTTGGTTTTGAAAAAGATCATTGACAACCAAGATCAATCTAAGGGAAAATTTGCTCCTAATTGGGAAGGCCCATTTGTTGTCAATGAAGTATTGACAGGAGGTGCTCTTAGATTGCAGGAAATAGACGGCGATGAATTTCCACAGCTTATCAACTCGGACACCGTGAAACGGTACTATGTCTGAAGTTACCATCAAACAAACATCCTGGTTTTGATCATCTAATCACCAGTCAATCCGATTTGGAACCCTTCCTTTCTACATACTCTTCTGCCCCTCAAGGAAACATACACTTCAAACCAGCAGCCTGGTTTCCACTTCGTTTCAAATCTATCATACAATTTCGGTTATCGTGAAGACGGGATTGAACCTTTCACACTTGCAATTTATCCTAAAGACGGGATTAAACTTTTCTACGCCTGCAGTTTATCCTGAAGACGAGATTAAACTTTTCTACGCTTGCAAGTTGGTCCTGAAGACGGGATCAAACTTTTTCACACCTGCAGATTGTCCCCATTATGGGATCAAACTTTCTTCTCCCCGTAGTATAGCCTGCACATGGGATTCACACTTCTCTTTGCTTTCAATTCGTCCTGAGGGGCGAACTACGTCGACCTGATCTCCTCTTCAATAGGAGTACGTAGGCAACAATATTTTATATGTTTCGGTCGCAACAAAAAACAACAAAAACATTTCTGCCCTTTCTCTACAAAAACAAAAACAACAAAAACAAAAACATTTCTACACCTCTCTGCCTTTCACATTCAGTGTTGAACCTCTTACACCAGGTTCGAACTACGCAGACTTGATCTCCTCTTCAATAGGAGTACGTAGGCAGTAATTCATGGTTCAGTCTAACCCCTACTAGAACAAAAATATTTGTCACACATTACTGGGATCAACCATCAATTCACCACATTTCATCGATTTCAAATCAAAGGGGTGGAATTACCCAATCTCTTCTCATAAATAGAAGATTCGGTGACCATCCAAGCTGCGATCATGCCTCAAAGAGCAATACCAATCCATAAGAGAAGGAATTAACTAGGCTTCTCACAAATAGAAGTACTGGCGACCATCTGTAGTGCGGTTAATCTCAGAGAGGAAGAAACCATTCTCATCTCCCCATATCATATAGATACCAGTCCCAAGACACCAAAGATGGTAGGGATTTATACACATCAATGATCCGTTCTGAGAAATCTTGCGGTGGCTCAATGTCCACATATCAAGGATAAGTCCAGAATGCATCAAGATCACTAGGCCCTGAAGAAACAGGCAAATATCAAGCAAGTATCAAGGCATAACTAAAAGGGAAGTGAATCAAAATATATTTCCCTGCCATACATAATACTGTTTGATATATACATATGTGTTTTACATGACAAAATAGCTAAGCTAGTCTGTGCAGGAAAATACAAAGCTATCTATAGATCTGTATACATGCGAACTATTAGATCTAACATGGCATCCCTCTCTGAAGATTGAGGTAGCGCTGTAAGCTCCTACCCAAGGGTATCTACACGAGCTAGCAGATCAGAGGCTAACTGCATGGTGGTACAATGCTCATCAATGTAAGCACTCATGTCGACAAGATTGACAGTCATCTGGGATCTCACTAAAGTATTGTCTGCAATGGCCACATCCCTAACAGATAAGGCGGCATCCCGCTCCACTATCAATGCATCCCTAGCTGATCTAGCCTCATCCCTCTCTAACAGAGCGGTGTCTCTCCCATCAAGAGATATCAACATCACGGCCCTAGCCTGATCTCTCTCATAGGTCATCAGATGTAAGCTCTGCTCCAGATGCGATCTTAGAATACTAAGTACTTGATGGCTTTTCGGGGTGGGAGAATCCATCACAAATGCTGGCAACCCAGCAGTCAAATCATCGATGGGAATGTCAGCCTCCTCTATAGGATCCTCATTGTCAGAATCAGTCTCCTGCACTGTGGATACTACCACAGCCGATGCAGTCTCTGTCTCCATCCATGCGAATACTCTGCGAGAACAACTGGATGGTGATAGAAAACTGAATACCTCTCTCGGCCGATCCCAGCAGTATACAACACTGGATCGACCTCATTGATAAATGGTGTAAAGGGAAGCGCCGACTCATCGCCCCTTATAAGGATGAAAATCCTAAAGCGGTCAAGCCCCGACACATCACGGCCAGTGGGTGGTAAGTAATCATGCCCCTCAATCCAGCCAGAGGGAGCTAATCCATGCCCCGAGCATGAGTAATGAAGCTGTAGATTGAGCTGAGCCCTGAACACGGCAATATAGCAAAGGGGTCTCTAATCCCTGCCAGAAAAGTTGACCACGATGCAACATCTATACACTCCGTAGGCTGAAAGTAGTATGACATGGCTATATCATGTGTGAAGCAAAACCCCTGTCGGCTAAATGTGCCAATCAACCCAAGTGTGACATAAACCACACATACAGCATGACCGAACTACCTGTGAACACTCCTGCCGGATAAGTGCAGCAGTATGTAACTGACCTCAGAGTCTCTGGAATGATCATCGATATAATGGTATGACCCTCCCTGAGAGCTCTCACTGCTATAATGACACCAATATCCAGCTCATCCATTTATCGTGGCATATAGACGTATGATAATACACACAACAGTAATACATCCACTCTGGCTGAACGCCAATGGTCCTCCGGTATGGTAAAATACCCAGAATGTCGTGCATAACTATCCTCAGAGCCAAATCTGTCAAACAAAAAATGCTGGGATATCACGTGGCTTGATGTAATCTCGTCCTCTACCACTCTACGTCTCAATCCGGTGAGGGTCATGAACAGTCTACTCATATCTCTGATAGCTATATGCACGCAGGGCTTGTCTAGCATCAGCATCGTCAAACGTGCATACTCCTCTAAAGTAGGAGTCAACTCCTGGGTCCCAAATCGAAAAATTTACCTCTCCAATACCCAGTGCTCGAGCATACCCTCTACAAATCCTGTGGGAACCTGAAACATCAACAGGGTCATAGTATGCTACAACAAATCATCTACAATCACCATGTCTGATGGTGATATACAATCATACCATGAGCGCGTACAAGCTACGACCAAAAATGGTGGGGTATGAGCAATACGGCTAACTATCGAAGAAGACATTTGTATGGGCTGTGTCATAAGACCATCCAGGGGTCAATGCTGAGTATCTCTGGACATACATACATATGCATAACACAATAACATGAATGATACAATAGATGGCAATATGATATAGGGAATGAAAATGTAAATACATTCCTACGTATATCATCATCTAATACATCTTTGTACAGCTAAAATACAGGGAAATGGGGCGAAGCTACCCAACAACTCAACAGAGGCATATCAAAAGATATAGCGAGAATGGGGCGAAGCTAACCAGTAGCTAACAGAGGCCTATCAAAAGAGATAATGAGAAATACATCAGAAAAAGTCAATAGTGTCAATGTCTACATCATCGATACTATCCACGTGATGTAACTCCTCCTGAGTCATTGGATCTCTATCTCTGAGGGATGTCAGCCTATATCTGAGGAGGATCTTGCCGGTAAAACCATATGGGTCACCGAGGGGCGCCGATGCAGCAGCTGGAAGGATCAACAGTATCTACCTCTGAAGGATCTCTTCCCAAATATCGGATGAAGAAATGTACTCGGTCCAACTGCCTGGTCAATCTATTAATCTGTGTCACATTTGTCGGATCTCTGACACAGGCTAGCCAATTCGTCATCATCACGGATCCTGGAACCATATCCCCTATGAACTGTGTGGCGTGGGTCTGAGCTGGGGCAGGGGCCCTCTGACAAAGTAAAACTATTAATCCCCAAC
This sequence comes from Panax quinquefolius, assembly GCA_020205615.1. Taxonomy (NCBI): domain Eukaryota; kingdom Viridiplantae; phylum Streptophyta; class Magnoliopsida; order Apiales; family Araliaceae; genus Panax; species Panax quinquefolius. The sequence continues at coordinate 141,160,468 of CM035156.1, forward strand.
AATGGGATGTCAATGATGAGTGATTGAGAAACAGGCCAATAACACCTGGAAGGAGGCAAGATCGGCATATGGATCTCTTCTGTAGTGCTCCTGATAGCACGCTCATAGATTTTATGCTCAAAGGACCTATACGAACAGTCCTGCCCTTGAGCACCTCCGCCGGAACTCCTAACAAGGATCTGACGGTAGTAGGGGTAATATTTGCCATACAAGGCACTGGATCCCCTCCAAACTCCATACCTATGATAAACCGCCAATCCATCGGCATCATCATCATCTCACAATCCAGCAAATGGAGTGACTGAGTCTGGTGAAACCACCGCTCAGACAATGCCCTGAGGTAACCCCAAGGACAACGACGGGGAAGAATGGAAAAGAACGCTCCAAATCCCCAACCATGTACAATCGCTCTGTAGTCATCATGCAAGGCCTAATACATAGAGTGGATGCTGAACCAGTTCCCTTGAGGCTGTGTGCAGCCGGGAACCTACATCAAATGCAGATCAACATCAGAATCCTTTACTCCTCATCAATAGGAAATAAGGAAGATTAAGATCTAACATCATACCTCGTTTGCTTGCAGGTATACTGACGGATGCCGACTCAAGTCACCCAGAAGATCTGGGTTCACCACTTGAATTCCTGGCAACTCCCTACGAGGAACACGTACAGCAGAAGTAGGAACCTCGACTGGTACATCTTCCTCCTCGTCCTCGACGTCCAGCACTTCAACTGAGATATGACTTATCATCGCCTCCACCAAACGACGAGGCTTTCTGACAGACCAGCGCTGAGACTCTTCAGAAGCCCTCCTCCGTACACCTGAAGTAGTCCTTTGAGAACTACTGATCCGGATCCATGATATCTGGACAAAAAGTCTCCAAATCACCTCAGAAAGGGTGTGGACAACAAGCCCTCCTCCGTACAACTGGAACTTTTCAACATGCATGCATGCATTATTTTTAACATACATCTATAGTAGAGTTAAAAATGCATGACTAATCATTCCTACATTTTGGGAAAATTTTGTCAGAGCCCCTTTGTAAATGGGACTATCCACATGCACATTGGCATGACTAGGTGGCCATTCAGCAGCACAGCTATACACAGTTATATACATCCAATATGCATTTAATATAGTGCAGTAAAAAATCCGTAAGTGTAGTTTAATTACCAGGATTGTTTTGCTTGTCTACCTTTACTCATTTGTCCTCATATAGGATAAGAAATGACAGTAAAAGGTGCAAATTTGACTGTTTCAAAAGTCAAATTTTTTCACATCATTATGTTCAGCATGGTTTAATACTAACATTTACTATGTTGAATATTTTTTATCAAGTCATATCAGCATGCATATTCACTACTATGTGTATAAATGCATTTTATGTGATAAGTCTTTTTCCAACGGATAGAAACTAGAAAAGAATACATGCATACATTACCAGGACAGTGAATAACGCTTGTACGGTAGCAGATTATGTAGAAAGTTGCCCGAACTCAACAAGTATGATGAGAAGCTCTTAGATTTCCTTCATCGCGGAGCTTGAAAATGACTTATGAAAGCAACCTTTGGGCTTTACATAGCCACGGTTGGTCATGAGTCACTTCTTGAGCTACTTGAGTGTACTGCGGCACTCTACATGGGTCCCACACCTCCAGCTCGCTCTAGTTAGAGTTACAAAGGAGGTCTCGCAAGCTAAAAAGGTCAAATCAGGAATAAAAGCGTTATGCGATTAAAGGAATAGCTCAAAATCCTGGTGTTCGTGTGTCAAACTCTGGCTCCACATGTTCTACATTGGTATTCACCTACATACAAGGTATACGATACCAGTGGCCTCAGCTTTCATAAATCATGCTCGGCAATACCCCACAAAGGTCTGATGCCGTCAATAAGTGCCAGGCAACCCTGACGTATCCCCGACGGGGGTTAGAACGTAGAATCTACAAAAATACAAATTAAAGATGTATCCCCGGTGGGGGTTACAACGCCAAAGTTTCAAACATCTACGTATCCCCGGTGGGGGTCACAACGCACATCTTACAAACATCCATATATCCCTGGCGGGGGTTACAGCGCATTCAACCATTGATACACACATCAATGAAGGTCAAGCAGCCTTGACGTCATGTCAGTCGATGGCAAGTAAACCCATCAAAGCAACTCATCCATGTATCCCCGGTGGGGGTTACAATGCAATGCAACCATTGATACACACATCAATGAAGGTCGAGCAACCTTGACAATGCACCCATCAAGGACCTATTCGGTGATGCACACATCAATGAAGGTCAGGCAACCCTGACAACAACAGGCTATTGGCAGTACCTCCAACAGGATGAGGGAGTATGTTATACACATCCGCAAGCAGATAAAGCTTTATCTCCACAGATCTCTTACACACAAGAGGTACCTCTATGGAATACAAGCCAGTGTTTAGGATTCACGACTTTGGTGATAGTCCCAACGTCAACATCCTTGAAGAGTTGGATAGCATGTCCAAGCCATCACTGATTGTCATCCCAATAGGATTACATGACAATCATGCATCATACATTTGCATCATGTTGCTGCACATAGCATCATGTTTATTTCACTTGCATTTAAAGTGTCTAGGATTCTTTATCCTATCCATGCCTTGCATTGCATGAATATGATAAACAGGGGCATCTGTACACACTCGAAATTTTTCTGCACAACTGTTACTAACATTACAGGAGGGCAGAAATGTATTTCGGTGATAACCCTAGAAGACAGCTCACATCCATTCCGGATACCATCGGAAGTTCGGTCTCCATTCCGGATACTACCGGAGGATAGGTTCACAACCCAGACCACACACCGGGAGTCTCAGTCTTAACCCAGAACACACACTGGGAGTCTCATGTCCAACCCGGAACACACACCGGAAGGATCATTTACAACCTCAGAGATAACCCCGAGTTTTGTCCTTGGCGATAACCCCAAGGAATGCTGTTGCTGTTCCAGCGATAACTCCGAAAATGCTTGTTTCAAACACATGCTACCAGCTTCAATCTCATACCTCCTGCCGAGGCACTCATCTCTCAAACTCAAAGCTAACATCGGGTATACATGCATTCACAAGATGACATTGCGGCATTCAAACACTTGCAGCAGTCCAGTCTCATATATAACCTTGAGCAACGTCTACTTTCAACTCAAACTAGCGATAACCCCGACGAGGAGTCAAACGTCATCTTGCCATATCATCTGCGCATCATCTCGACACTTTAATACATACATACAACTATGTCCTTCAAGAACCAGGATATACAATCCTGAGTGACTATTACGCATGGCAGTACACCGGATAGAATTTGAAGCTTAAAGATCATGGGCATGGTCCCCTCTTCATGACTTCATACAACCTCTAATCTATGTCATTGCGTAAATCTCGACACAAGCTATCCGAAGAAGGTCACATATACCTCGTTCGGAAGCTCGGATTGAAGTTCAGCAAGTTTGAGCAGACATTACAGTGTGTAAGTGCACGTACTTTGAGACAACTGGACCCCCGAAGCCTGGGCCCACCACGACCAGCCGCAGGTGTAACTGTGGCTGCCGCAGGTACACCTGTAGCCATCAGTCTATAAATATAGGTTGGGGGTCAGCCATTTTAAGAGAGAGAAGAGAGAGAAAAGGCGAGGAAGCCTTGTCCATTTTACTCTATACACACCCATATTGAGTGTTTCCTCTTCTATTAGCTCACATATAACTATCTTTTGTCCAGCGGGAGCTGAGTATTTATCCACATAGAGTCATAGAAGTCTACTTTGGCAGCCCACTGTAAGCCTTCTTACATTCTATAAATCTTTCTTCTCATATTATCACACAATGTTGTACATGTTGAGAGTCGTGTGAGTGTGTTTGCCCGAACTTCGGTCCGTGGTTTTCATTTTTGTCTGTATATATATACTTATATATATATATATATATGTATATATTTTTATACGGACTAACATTATCGAGTTACGCCTCGATATAGCCTGAACTTGATGCCTGGAGCATTTATTAGCTTATATATATATATATATATATATATATATATATATATATATATATATATAAACTATTGTCGGACTGCATCGATGAGCCTGAACTTGATGCAGGCGTTTAATTGCTTATATATATATACTTATATATATAAAGCGTGGTCGACTACATTCGATGAGCACAGATTTTACATCCCAGTGCGTTTAATTGCTTTTATATATATATATATATATATATATATATATATATATATATATATATATATATATAAATACTTATATATATAACTGTTTGTTGGGACATATCAGATGAGCACAGATTTTGCATCAGGTGCATTTATCGCTTATATATATATATATATATATATATATATATATATATATATATATTTACATTTTGTCTCGCCTAGAAGTTTACTTCATGACAGGTTGATAGCTTTTTACGACTTTATATACCTTCAAGTCCCGTCTGGACTTCACTTCGTGGTGGTTGATAGCATTTACTGCTTTATTTACATTTCTGATCCCCCATGGAGTTGCTTCGTGGTGGCTGATCATGCACACACACACACATATATATATATATAATTTATTACTACTTTCCATATAAATTACAGTATCATGTGAGCCTAGGAGTCATGTGATCACAAATTGATCTCATCGAATCTAGATTGATTCTATGAAGGACTTTTTTCGATTATAAGCAAACTTGTACATTATTTACGATGTATCGAATTTCTTGGGATGGTCATCATGCCCATGAGGAGTTTGGCGGACTCTTGTATATTTTTTCTCATGAGATGCCTCGCATCTCGAAAATAAAAGCAAACAAGCCGAACATTTAGATAATAAAATGGAAGTATCAAAGGCCTCAATTACTATTGAGCACAGGGTTTGAAAAACCTTTTTCATAAAAATCCATTGCTATATCTTGTTTAAAATTTAATTTTCTACAAAAATTCAAACCCTATGTATATAGGTGTAACGAGGCATAGCACTACTTCTAGATAATTGCACATTGATCCACACACACACACATTCATATAACAGTTTCTTTGAGAAGTGGCGGTCACCGTGGCAACACGGGTGTCGGAGGGTGCCTAACACCTTTCATCCGCATAATCAAGCCCCAGAACCCTTAATGAATCTCGTTTCACTGATTCTGGTTTAGCGGTGTCACATCATTTGGGTCAATGTGCAAACCTTTTCGGTTATGTTGGTGCAACCAGTTAAATACACCAACTGGCGACTCTTAAAGTCCAATCGTCGACATTACACATGTCGGACCTTTTTCACTTGTTTTTTCAAAAAAATCTCACATTAACATGAGAACACCAAAGAACAAGTAACGAAAAGGGACATCAAAAAATCCCGACGTCGACATTGGGTGCGAAGAGGAATTTAGAATCACAATTATGATTATGAGTTATTCATATAATTGTTGACAGGAATTGTTGATTGATTTTACAGGGATAAAACATTATTGGTGGACTTTTAACATGGAGAAGATAATAGACCTGATTGTTTATTTGACTCATCTAATGGATTGCTCGTTCCGCTGCAACTATGGTTGAAAAGTTTTATCATCTACCATATGTTCTAAATCTCTAATTTATTATTGACGAAGGCTATTGATAATTTAATTATCTTTAGTCATGATATTCTTTACTGGGCTATTTGTGCTCACCCTTTGCTTCACAATTCCTTTTAGGTAATAAGAGTGTAGCTGGGTCGAGCGGGGATAACAAGGAAATAGTATGATGGTCCGAGACTGTCGAAGTTTCTCAATACATTATAAAACGGCATGACATGCAACAGATAATTATATTGAGGACCTAAGATGTGTGTGTCGTATTTTATACGTCACTTAATAATTAATTTTGGCGAACAACAATAGGGTGATGAGAACCCGACTTTGAAAGCGTCAAAAGTGCACCTCATTAGAATGAATATGATAGTAATCTTCTCGTTCTTATTTGGGGTCTTAAAATATTTGCTGCTATATTTTATATGGCATTGTAACAATTTAAGTTTGGATACTGTTTACGAGACTATATTGTATTAAAACTTATTGCTTATCTGTTGTCGTACTCTGCACGACTGTTCAACAATTGTATAATTGAAGTTTGTATTTGATTTTTATAGAGTGATATCTGGCGACTCAGAATGGGTCATGTGGATCTATTTTGGGGGCGTCACAAATGGTATCAGAGCTTAGGGATATGGTCACTGGCGAAGATAAGAGTCTAGAACTAGGAGGGGAGAGACGAGTTATATACTTCGCTAGTGTGTGACTTACCTAAGCTGAAATTGTTTACATGATAAGTTGACAAATTGTGATATGTCAATTAACCTTTGTTTTGAAGATATATTCTAGAATGATATCTGAAATACAGGAGATGAGGAATGGGAAAATCATGATACAGAGGAAATACCAGGAAGGTAAAATCCGAAAAGAAAGCAAGCTATTCTCATCTCTTTAAACTATCAGGTACGTAAATTTCGAGGGAGAAATTTCATATGGAGGGGAGATTGTGAGATCCCAAATTTTATGAAATAAAAGTATTCAATTTTTCTATTTTGGTAAATAGTTAAATTGTTAAAGTTTAAAGTTAAGGGTGATATGTGAAAATTTTTCAAAGTAAGCAAGTTGTCATAAATAACCGATATTAAAAGTATTATAATATGCGTGGATGCATACTAGCACACGGTATTGATTATTGATGCTTATGTGAGAAGTCACTCAGTTATACTCAATTATTGCTACAATAATTACCGCATCATATCTTTCATATTATTGATTCAATTATTGTCACAACATCATCTTCATAATATTTTATATATTATTAAATTAATAATTGAGACGACAAAGTTATTCATATTATTATTTGCAGTATTGACAATGTCTAGAAGTTCTGTCAAGGAGAGGTTTGGTCACCTAATTGCGCGCCAATAAGGAGAAATCCTTATCGGAAAGCCCCCCTCTTTCCTGGGAACGACCTACTTGTTAAATATTGTGAGTTATAATATTAATGATGAATGTTATTAAAAATCGAATTTGAGTTCGGAGTTGAATTTGGAGACACGGACGTGATATTTGAGTTCGAAACGATGAAATTAGTAGAAATAGACTATAAACACAAAATTTGTCGGAGTTGACTTTTTGGTCAAAAAATTCAATAGTTGACTTTTTCGGAAAAAGTCAAACATCAAAATTTCAAAAATAAATTTTTTGAGAAAAATATTTCCATTGTGTTGGGATTGTTAGTGTTAGTGAAAACCGACATTTATTTCGATAATAATTGATGTTTGGAGGTTATATTGACCAATCGGGTAATTAATCGAATAAATGAGCAATTAACATATAACTATTTGTTCACATGTGTGTACTATTGAATCACATTTATTTACTATTAGGGGAGTTGGTGCAAGTTTGATAATACTTGCATGACAAAGTTAAAAATGGAGGTATAGATGAAGGTACTATACTATAATTAATTTTTACACATGTTTAGAACTATTGAGTCACATGATTTACTATTAATTCACATGATTTACTATTAGCGGAGGTGGTGCAAGTTTGATAATACTTGCAGGACTAAATTAAAAATGAAAGAAAAGTTGAAGGTATCGTACTGTAATATTTCGAGCCCCAAAATGTGCAATTATCGAAACTATATTTTCCTATAAATAGAAGATCATTCTTCTTTCATTTCTCATCAATTCACAAAAGCTTTAGAGCAATTATTATTGAGAGAAATTATAGAGAGAAAGAAGAAGAGAAGTCTGCTACCTCACTATTCCAGTATCCAGTCTTCTTTTGAGGTAAGGGATATTATTATTATTATAGTAAGGGGTATTATTCTTTCGTATTCATGAAGAGAGTTATTTTCTGTCAATACTCGTAAGGGTTGTTATTCCATTCTTTATTATTATGTTGGAATAACCTGTCTATGCAAAGTATCGCATACATGGTGAAATCATTCTATTATTCCATTCTTTATTATTATGTTGGAATATCCTGTCTGTGTGAATTACACATAACCTGGTTCCATTCTTTATTATTCATTGGAATATCACACATACATCACGGATTACACATTACCTAGTTCCATTCTTTATTATTACATTGGGAATAAACATGCATGCATGATCTATCGCATTCGCCCGTGAATTATGTTGTTATTCCATTCTTTATTATTCTGTTCGAATATCTTGTCTATGCAGATTACGCATGACCTGGTTCCATTCTTTATTATCCTGTTGGAATATCCTGTCTGTGCAAATTACGCAAGACCTGGTTCCATTCTTTATTATTCTGTTGGGAATAACCTGTCTGTGCAGTCTATCGCATGCATGGTGAATTATTATGTTATTCCATTCTTTATTATTTTGTTAGAATAACCTATCTATGTGGACTACCGCATGCATGGTGAATGATCCTTCGTATTCATCCCTTATTAAATTGTGGAAATGATCATCTCACGTGGATTACCGTGACAAGTGAGTGAAAATCCATTTCATAGTTTCAGTAATTTTTCTGACCCTCAAAAATTTTGGAAAAATTGGAAATGATAATTTGTTGAGTTTTCTAGATTGTGTCCAAAAATGGCGAGTTTTGGATGTATTGATTAGGAGTTATGAATTTTATGGGAAAAGACTATTTTAAAAGTAAACGCTTATAAGTCCTTGTGGTTAACTCCAAAATTGGTGAAATTTTTATTGGGAGTACATGTATATAACAGGAGTATACCCTGTAAATTTTGGAATCTTTGGGCAAAAGTATAATTTATGATAAATGTCTAAATATTCGGTAGTTTTGGCCATATAAAAAATAGTAAATGAATTTTAAAAATTCTGAGAAAAATATATGTTCAATATGGGACTATATTCTATTAAATTTTAGAAAAGAAATATTTTTGGGACTAATTTGGTATTTTTCATAAAAATGAACTAGTTATGAGTAAATGAATTAAATATGTTATGTGAAGTAACAAATTTGGAAAATAGGATTTTATGGCTTGGGAATCCTATATAAGGTATATGCAGATTTTTGATGAGGGATTTGATCATTGGTGATGAAATTTTATGGGTATGGCATTTTTGAATGATTAAATGCATTATTTGGTAAAGTGTAAACAATTGAAATAAATTGTTTATAAGTTTAAGAATTGATTAAAATATTGTTATAGTATTAATAATATTAGATTATGAGTTTATTAAGTGATTGATAATATTTGGATAAATTTAAAGTCTTTAATATTTATCCTTGTTTTCATTTGATTAATGCTTATATCATTGTCATCATCCTCATGCTTATATTATGATGATGAAAGTCATCTTTGGCTTACGTGCAAAGATGGACTGATAATTATTGGTTTTACAGTTGAATATCTTTGGCTTACGTCCAAAGATGGAGTGTTGATTATTGGTTTTACTGTTGTATATCTTTGGCTTACGTGCAAAAATGGACTGTTGATTATTGGTTTTACAATTGTATATCTTTGGCTTACGTGCAAAAATGGACTGTTGATTATTGGTTTTAAAGTTGTATATCTTTGGCTTACGTACAAAAATGGACTGTTGATTATTGGTTTTACAGTTGTATATCTTTGGCTTACGTGCAAAGATGAACTATTGATTGATGAGTATCTTTGGCTTATGTGCATAGATGAACTGTTTATTGGTATGATTATGACCAGGGATCATTCGGTATAATCATGACCTGTAATGTTATAGATGATGTGGTAAAAGTCCTCATTGTCACGTAGTGCATTGATGGACAGTTATTGGTATGATTATAACCAAGGATTATTCGATATAATCATGACCATTGATGTGACGCCCCCAAAATAGGTATACATCACCCATCTTGAGTCGCCAAATACATGGTACAAAATTCAAATACAACTTAATTGTACAACAGTCGTGTAAAATACGACAAAACATATGCTGTGAGGTTTAATACAAATATTGTCATCTTAGACAATATCTACACTCAATGGAGTCCTCATTACATTTATTATCACACTATTTAATAGAATAGTGAGGACTACAAATGCTATCATCTGGACCGTCACTCCGTTCCTCGACTAGTCCCAGCTATATTCTCATTTCCTAAAGAGAACAATGAAAGAAAAGGGTGAGCTCAACTAGCCCAGTAAGAAATATTATGACTAAGATAATTCAGAAATATCATGACCCGTAATGTTATAGATGATGTGGTAAAAGGCCTCATTGGCAAGTAGTGCATTGATGGATAGTTATTGGTATGATTATAACCAAGGATTATTCGGTATAATCATGACCATTGATGATTACATGAATATCCTTGGCCGTAGTGCAGGGATGATTCAATGATGTGGATTATTTATTAAGATGAGTCTCAGCGATAACATATTGATTATACACTTTTAATTCGTAAAAGATAGTATATATCATGCTCTACTTGACTCTTCTAAAATATTGTTGTATGTCTTTGGCCTGTATTGTAATGATGAATTATTAATGAATATCTTTGGGCGTAGTGAAAAGATGAATTTATTAGTATGATTATGAGCAGGAATTTTGGTTTGGTATAACCATGATTTTTGATGTTTCAGGTGAAGATAGGTGATGAAAATTATCTTCGTCCTGGGTGCGAAGAGGAATTTAGAATCACAATTATGATTATGAGTTATTCATATGATTGTGGACAGGAATTGTTGATTGATGTTACAGGGATAAAACATTATTGGTGGACTTTTAACATGGAGAAGATAATAGACCTGATGGTCTATTTGACTCTTCTAATGGATTACTCGTTCCGCTGCAACTATGGTTGAAAAGTTTTATCATCTACCATATGTTCTAAATCTCTGATTTATTATTGACGAAGGCTATTGATAATTTAATTATCTTTAGTCATTATATTCTTTACTGGGATATTTGTGCTCACCCTTTGCTTCACAATTCCTTTCAGGTAATAAGAGAGTAGCTGGGTCGAGCAGGGATAACAGGGAAATAGTGTGATGGTCCGAGACTATCAATGTTTCTCAATACATTATAAAATGGCATGACATGAAACAGATAATTGTATTGAGGACCAAAGATGTGTGTGTCGTATTTTATACGTCACTTAATAATTGATTTTGGCGAACAATAATAAGGTGATGAGAACCCGACTTTGAAAGCGTCAAAAGTGCACCTCATTAGAATGAGTATGATAGTAATCTTCTCGTTCTTCTTTGGGGTCTTAAAATATTTGCTGCTGTATTTTATATGGCATTGTAACAATTTGAGTTTGTATACTGTCTACGAGACAATATTGTATTAAAACTCACTGCTTATCTGTTGTCGTACTCTGAATGACAGTTCAACAGTTGTATAAATTAAGTTTGTATTTGATTTTTATAGAGTGATATCTGGCAACTCAGAATGGGTCGTTGGACCTATTTTGGGGGCATCACAGGACGTATCTCCGCCTCCATCAAACGACAAGGCTGTCTAACAGAACGGGGTCGAGGTAATTCAGAAGCCCTCCTCCATACACCAGAAGTGGTCCTGCGAGAACTACTCGGCTGATCCGTATCCATAATATCTGGACAACAAGTCTCTAAATCACCTCAAAAAGTGTGTGGTAAATTCTTACATGGAGCTTTTCAAAATGCATTTTATGATTACATGCATACATGCATTATTTTAATATACGTTTATAATATAGTTAAAAATGCATGACTACCCAATACCTATGTTTTGGGAAAATTTTGCCATAGCCCCCTTTGTAAAAGGGACTATCCACATTCACATAGGCATGACTAGGTGGCCATTCAGTAGCACACCTACCAACAGTCATATACATCTTACATGCATTTAATACATCACAGTAAAAAAATCCATAAGTGTAATCTAATTACCAGGGTTATTTTACTTTGCTACCTTTACTCATTTGTCCTCGAATAGGATAAGAAATAATAGTAAAAGGTGCCAATTTAACTGTTTCAAAAGTTAATTTTTTTCACATCGTTATGTTCAACATGATTTAAAACTAACATTTACTATGTTGAATATTTTTTATCAAATCATATGAGCATGCATATTCACTACCAGTAAAAAAATAGGTATACATCACCCATCTCGAAACGCCAAATACATGGTACAAAATTCAAGGATCAAATACAACTTAATTATACAACAAATGGTAAAGTAAATACAAAATACAAGTCGTGAGTTTTAATACAAATATTATCTTCTGTATAATATCCACTCTTAAAATGTCCTCATTACATTTATTATCACACTATTTTATGTAGAATAGTGAGGACTACTAAGACACCATCTCGGACCATCACTCCGCCCCCGACTAGTTCCAAATTTACATTCTCATTTTCAAGAGAATAAAGGAAAGAAAGGGTGAGCTCAACTAGCCCTCAAGAAGAAATATTATGACTAAGATAATGCGTAATAAATTATCATTAGCCTTCAACAATGTTAAACCGATAAAATACAATAGACATCAAGTTTAACTCGCAATGATCAAGCAATCCATTAAAAGAGTCAAGTAGAGAATAAAATCTACTATCTTTTATGTTTTTATAAGGTTTTTCATTACTTTTATCATTGGACTCAAATTTTAATAAATAATCCACATCATCCCCGCACTACTACCAAGGATATTCATTGTAGGTCACGACCACAAATTCCACGCACTACGGCCAAGGATATTTCAGGTATTCATCAATGGTCATGATCATGCCAACAATCCGTCCATCAATGCACTACGGGCCAACGAGGACTTTTACCACATCATTTATAACATTACTGGCCATGATTACAATCAATAATCCTCGGTCATAATCATACCAAGTCCATCCATGCTCTACAAAGCCACGTATGACTTTAAAAAAAATATAAACATGAGGATGATGACAATGATATAAGAATTCAATAAAACAAGTTCAAGAATTAAGTTATTCAGAACTAATAACGCCCAAATTGTCAACATGATATTGCTTTGTAGAGTAAAATTCAAGAATGCTCATAAGAATATTTCCATGAAAAATATCGATGAAGCGCAAATATCAAGGATATTCCACTAATTTCATGGAGTATAGAAGTCAAAATTTTAACCAACCGAGAATAATAAGGAATGGAATAACAACAGAAATCACCATGCGCGCAGATCAGATGTAGAAAAGTTATTATTCCAATAATAATAATAATAATGTAACTGTGTCAAATGTCGTGAAAATCACAATCGACAAGATGTTCCAATGTAATAATAAAGAATGGAATAACAACAGAAATCACCATGCATGCGGTCATGCAAAACAGACAAATGTGATATTCCAATGTAATAATAAATACATGTAATAATAAAGATTTAAACCAGTCCTGTAAAACACATGCATGTGATATTCCAATGTAATAATAAAGATGTAATAATAAAGATTTTAAACCAGTCCCACATAAAGCATGCATGTGATGTTCCAAACTAATAATAAAGATGTAATAATAGAAGAATGTCACCAAGTATAGGTATTCACAGATACAAAGTTATTCCAATGTAATAATAAAGAAATGGAATAATGTAAGTTCTCTTCTTGAATACAAAAGAGTAATATCCTTACCGTAAAAGAAACCGGATAAAGGAAAAGAAAGTTAGTGTATTTCTTCTTATTTCTCTCTATAACTTTTCTCTCTAGAGTTCAAATGAATTCGTAAGAAAATAATGAAGGAATGAGCTTTCTATTTATGTAAGAATGGATCAGATAAGTAACTAATTCATGAACTATCCAGATTGATTTACTTTTTAATCTGGACTATCCATATTTAAAGCAAAATCTTTTAAATAAAATATATATATATATATATATATATATATATATATATATATATATATAATGATAATAATAATACTCCTCCCAGATAAACCAAAAATCAAAACCTCCCACCCATTCAATTTTTCAAACCAGGCCCCACATGTTCCCTCCCCCAACATGTCATAATCATTGTGGGTCCCATTATATTTAAATAACTTTCTATCAATAATGTTGAAAAATAGGTAAATGAGGGTCTAAATAATACGCCAAATTTACAACAACTACCTCATAAAAATCCTTTCAATATTTTTAACAACATTTGTCATCATTATTATAATTCACAATATTAATCGACTGTGTCGCTCCTCAGAAAGAGGGGCTTTCCAATAAGGATTTCTCCCTATCGGCGCGCAATTAGGTGACCAAACCTCTCCTCGCGTAACTTCTAGACATCGTTAATATTGCAATTTATAATATTATTAACTCGCTATTTCAATTATTGATTTAATAATATATAAAATATCGACAATAAATCAATCAAATAACGTGAGATACTATGCAACAATTAATATAGCAATAATTGAACAAAACCGAGTGACTTCTCACGTAAGCATTAATAATCAATACCGTGCTACTATGCAACCACGCCAGACATCGTTTTTTTTACTACCGAGTAGTTCAACAAGATAACTGTAGAAACTTCCGCCGTTATTTTTATAAAAATATTTTTGTCTTTTTTTCAATCCGACAATAATTCCGCCAGGGGTCCACTAATGATTGTGCCGCCGCATTTAATATTCCAAAACACAAAGAATATTCCCCGACTAATCGAATATAATATAACAACTTGCATACTTTGCAAAATTTATAAATATTACCCACAACTATAACATTATATCAAATTCACACCATAATATAAAAATATTTCGAGAAAAAATATTTATTCATAAAACTGGGGTCTCACAATCTCCCTTCTTAAGAAATTTTGCCCTCAAAATTAGGGTACGACCGGTATGTCAAAGAGGTAAGGATACCTTGATTTCATTTCAGATTCTAACTCCCTGTGTCATTTCCTCAACATCGTGGTTCCTCCATAAAACTTCGACTCGAGGTATAACCTCGAGCGTAAAATATGTTCCTTCTTATCCAAGATTTGAACAGCACCTCTTCATACGTTAAGTCTTCCGCTATTTCATCCGGGGTTCTAACTCAATAATGTGGTTTCGATCTTTCACATATTTACGTAATATGGATATGTGAAAAACGTTATGAACACGAGACATACTTGGCAGTAAAAGCGAGTCTATAGCCACAGCTTCCTACTCGATCGAGGATTAAAATGGGCCAATGAATCGAGGATCGAGCTTTTCTCTCTTTCCAAATCTTGTAACCCCTTTCCATGGAGCAACACGTAACAACACACGATCTCCTATATCGAATTCCACGCCCTTTCGATGAAGATCAACATAACTCTTTTGTCGATCTTGTGAGGTTTTTTATACGCTGTCGGATCATTTCAATCTTTTTTCGTAGTCATACGCACTCAACTCCGATCCCAACAACGTTGTTTCACCCACCTCATCCCAAAGATACCGAGAACGACACTTTCTTCCATACAATGCCTCGAATGGAGCCATGCCAATGCTTGCTTGATAATCGCGTTGTCAGTAGGAAAACTCCACCAACGGTAAGAACTTGTCCCAACTTCCTTGAAATCAAGGACACAGTAGTCTTAATAAATCTTCCAGAGTTTGAATAGTCCTCTCGATTGTCCGTCCATCCGAGGATGATATGTCAACTAAATCGTAAACTGCGCTCCATAGCTTTTTGCAAACTAACCCAAAATCGTGAAGTGAATCTTGGGTCACGATCGTAAACTATGGATACCGGCATACCATGCAATTTTACAATCTCATTTATGTACACGCGAGCAAGACGCTCAAGTGTATAAGTTTCTCAGATTGGTAAGAAATGAGCAGACTTGGTCAATCTATCAACAATGACCCAAATTACATCTATGCCTTGAGAAACCTTGGGAAGACCAAGAACTAAATCCATGGTAATGTGCTCCCACTTCCATTCTCGAATTTCAAGTGGTTGCAATGGACCTTTTGGTACTTGATGCTCGCCGACTCGCTGACAAGTTAGACACCTTGAGATAAACAACGCTATCTCTCTCTTCATATTGCTTCCACCAAAATGTATGATTTAAGATCACGATACATTTTGGTACTCCTGTGATGGATTGCAAATGGTGTGTTGTGAGCCTCCATCATGATTTTATACTTTAAATCGTGGTCGTTAGGAACACAAAGTCCGGAGTCGACTCAAGTATTCCTTCTTCATCGATTCTTGCCTCCCAAGATAAGACCTTCTCGTGACTTTCTTCCTCATACGACATCACCTGTGTCTATAGTTTGAGCAACTTTAACTTTATCAATTAAAGTCGATTCTACTCAGATATTCGCCATCATCATGGGTCCCTCGAGTCTTTATCTCTATCTCCATCCTTTGCAAGTCACACAAATGGGCCTTCATATTGACAATATCGCACTCGCATCAAGATATGATCTTCTACTCAATGCGCCGCCTACCACGCTCGCTTTTCCGTGATGGTATCGATGGTACGATCATAATCTTTCAATAGTTCAAGCCAACGTCGTTGTCGCATGTTGAGTTCCTTTTGAGTGAAGAAATATTTGAGGCTTTTACGATCCGTGTAAAGATCTCCACTTTCTCCCCATACAAGTAATGCCTCCAAATCTTTAGTGCGAAGATAACAACCGCCAACTCTAGATCATGAGTAGGATAATTCCTCTCATATTCTTTGAGTTGTCGTGGAGGCATAAGCTATGACTTTCCCATGTTGCATGAGAACACATCCTAACCCTTTTGCTCAAGCATCATCAGAGATGACAAATCCCTCCGAACCGATGGTATTATCGTAACAAAATAAATGAGTCTCTCTCGAGTTCTTGAAAACTCTTCTCACATTTCTCGCTCCAATCGAACTTTCAGATCTTTCCGAGTCACCGAAGTTAGTGGAGTAGCGATTCGAGAAAATCCTTCCACGAATCTCCGATAATAACCAAACTAAACCGAGAAAGCTACGATTTTTGTCATCGATTTAGGTTGCTCCCAAATTTTGAATAGCTTCAATCTTTTTCATTGGTCAACAGATATTCCATGACTTGATACCACGTGCCCAAGGAATGCTACTTCCTCAAGCCGTAACTCGTGATTTCTTCAACTGGCATAAAGCTTATATTCACAAAGCTTTTGGAGTATCAAATTTCAAGTGTTGCTTTCATGATCTTCACGGGTTTTGAATATATGAGGATGTCATCAATAAAGACGACCACAAAGTGATCCAAATATTCCTTGAAATACTGGCTCATCATATCCATGAAGGCAAGAAGAGCATTAGTCAATCCAAAAGACATGACTAGGAATTCATAATGCCCGCATCGAAGTTCTCGAAAGCCATCTTTGAATGTCATCTGCTCTAATCTTCAATTGGTGATATCCTAACGAAGATCAATTTTTGAAAAGAATTTGGCGCCTTTGCAATCGGGTCAAACAGTCATCAATACGCGGGCAATGGGTACCTATTTTTGATGGTGACATGATTCAACTCCCGATAATCAATACAAAGTCGCGATACTCCCATCTTTCTTCTTCACAAATAGTAAACAGAGCACCCCAAGGAGAAGTACTAGGACTAATAAAGCCAATGTCTAACAATTCCTCGCATTGGGTCTTTAACTCCTCAAGTTCAATAGAGCCATTCGACATGGGGCTTTTTGAAATGGGTTTTGTATCGTTCAAGGTCGATACAAAATTCAATTTCACGCCTGGGGGTAGGCCAGAAGTTCTTCGTGGAATACGCCAGAAATTCATTAACAATAGGAATATCATTCAAAATCGACGTATTTTTGTTTAGATCCGTGATATGAGCTAAGAAAGCTTGACATCCATTTTTCAATAAACGAATAGCTTTTTATGGCTTGAGATGACAATTGATTGATTTTAATGGTTTGGTCTTGAATTTATATAATAGGTTGGTTAGAATATGAAAGCTAACAACCCTATTAAAAAATAATCAATTTTTGTATGATATGTAGTTAACCAATCAATCCCTAGAATTACATCAAATGCAAGTATTTTCAATGAAATAAGATCGACAGTAACGTAAGGGTGCCGATTTGAACTAAACAAGACTTATAAACCGTGGATGTAATGAAGGTTTCTCCCAATGGAGTTTCAACAGATAAGTCAAAGTCCAATTTTTCCCGAGTCAAATTTTAAACGCTGAGCGCAAGTAGAGAAATGAAAGAGTGGGTAGAACCAAGATCAAATAAAGTATAAACTTCGCTAGAGTTTATGATTAGCTTACCCGTGATGACCTCATTCGTTCGTTTTCTCGCTTTCGGGAGGTCACAACAAACGCTCTCTCAGACTACATCGGGTTTTGACTTTTTTCGGGGACGACTTTTGGTGCCTCCGCCCTAGTTGAACTTGTCTTTGGTGAACGACAAAATCGGGCCAGTGACCTTTCTTCCACAACATTGTAACACGCTTTGATGGCATCGCACACGCTTGGGACCGATGTGTCCTCTCCTCCACACTTGAAGCATATATGATAGGTGGTCGTTCTCCTTCCTTAACGACATGTGCCGATGTCGACGCTTTCCATCATCATCGTTGAATCTCCTCTTTTGAAATGTCCATTCTTATTATTTTGGCCATGATTACCACCAAGTGGTTACCATTTTCGCCCGTTGATTCCTCCACGCTTGTTGTCACCGCTTCGATGACTATTTTCACCGGTATTATCATTTTTTTACCGCTTCTTTCTTCGTTGGGTTGACTCATTATCACGCTCCAATAATCGAGCCCTATTAACAACATCCAATACAAACATAGTTTATGAGATATAAGATATCGACGATCTCGTGTTTCAAACCTCTTAAAACATTCGTGGTCATTCTCTCCTCATTATCAACCAAATGGGATTTAAAACGGGACAACTCGCAAACTTGGCTTCAGATCGCGGACATACCTGGCCATGTTATTTTGCTCCAACTTGATGAACTCTACCTCTTTCATGTGATTTAATACTTTCGGAAAGTACTTGTCGTTGAACAGCCTCGAACTTCTCCCAAGACATCTTCAAGCAAAGGCAAGTGAGTACGCTTTTTTACGATTCCCACCAAGAATCGCCTCGCACGCAACACGAAGGTGGCAAAGGAACCTTTTGCTCCTGAGCATCCCAAGACATCAAATATCTTGTTGATCCGTTTAATCCACGCTTCCGCCTTTAAGTGGTTTTGGCTTTCCAAAGAACTCCGGTGGTCCCAGCTTCCTTAAACCGCTTCGGCAAGGTGACCATCCGAGAGTTGCCAAAGTGTTTCCACCGCATTTTGGACAGAGCCGCTTCTCACCGATGTCAGATAAATTCAGATGAAGCCTCGAACATTCCATCGCTCATCATTTGGTCAATGTTGTTGTTTGCTCGAGGATTTTCTTCCTCGATGCACATTATCCCGATTATCGATCGTGGAGACTCAATGGTCTCCTCGTGCTCCATTGATGTTCTCAACATTCTTGATGCCATTTTCAGATATCGCCACAAAACAAGGGTTAATAAACATATCACATATTATCCCTATATACTCGACCAACCAATTAAATAACAAATAAACTTAGGTAGGTAGGTCATACTAATGAAAAGAATTCCCCGCCTCTCCCCTCCTAGTTCTTGTCTCACATCTTAGCTGTGGATCATATCCCTAAGCTTTGATAGGTATAATCACCGTGACGCCCCCAAAATAGGTATACATCACCCATCTTGAGTCGCCAAAATACATGGGTACAAAATTCAAATACAACTTAATTATACAAAAATGTCCACATGGTAAAGTATACAAAATACAAGTCAAGCTATGAGTTTTAATACAAATATTGTCTTCTAGATAATATCCACTCTCGTAAAATGTCCTCATTACATTTATTATCACACTATTTTATGTAATAATGAGGACTACTAAGACACCATCTCGACATCATCACTCCATCCCCCGACTAGTTCCCAGCCTACATTCTCATTTCAAGAGAACAAATGAAAGAAAGGGTGAGCTCAACTAGCCCAAAGAAGAAATATTATGACTAAGATAATGCGTAATAAATTATCATTAGCCTTCAACAATGTTAAACCGATAAAATACAATAGTACATCAAGTTTAATCAGCAATGGATCAAGTAATCCATTAAAAGAGTCAAGTAGAGAATAAAATCTACTATCTTTTATGTTTTTATAAGGTTTTTCATTACTTTTATCACTGGACTCTCACTTAATAAATAATCCACATCATCCCCGCACTACTACCAATGATATTCATTAGGTCACGACCACAAATTCCACGCACCACGGGCCAAGGATATTTGTGGTATTCATCAATGGTCATGATCATGCCAACAATCATCCATCAATGCACTACGCCAACGAGGACTTTTACCACATCATTTATAACATTACTGGCCATGATTACAATCAATAATCCTCGGTCATAATCATACCAAGTCCATCCATGCTCTAAAGCCATGTATGACTTTAAAAAAATATAAACATGAGGATGATGACAATGATATAAGAATTCAATAAAACAAGTTCAAGAATTAAGTTATTCAGAACTAATAACGCCCAAATTGTCAACATGATATTGCTTTTAGAGTAAAATTCAAGAATGCTCATAAGAATATTTCCATGAAAAAATATCGGACGAAGCGCAAATATCAAGGATATTCCACTAATTTCATGGAGTATAGAAGTCAAAATTTTAACCAACCGAGAATAATAAGGAATGGAATAACAACAGAAATCACCACGCATGCTGCAGATCAGAGATGTATAAAGTTATTCCAACAGTAATAATAATAACGGAACCAAAGTCGTGAAAATCACAATCGATGTGATGTTCCAATGTAATAATAAAGAATGGAATAACAATGTAAATCACCTGTGCACACATGATGTATTCCAATAATGCATGTGTTATTCCAATGTAATAATAATCAAATAAATATAATAATAAAGATTTTAATCAGTCCCATGTAAAACACATGCATGTGATATTCCAAATGTAATAATAAAGAGTATAATAAAGATTTTAACCAGTCCCACAGAAAGCATGTATAATGTGATGTTCCAACGTAATAATAAAGATGTAATAATAGAAGAATGTCACCAAGTATAGGGTATTCACAGATACAAAAGTTATTCCAATGTAATAATAAAGAAATGGAATAATGTAAGTTCTCTTCTTGAATACAAAAGAGTAATATCCTTACCAAAAAAAGAAACCGGATAAAGGAAAAGAAAGTTACAGACTTCTCTTCTTATTTCTCTCTATAACTTTCTCTCTCTAGAGTTCAAAGTGAATTCGTAAGAAAATAATGAAGGAACGAGCTTCTATTTATAAGAATGGATCGTGATAGAAACTAATTCATGAAACGGTCCAGATTGATTTATTTTTAATCGGATGTCCATATTTAAAGCAAAATCTTAAATAAATATAATATATATATATATATATATATATATATATATATATATATGATAATAATAATAATCCCTCCTCAGATAAACCAAAAATCAAAACCTCCCACCCATTCAATTTTTTCAAACCGTGGGCCCCATATGTTCCCTCCCCCAACATGTCATAATCACAGGGTCCCATTATATTTAAATAACTTTCTATCAATAATGTTGAAAAATAGGTAAATGAGGGTCTAAATAATACGCCAAATTTACAACAACTACCTCATAAAAATCCTTTCAATATTTTTAACAACATTTGTCATCATTATTATTATAATTCACAATATTAATCGACTGTGTCGCTCCTGTGAAAGAAGGGCTTTCCAATAAGGATTTCTCCCTATCAAGCAAGCAATTAGTGACCAAACCTCTCCTCGCGTAACTTCTGTACATCGTTAATATTGCAATTTATAATATTACTAACTCTATCATTTCAATTATTGATTTAATAATATATAAAATATCGATAATAATTGAATCAAATAACGTGAGATACTATGCAACAATTAATATAGCAATAATTGAACAAAAACCTGAGTGACTTCTCACGTAAGCATTAATAATCAATACCGTGTAGCTACTACGCAACCACGCCAGACATCGCATTTTTTACTACCGAGTAGTTCAAACAAGATAATCTCAGAAACTTCCGCCGTTATTTTTATAAAATATTTTTGTCGCTTTTTCAATCCGATAATAATTCCGCTGTGGGGTCCACTAATGATTGTGCCATCGCATTTAATATTTCCCTACACAAAGAATATTCCCGACTAATCTAATATAATATAATATAACAATTTGCATACTTTGCGAGAAAAAATTTATAAATATTACCCACAACTATAACATTATATCAAATTCACTGTGTCATAATATAAAAATATTTCGAGAAAAATATTTATTCATAAAATCTCTTCTGGGTCTCAAGTTTGAATAGTCCTCTCTCGATTGTCCATCCGTCTGAGGATGATATGCCGAACTAAATCTTAAATCAGTGCCCATAGCTTTTTGCAAACTAACCCAAAATCGTGAAGTGAATCTTGGGTCACGATTAGAAACTATGGATACTGGCATACCATACAGTTTTACAATCTCGTTTATGTAAATACGAGAAAGATGTTGAAGTGTATAAGTTTCTCGTATTTGTAAGAAATGAGCAGACTTGGTCAATCTATCAACAATGACCCAAATTACATCTATGCCTTGAGAAACCTTGGGATGACCAGTAACGAAATCCATGGTAATGTGCTCCCACTTCCATTCTAGAATTTCAAGTGGTTGCAATGGACCTTTTGGTACTTGATGCTCTGCCTTGACTCGTTGACAAGTTAGACACCTTGAGATAAACAACGCTATATCTCTCTTCATATTTCTCCACCAAAATGTATGACGAAGATAACGATACATTTTGGTACTCCCAGGATGGATTGCAAACGGTGTGTTGTGAGCCTCCATCATGATTTTATACTTTAAATCAGGGTCGTTAGGAACACAAAGTCTAGAGTTGACTCGAAGTATTCCTTCTTCATCAATTCTTGCCTCCGGCATAGAACCTCCTTGCACTTTCTTCCTCATACGCATCAGCTCCAGGTCTATAGTTTGAGCAACTTTAACTTTATCAATTAAAGTCGGTTCTACTCATATGTTCGCCATCATCACGTTGGTCCCTGGAGTCTTTATCTCTATCTCCATCCTTTGCAAGTCACACAAAATGGGCCTTTGCATTGACAATAGCGCACT
The DNA here is from genome assembly GCA_020205615.1 of Panax quinquefolius. NCBI lineage: Eukaryota > Viridiplantae > Streptophyta > Magnoliopsida > Apiales > Araliaceae > Panax > Panax quinquefolius. Next base: position 141,183,619 of record CM035156.1, read on the forward strand.
CGTACCCGCATATGATCTTCTACTCAATGCGTCAGCTACCACGTTCGCTTTTCTAGGATGGTATTAGATGGTATGATCATAATCTTTCAATAGTTCAAGCCAACGTCATTGTCGCATGTTGAGTTCCTTTTGAGTGAAGAAATATTTGAGGCTTTTATGATCCGTAAAGATCTCCACTTTCTCCTCATACAAGTAATGCCTCCAAATCTTTAGTGCGAAGACAACAGCTTCCAACTCTAGATCATGAGTAGGATAATTCCTCTCATATTCTTTGAGTTGTCGTGAGGCATAGGCTATGACTTTCCCATGTTGCATGAGAATACATCCTAACCCTTTGCCCGAAGCATCATTATAGATGACAAATCATTCCAAACCAGATGGTATGTTCAGAACAGGTGCTGAAATGAGTCTCCTCTTGAGTTCTTGAAAACTCTTCTCACATTCCTCGCTCCAACCGAACTTTGTATATTTCCGAGTCAACTGAGTAAGTGGAGTAGCGATTCGAGAAAATCCTTCCACGAATCTCTGATAATAACCAGCTAAACTGAGAAAGCTATGTACTTCGATCACTGATTTAGGTTGCTCCCAGCTTTGAATAGCTTCAATCTTTGCTGGGTCAACAGATATTCAATGACTTGATACCACATGCCCAAGGAATGCTACTTCCTCAAGCCAGAACTCGCATTTCTTCAACTTGGCATAAAGCTTATATTCACGAAGCTTTTGGAGTATCAGCCTCAAGTGTTGCTCATGATCTTCATTGGTTTTGGAATATATTAGGATGTCATCAATAAAGACGACCACAAAGTGATCCAAATATTCCTTGAATACTCGGTTCATCATATCCATGAAGGCAGCAGGTGCATTAGTCAATCCAAAAGACATGACTAGGAATTCATAATGCCCATACCGAGTTCTGAAAGCCGTCTTTGGAATGTCATCTGGTTCTAATCTTCAATTGGTGATATCCGAACGAAGATCAATTTTTAAAAGAATTTGGCGCTTTGCAACGGGTCAAACAGTCATCAATACGTGGCAATGGGTACCTATTTTGATGGTGACATGATTCAACTCCCGATAATCAATACAAAGTCGTATACTCCCATCTTTCTTCTTCACAAATAGAACAGAGCACCCCAAGGAGAAGTACTAGGACTAATAAAGCCAATGTCTAACAATTCCTGCGCATTGGGTCTTTAACTCTGAAGTTCAATAGAGCTATTCGATATGGGCTTTGGAAATGGGTTTTGTCTGGGGTTCAAGGTCGATACAAAATTCAATTTCACGCCTCGGGGTAGGCCAGAAGTTCTTCAAGGAATACATTAGGAAATTTATTAACAATAGGAATATCATTCAAAACTGCGGCATTTTTGTTTAGATCCGTGACATGAGCTAAGAAAGTTTGACATCTATTTTTCAATAAACGAATAGCTTTATGGCTTGAGATGACAGTGATTGATTTTAATGGTTTGGTTCTTGAATTCGCATAATAGGTTGGTTAGAATATGAAAGCTAACAACCTTATTTAAAATAATTAATTTTTGCATGATGTGTAGTTAACCAATCAATCCCTAGAATTACATCAAATGCAAATATTTTCAATGAAATAAGATCGACAGGTAACATGCGGGTGCTGATTTGAACTAAACAAGACTTATAAACCGTGGATGTAATGAAGGTTTCTCCCAATGGATTTTCAACAGATAAGTCAAAGTCCAATTACTCCAGAGTCAAATTTAAACGTTGAGCGGAAGTAGGAGAAATGAAAGAGTGGGTAGAACCAGTATCAAATAAAGTATAAACTTCACTAGAGTTTATGATTAGCTTACCCGTGATGACCTCATTCGGGTTCCTTGCTTTCTGGGAGGTCACAACAATTGCTCTCCCTTGCACTACTGGTTTTGACTTTTCTGGGATGGCCTTTGGTGCCTCCGTCTTAGCTGAACTTGTCTTTGGTGAACGACAAAATCGGGCCAGGTGACCTTCTCTTCCATAGTTGTAACATGCTTTGGATGGCATCGGACAGTTGGGACTGATGTGTCCCTCTCCTCCACACTTGAAGCATATGATAGGTGGTTGTTCTCCTTCCTTAACGACAGGTGCTGATGTTGACGTCTTTCCATCATTGTGTAATCTCCTCTTTTTAAAATGTCCATTCTTATTATTTTGGCCATGATTACCACCGAAGTGGTTACCATTTCTGGCCTGTTGATTCCCTCCACACTTGTTGTCACCGCTTCGATGACTGTTTTCACTGGTATTATCATTTTGCCGGTTGCTCTCTCTTGGTTGGATTGACTCATTATCACGCTCTAATAACTGAGCCCTATTAACAACATCTGAATACAAACATAGTTTATGAGATATATGATATTGACGTATCTCAGGTTTCAAACCTCTTAAAAACATTCGTGTCATTCTATCCTCATTATCAACCAAATGGGACGCAAATCGGGATAACTCGACAAACTTGGCTTCGTACTGCGACACGGTCATGTTATTTTGCTCCAACTTGATGAACTCTACCTCTTTCATGTGATGAATACTTTCGGGAAAGTACTTGTCGTTGAACAGTTCCTGGAACTTCTCCCAAGACATCTTCAGTGCGGCAGGTTGAGTACGTTTTACAGATTCCCAACAGTAATTTGCCTCTGCACGCAACATGAAAGTGGCAAAGGGAACCTTTTGTTCCTCGGAGCATCCCAAGACATCAAATATCTTGTTGTTCTATTTAATCCATGTTTCCGCCTTAAGTGGTTTTTGCTCTCCAAAGAACTCCGGTGGTCCTAGTTCCTTAAACTGCTTGGCGGTGACCATCCGAGAGTTGCTAGTGTTTCCTCATACGCATCAGCTCCAGGTCTATAGTTTGAGCAGCTTTAACTTTATCAATTAAAGTCGGTTCTACTCGTATGTTCACCATCATCACGTGGGTCCCTAGAGTCTTTATCTCTATCTCCATCCTATGCAAGTCACACAAAATGGGCCTTTGCATTGACAATATCGCACTCGACACCAAGATATGATCTTCTACTCAACGCATACCTACTACGCTCGCTTTTTCCAGGATGGTATTGGATGGTATGATCATAATCTTTCAATAGTTCAAGCCAACGTCGTTGTCGCATGTTGAGTTCCTTTTGAGTGAAGAAATATTTGAGGCTTTTATGATCCGTAAAGATCTCCACTTTCTCCCCATACAAGTAATGCCTCCAAATCTTTAGTGCAAAGACAACAGCTTCCAACCCTAGATCATGAGTAGGATAATTCCTCTCATATTCTTTGAGTTGTCGTGAGGCATAGGCTATGACTTTCCCGTGTTGCATGAGAACACATCCTAACCTTTTGCCCGAAGCATCCCTGTAGATGACAAATCCCTCCGAACCAGATGGTATTGTCAGAACAGGTGCTGAAATGAGTCTCCTCTTGAGTTCTTGAAAACTCTTCTCACATTTCTCGCTCCAACCGAACTTTGTATCTTTCTGGAGCCACTGAATTTAGTGGAGTAGCGATTTGAGAAAATCCTTCCCCGAATCTCCGAAATAACCAGCTAAACCGAGAAAGCTACGACTTTGTCATCGATTTAGGTTGCTCGACTTTGAATAGCTTCAATCTTTGCTGGGTCAACAGATATTCCATGACATGATACCACGTGCCCAAGGAATGCTACTTCCTCAAGCCAGAACTTGCATTTCTTCAACTAGGTATAAAGCTTATATTCACGAAGCTTTTGGAGTATCAGCCTCAAGTGTTGCTCATGATCTTCACTGGTTTTGGAATATATGAGGATGTCATCAATAAAGACGACCACAAAGTGATTAAAATATTCCTTGAATACTCAGTTCATCGTATCCATGAAGGCAGCAGGTGCATTAGTCAATCCAAAAGACATGACTAAGAATTCATAATTCCCGTACCAAGTTCTGAAAGCCATCTTTGGAATGTCATCGGTTCTAATCATCAATTGGTGATATCCAGAATGAAGATCAATTTTTGAAAAAAAATTTGCGCCTTGCAACTGGTCAAACAGGTCATCAATACGTGGCAATGGGTACCTATTTTTGATGGTGACATGATTCAACTCCCGATAATCAATATTAAGTCGCATACTCCCATCTTTCTTCTTCACAAATAGAACAGGAGCAGCCCAAGGAGAAGTACTAAGACGAATAAAGCCAATGTCTAACAATTCCTGCAGTTGGGTCTTTAACTCCTCGAAGTTCAATAGGAGCCATTCGACATGGGCTTTGAAATGGGTTTTGTACCGGGTTCAAGGTCGATACAAAATTCAATTTCACGCTCTGGGGGTAGGCCATGAAGTTCTTCAGGGAATACGTCAGGAAATTCATTAACAATAGGAATATCATTCAAAATTGACGTATTTTTATTTAGATCCGTGACATGAGCTAAGAAAGCTTGACATCCATTTTTTAATAAACGAATAGTTTTATAGCTTGAGATGACAGTGATTGATTTTAATGGTTTGGTTACTTGAATTCGTATAATAGGTTGATTAGGAATATGAAAGCTAACAACCCTACGAAAATAATCAATTTTTGCATGATGTGTAGTTAACCAATCAATCCCTAGAATTACATCAAATGCAAGTATTTTCAATGAAATAAGATCAATAGGTAACGTGCGGGTGCCGATTTGGACTAAACAAGACTTATAAACCGTGGATGTAATGAAGGTTTCTCCCAATGGAGTTTTAACAGATAAGTCAAAGTCCAATTTCTCTGGAGTCAAATTTAAACGTTGAGCGCAAGTAGAAGAAATGAAAGAGTGGGTAGAACCAGTATCAAATAAAGTATAAACTTCGCTAGAGTTTATGATTAGCTTACCCGTGATGACCTCATTCGGGTTCCTTGCTTTTTTGGGAGGTCACAACAAACGCTCTCCTTGCACTACTTGTTTTGACTTTTCTGGGACTTTGGTGCCTCCGTCCTAGCGGAACTTGTCTTTGGTGAACGACAAAATCGGGCCAGGTGATCTTCTCTTCCATAGTTGTAACATGCTTTGGATGGCATCGTACAGTTGGGACTGATTTGTCCCTCTCCTCCACACTTGAAGCATATGATAGGTGGCCGTTCTCCTTCCTTAACGATAGGTGCTGATGTTGACGTGTTTCCATCATTGTTGAATCTCCTCTTTTTGAAATGTCCATTCTTATTATTTTGGCCATGATTACCACCGAAGTGGTTACCATTTCTGGCCTGTTGATTCCCTCCACGCTTGTTGTCACCGCTTCGATGACTGTTTCCACTAGTATTATCATTTTGTCGGCTGCTCTCTCTTGGTTGGGTTGACTCATTATCACGCTCCAATAACTGAGCCCTATTAACAACATCTGAATACAAACATAGTTTATGAGATATAAGATATTGACGTATCTCAGGTTTGAAACCTCTTAAAAACATTTGTGTCATTCTCTCCTCATTATCAACCAAATGGGACGCAAATCGGGACAACTCGACAAACTTGGCTTCATATTGCTACACGGTCATGTTATTTTGCTCCAACTTGATGAACTATACCTCTTTCATGTGACGAATACTTTCGGGAAAGTACTTGTCGTTGAACAGTTCCTGGAACTTCTCCCAAGACATCTTCAGTGCGGCATGTTGAGTACGCTTTTCTGATTCCCACCAAGAATCACCAAGACGCAACACATGAAGGTGGGAAAGAGAAACTTTTGTTCCTCGGAGCATCCCAAGACATCAAATATCTTGTTGATCTGTTTAATTCATGTTTCCGCCTTAAGTGGTTTTGGCTCTCCAAAGAACTCCGGTGGTCCTAGTTCCTTAAACTGCTTGGCGGTGACCATCCGAGAGTTGCCAATGTTTCCACCTGCATTTTGGACAGGAGCCGCTCTTGCCTGATATTGCATAAATTGCATGAAGCCTCGGAACATTCCATCGTTCATCATTTGGTCAGTGTTGTTGTTTGCCTGAGGATTTCCTGATGCACATTATCTTGACTATTGATCTGTGGAGACTCAAAGGTCTTTTGTGCTCCATTGATGTTCTCAACATTCTCGGATGCCATTTTCAGATACTGCCACAAAACAAGGGTTAATAAACGTATCACATATTATCCCTATACTCTGACCAACCAATTAAATAACAAATAAACTTAGGTAGGTCATACTAGCGTAAAGAATTCCTCGCCTCTCCCTCCTAGTTCTTGTCTCACATCTTAGCTGAGGATCATATCCCTAAGCTTTGATACTAACCGTGACGCCCCCAAAATAGGTATACATCACCCATCTTGAGTCGCCAAATACATGGTACAAAATTCAAATACAACTTAATTATACAACAAATGTGGTAAAGTACGACAAAATACAAGTCGTGAGTTTTAATACAAATATTGTCTTTATGTATAATATCCACTCTCGTAAAATGTCCACATTAAATTTATTATCACACTACTTTATAGAATAGTGAGGACTACTAAGACACCATCTCGGACCATCACTCCGCCCCCGACTAGTTCCAACTACATTCTCATTTTCAAGAGAAAAAAGTGAAAGAAAGGGTGAGCTCAACTAGCCCAAAGAAGAGATATTATGACTAAGATAATACGTAATAAATTATCATTAGCCTTCAACAATGTTAAACCGATAAAATACAATAGACATCAAGTTCGATCATAATGGATCAAGTAATCCATTAAAAGAGTCAAGTAGAGAATAAAATCTACTATCTTTTATGTTTTTATAAGGTTTTTCATTACTTTTATCATTTGGGACTCAAATTTTAATAAATAATCCACATCATCCCTGCACTACGGCCAAGGATATTCATTAGGGTCACGACCACAAATTCCATGCACTACGGGCCAAGGATATTTGTGTATTCATCAATGGTCATGATCATGCCAACAACTGTCCATCAATGCACTACGGGCCAATGAGGACGTTTACCACATCATTTATAACATTACGGTCATGATTACACCGAATAATCCCTGGTCATAATCTTACCAAGTCCATCCATGCTCTATAGGACACAGATGACTTTAAAAAAATATAAACATGAGGAGGATGACAATGATATAAGAATTCAATAAAACAAGTTCAAGAATTAAGTTATTCAGGAACTAATAACGTCCAAATTGTCAACATGATATTGCTTTGTAGAGTAAAATTCAAGAATGCTCATAAGAATATTTCCATGAAAAATATCGGATGAAGCTTAAATATCAAGGATATTCCACTAATATCATGGATTATAGAAGTCAAAATTTTAACCAACCGAGAATAATAAGGAATGGAATAACAATGAAATCACCATGCATGCAGATTCAAGATGTACATGTTATTCCAACAGTAATAATAATAACGGAACTAGGTCGTGGAAATCACACCCAGTAATGTGATGTTCCAATGTAATAATAAATACGTAATAATAAAGACGGAAACTGTGTCCGTGTAAAACACACGATAGGATATTCCAATGTAATAATAAAGATTTTAACCAGTGTGCGTAAAGAAACATGCATGTGATGTTCCAACTAATAATAAAGATGGAACCAGTCCGCCGTAGAAAGCATGCATGTGATGTTCCAACGGAATAATAAAGACAGAATAATAGATGAATGTCACCAAGTATAGGGTATTCCGCGTATAAAGGTTATTCCAACAGAATAATAAAGAAATGGAATAATAGAAGTTCTCTTCTTGAATACAAAAGAGTAATATCTCTTACCGTAAAAGAAACTGGATAAAGGAAAAGAAAGTTAGCAGACTTCTCTTCTTATTTCTCTCTCTAGAGTTCAGTGAATTCGTAAGAAAATAATAAAGGAATGAACTTCTATTTATAGAAGAATGGACTGCATAGTAACTAATTCATGAATCGGTCCAGATTGATTTACTTTTAATCTGGACTATCCATATTTAAAAGCAAAATCTTTTTTTAAATAAAATATATTATATATATATATATATATAAATATATATATATATATAATGATAATAATAATACCCTCCAGATAAACCAAAAATCAAAACCTCCCACCCATTCAATTTTTCAAACCGTGGGCCCCACATGTTCCTCCCCCAACATATCATAATCATTGGGGTCCCATTATATTTAAATAACTTTCTATCAATAATGTTGAAAAATAGGTAAATGAGGGTCTAAATAATACGTCAAATTTATAACAACTACCTCATAAAAATCCTTTCAATATTTGTAACAACATTTGTCATCATTATTATAATTCACAATATTAATCGACCAGGTCTTTCCCAGGAAAGAGGGGGCTTTCCAATAACGATTTCTCCCAATTGGCGCGCAATTAGGTGACCAAACCTCTCCTTGGCAGAACTTCTAGACATCGTTAATATTGCAATTTATAATATTACTAACTCTGTCATTTCAATTATTGATTTAATAATATATAAAATATCAACAATAATTGAGTCAAATAACGTGAGATACTATGCAACAATTAATATAGCAATAATTTAACAAAACTGAGTGACTTCTCACGTAAGCATTAATAATCAATACCGTGTGCTACTATGCAACCACGCGTATTACTGTACTTTTACTACTAAGTAGTTCAACAGTATTAACCGTAAAACTTTCGCCGTTATTTTTATAAAAATATTTTTGTCGTTTTCTCAATCCGACAATAATTCCGTTGTGGGGTCCCTTGAAATCAAGGACACAGAGTCTTAATAAATCTTCCAGAGTTTGAATAGTCCTCTCTGATTGTCCGTCCGTCTGAGGATGATATGCCGAACTAAATCGTAAATCCGTGCCCATAGCTTTTTGCAAATAACCCAAAATCGTGAAGTGAATCTTGGGTCACAATCAGAAACTATGGATACTGGCATACCATGCAGTCTTACAATCTCGTTTATGTACATGCGAGCAAGATGTTCAAGTTTATAAGTTTCTCGTATAGGTAAGAAATGAGCAGACTTGGTCAATCTATCAACAATGACCCAAATTACATCTATGCCTTGAGAAACCTTGGGAAGACCAGTAACGAAATCCATGGTAATGTGCTCCCACTTCCATTCTAGAATTTCAAGTGGTTGCAATGGACCTTTTGCTACTTGATGCTCTAGCCTGACTCGTTGACAAGTTAGACACCTTGAGATAAACAACGCTATCTCTCTCTTCATATTGCTCCACCAAAATGTATGACGAAGATAACGATACCTTTTGGTACTCCTAGGATGGATTGCAAACGGTGTGTTGTGAGCCTCCATCATGATTTTATACTTTAAATCAGGGTCGTTAGGAACACAAAGTCTGGAGTTGACTCGAAGTATTCCTTCTTCATCAATTCTTGCCTCCGGCATAGCACCTCCTTGCATTTTCTTCCTCATACGCATCAGCTCCAGGTCTATAGTTTGAGTAGCTTTAACTTTATCAATTAAAGTCGGTTCTACTCATATGTTCGCCATCATCAAGTTGGTCCCTGGAGTCTTTATCTCTATCTCCATCCTTTGCAAGTCACAGAAAATGGGCCTTTGCGTTGACAATAGCGCACTCGTACCCGCATATGATCTTCTACTCAATGCGTCAACTACCACGTTCGCTTTTCTAGGATGGTATTAGACGGTATGATCAAAATCTTTCAATAGTTCAAGCCAACGTCGTTATCGCATGTTGAGTTCCTTTTGAGTGAAGAAATATTTGAGGCTTTTATGATCCGTAAAGATCTCCACTTTCTCCTCATACAAGTAATGCCTCGAAATCTTTAGTGCGAAGACAATGACTTCCAACTCTAGATCATGAGTAGGATAATTCCTCTCATATTCTTTGAGTTGTCATGAGGCATAAGGCTATGACTTTCCCATGTTGCATGAGAACACATCCTAACCCTTTGCTCAAAGCATCATCAGAGATGACAAATCCTCCAAACCCGGATGGTATTGTTAGAACATGTGCTGAAATGAGTCTCCTCTTGAGTTCTTGAAAACTCTTCTCACATTTCTCGCTCCAACCGAACTTTGTATCTTTCTGAGTCAGCTGAGTTAGTGGAGTAGCGATTCAAGAAAATCCTTCCACGAATCTCCGATAATAACCAGCTAAACTGAGAAAGCTACGTACTTCGGTCACTGATTTAGGTTGCTCCCAGCTTTGAATAACTTCAATCTTTGCTGGGTCAACAGATATTCCATGACTTAATACCACGTGCCCAAGGAATGCTACTTCCTCCAGCCAGAACTTCCATTTCTTTAACTTGGCATAAAGCTTATATTCACGAAGCTTTTGGAGTATCAGCCTCAAGTGTTGCTCATGATCTTCACGGGTTTTGGAATATATGAGGATGTCATCAATAAAGACGACCACAAAGTGATCCAAATATTCATTGAATACTCGGTTCATCATTTCCATGAAGGCAGCAAGTGCATTAGTCAATCCAAAAGACATGACTAGGAATTCATAATGCCCGTACCGAGTTCTGAAAGCCGTCTTTGGAATGTCATCGGTTCTAATCTTTAATTGGTGATATCCAGAACGAAGATCAATTTTTGAAAAGAATTTGGCGCCTTGCAACTGGTCAAACAGGTCATACCTATTTTTGATGGTGACATGATTCAACTCCCGATAATCAATACAAAGTCGCATACTCCCATCTTTCGTCTTCACAAATAGAACAGGAGCACCCCAAGGAGAAGTACTAGGACGAATAAAGCCAATGTCTAACAATTCCCGTAGTTGGGTCTTTAACTCTTGAAGTTCAATTGGAGCCATTCGATATGGGGCTTTGGAAATGGGTTTTGTACCGGGTTCAAGGTCGATACAAAATTCAATTTCACGCTCTAGGGGTAGGCCGGGAAGTTTTTCAGGGAATACGTTAGGAAATTCATTAACAATAGGAATATCATTCAAAACTGCGGTATTTTTGTTTAGATCCGTGACATGAGCTAAGAAAGCTTGACATCCATTTTTCAATAAACGAATAGCTTTATGGCTTGAGATGACAGTGATTGATTTTAATGGTTTGGTTGCTTGAATTCGCATAATAGGTTGGTTAGGAATATGAAAGCTAACAACCCTACGAAAACAATCAATTTTTGCATGATGTGTAGTTAACCAATCAATCCCTAGAATTACATCAAATGCAAATATTTTCAATGAAATAAGATCGACAGGTAACATGCGGGTGCCGATTTGAACTAAACAAGACTTATAAACCGTGGATGTAATGAAGGTTTCTCCCAATAGAGTTTCAATAGATAAGTCAAAGTCCAATTTCTCCGGAGTCAAATTTAAACGTTGAGCGCAAGTAGGAGAAATGAAAGAGTGGGTAGAACCAGTATCAAATAAAGTATAAACTTCACGCGAGTTTATGATTAGCTTACCCGTGATGACCTCATTCGGGTTCCTTGCTTTCTGGGAGGTCACAACAAACGCCTCCTCAGACCATCGGTTTTAACTTTTCGGGACTACTTTGGTGCCTCCGTCCCTAGTGAATTTGTCTTTGGTGAACGACAAAATCGGGCCAGTGACCTTCTTCCACAGCTTGTAACACGCTTTGATGGCATCACACAGCTTGGGACCCGATGTGTCCCTCTCCTCCATACTTAAAGCATATGATAGGTGGTCGTTCTCCTTCCTTAACGATAGGTGCTGATGTTGACGTCTTCCCATCATTGTTGAATCTCCTCTTTTTGAAATGTCCATTCTTATTATTTTGGCCATGATTACCACCGAAGTGGTTACCATTTCTGGCCTATTGATTCCCTCCACGCTTGTTGTCACCGCTTCGATAACTGTTTTCACTGGTATTATCATTTTGTCGGCTGCTCTCTCTTGGTTGGGTTGACTCATTATCACGCTCCAATAACAGAGCCCTATTAACAACATCTGAATACAAATATAGTTTATGAGATATAAGATATTGACGTATCTCAGGTTTCAAACCTCTTAAAAACATTCGTGTCATTCTCTCCTCATTATTAACCAAATGGGACGCAAATCGGGACAACTCGACAAACTTGACTTCGTACTGCGACACGGTCATGTTATTTTGCTCCAACTTGATGAACTCTACCTCTTTCATGTGACGAATACTTTCGGGAAAGTACTTGTCGTTGAACAGTTCTTTGAACTTCTCCCAAGACATCTTTAGTGCGGCAGGTTGAGTACATTTTACATATTCCCACCAGTAATCTGCCTCTGCACGCAACATGAAGGTGGCAAAGGGAACCTTTTGTTCCTTGGAGCATCCCAAGACATCAAATATCTTGTTGATCTGTTTAATCCATGTTTCCGCCTTAAGTGGTTTTGGCTCTCCAATGAACTCTGGTTGTCCCAGTTCCTTAAACTGCTTGGCGGTGACCATCCGAGAGTTGCCAGTGTTTCCACCTGCATTTTGGACAGGAGCCGCTTTCGCCTGATGTTCCATAAATTGCATGAAGCCTCGAAACATTCCATCGTTCATCATTTGGTCAGTGTTATTGTTTGCCTGAGGATTTCTTGATGCACATTATCCTGACTATTGATCTGTGGAGACTCAATGGTCTCCTGTGCTCCATTGATGTTCTCAACGTTCTCGGATGCCATTTTCAGATACTGCCACAAAACAAGGGTTAATAAACGTATCACATATTATCCCTATACTCTGACCAACCAATTAAATAACAAATAAACTTAGGTAGGTCATACTAGTGAAAGAATTCCCTGTCTCTCCCCTCCTAGTTCTTGTCTCACATCTTAGCCAGGGATCATATCCCTAAGCTTTCATACCAACTGTGACGCCCCCAAAATAGGTATACATCACCCATCTTGAGTCGCCAAATACATGGTACAAAATTCAAATACAACTTAATTATACAACAGTCGTGCAAAGTACGACAAAATGCAAGTTATGAGTTTTAATACAAATATTTTCTTCTAGACAATATCCACTCTCAGAAAATGTCCACATTACATTTATTATCACACTATTTTATAGAATAGTGAGGACTACTAAGACACCATCTCGGGCCATCACTCTGTCCCCCGACTAGTTCCAGCTACATTCTCATTTCCTGAAGAGAACAGTGAAAGAAAGGGTGAGCTCAACTAGCCCAGCAAGAGATATTATGACTAAGATAATGCAGAATAAATTATCATTAGCCTTCAACAATGTTAAACTGATAAAATACAATAGACATCAAGTTTAACTGCAGAGGATCAAGTAATCCATTAAAAGAGTCAAGTAGAGAATAAAATCTACTATCTTTTATGTTTTTAAAAGGTTTTTCATTACTTTTATCGTTGGGACTCAGCTTAATAAATAATCCACATCATCCCTGCACTACGGCCAATGATATTCATTAGGGTCACGACCACAAATTCCATGCACTACGGGCCAAGGATATTTGTGTATTCATCAATGGTCATGATCATGCAAACAAATGTCCATCAATGCACTACGGGCCAATGAGGACTTTTACCACATCATTTATAACATTACTACCATGATTACAATCAATAATCCTCGGTCATAATCATACCAAGTCCATCCATGCCTCTATGTGCCACGTAGATGACTTTAAAAAAATATAAACATGAGGATGATGACAATGATATAAGATTTCAATAAAACAAGTTCAAGAATTAAGTTATTCAGGAACTAATAACGTCCAAATTGTCAACATGATATTGCTTTGTAGAGTAAAATTCAAGAATGCTCATAAGAAAATTTCCATGAAAAATACTGGATGAAGCGCAAATATCAAGGATATTCCACTAATTTCATGGAGTATAAAAGTCAAAATTTTAACCAACTGAGAATAATAAGGAATGGAATAACAACAGAAATCACCATGCATGTGGTACTTCACATAGACAGGTTATTCCAACAAATTAATAATAACGGAACAAAGTCGGTGAAAATCACTCAAGCTGGATGTTCCAAATGTAATAAAAGAGAATAATAAAGACGGAAACCAGTGTCCAGTGTAAAAACACATGCATGTGATATTCCAACAAAATAATAAAGACAGTAATAATAAAGACGGAACCAGTCCCATGAAAGAAAGCATGCACAGGATGTTCCAACGGAATAATAAAGATTTAAACCACGTCCCAACGTAAAGCATGCATGTATGTGATGTTCCAACGAAATAATAAAGATGTAATAATAGATGAATGTCACCAAGTATAGGGTATTCACAGATAAAGGTTATTCCAATGTAATAATAAAGAAATGGAATAATGTAAGGTCTCTTCTTGAATACAAAAGAGTAATATCTCTTACCGTAAAAGAAACCGGATAAAGGAAAAAGAAAGTTACTGGACTTCTTCTTATTTTCTCTATAACTTTCTCTCTAGAGTTCGGTGAATTCGTATGAAAATAATGAAGGAATGAGCTTCTATTTATGTAAGAATGGATGAATAGTAACTAATTCATGAATGGTCCGTAATGATTTACTTTTTAATCTGGATCATCCATATTTAAAGAAAAATCTTTTAAATAAAATATATTATGTATATATATATATATAAAATATATATATATATATAATGATAACAATAATACTCCCTCCGTATAAACCAAAAATCAAAACCTCCCACCCATTCAATTTTCAAACCGTGGGCCCACATGTTCCCTTCCCCCAAACATGTCATAATCACAGGGGTCCCATTATATTTAAATAACTTTCTATCAATAATGTTAAAAAATAGGTTAATGAGGGTCTAAATAATACATCAAATTTACAACAACTACCTCATAAAAATCCTTTCAATATTTGTAACAACATTTGTCATCATTATTATAATTCACAATATTAATCGACCAGGTCGTTCCCAGGAAAGAGGGGGCTTTCCAATAAGGATTTCTCCCTATTGGCGCACAATTAGGTGACCAAACCTCTCCTTGGCAGAACTTCTAGACATCGTTAATATTGCAATTTATAATATTACTAACTCTGTCATTTCAATTATTGATTTAATAATATATAAAATATTGACAATAATTGAATCAAATAACGTGAGATACTATGCAACAATTAATATAGCAATAATTGAACAAAACTGAGTGACTTCTCAAGTAAGCATTAATAATCAATACCGTGTGCTACTATGCAACCACGCGTATTACTGTACTTTTACTACCGAGTAGTTCAACAGTATTAACGGAAAAACTTCCGCCGTTATTTTTATAAAAATATTTTTGTCGTTTTCTCAATCCGACAATAATTCCGTTGTGGGGTCCACCAATGATTATGCTGTCGTACGAATATTCCCCGACACAAAGAATATTCCCTGACTTATCGAATATAATATAACAACTTGCATACTTTGCAAAATTTATAAATATTACCCACAACTATAACATTATATCAAATTCACACCATAATATAAAAATATTTCGAGAAAAATATTTATTCATAAAATCTGGGGTCTCACAATCTCCCCTTCTTAAGAAATTTTGCCCTCGAAATTAGGGTATGTACCTGGTATGTCAAAGAGGTAAGGATACCTTGATTTCATTTCAGATTCTAACTCCCAGGTCATTTCCTCAACATCGTGGTTCCTCCATAAAACTTTGACTTGAGGTATAACCTTGGAGTGTAAAATATGTTCCTTCTTATCCAAGATTTGAACAAGCACCTCTTCATACGTTAAGTCTTCCGCTATTTCGTCCGGTTCTAACTCAATAATGTGGTTTGGATCTTTCACATATTTACGTAACATGGATATGTGAAAAACGTTATGAACACGAGACATACTTGGCGGTAAAACGAGTCTATAGGCCACAGTTCCTACTCAATCAAGGATTAAAAATGGGCCAATGAATCGAGGATTGAGCTTTCCTCTCTTTCCAAATCTCGTAACCCCTTTCCATGGAGCAACACGTAACAACACATGATCTCCTATATCGAATTCCACGTCTTTTCGATGAAGATCAGCATAACACTTTTGTCGATCTTGTGAGATTTTTATACGTTGTCGGATCGTTTGAATCTTTTTCGTAGTCATATGTACCAACTTCGGTCCCAACAACGTTGCTTCACCCACCTCATCCCAGCATACTGGAGAACGACACTTTCTTCCATACAATGCCTCGAATGGAGCCATGCTAATGCTTGCTTGATAACTGTTGTTGTAGGAAAACTCCACCAACGGTAAGAACTTGTCCCAACTTCCCTTGAAATCAAGGACACAGAGTCTTAATAAATCTTCCAGAGTTTGAATAGTCCTCTCGATTGTCTCGTCTGTCCCGAGGATGATATGCCGAACTAAATCGTAAATCCGTGCCCATAGCTTTTTGCAAACTAACCCAAAATCGTGAAGTGAATCTCGGGTCACGATCAGAAACTATGGATACTAGAATACCATGCAGTCTTACAATCTCGTTTATGTACATGCGAGCAAGATGTTCAAGTGTATAAGTTTCTCGTATTGGTAAGAAATGAGCAGACTTGGTCAATCTATCAACAATGACCCAAATTGCATCTACGCCTTGAGAAACCTCGAAAAGACCAGTAACGAAATCCATGGTAATGTGCTCCCACTTCCATTCTAGAATCTCAAGTGGTTGCAATGGACCTTTTAGTACTTGATGCTCTGCCTTGACTCGTTGACAAGTTAGACACCTTGAGATAAACAACGCTATCTCTCTCTTCATATTGCTCCACCAAAATGTATGATGAAGATAACGATACATTTTGGTACTCCCAGGATGGATTGCAAACGGTGTGTTGTGAGCCTCCATCATGATTTTATACTTTAAATCAAGGTATTTAGGAACACAAAGTCTGGAGTTGACTCGAAGTATTCCTTCTTCATCGATTCTTGCCTCCGGCATCAGCTCCAGGTCTATAGTTTGAACAGCTTTAACTTTATCAATTAAAGTCGGTTCTACTCATATGTTCGCCATCATCACGTCGGTCCCTGGAGTCTTTATCTCTATCTCCATCCTTTACAAGTCACACAAAATGGGCCTTTGCGTTGACAATAGCGCACTCGTATCCGCATATGATCTTCTACTCAATGCGTCAGCTACCACGTTCGCTTTTCTATGATGGTATTGGATGGTATGATCATAATCTTTTAATAGTTCAAGCCAACGTCTTTGTCGCATGTTGAGTTCCTTTTGATTGAAGAAATATTTGAGGCTTTTATGATCCGTAAAGATCTCCACATTCTTCCCATACAAGTAATGCCCCCAAATCTTTAGTACGAAGACAATAGCTTCCAACTCTAGATCATGAGTAGTATAATTCCTCTCATATTCTTTGAGTTGTCGTGAGGCATAGGCTATGACTTTCCCATATTGCATGAGAACACATCCTAACCCTTTGCCCGAAGCATCACTGTAGATGACAAATCCCTCCTAACCAAATGGTATTGTTGAAATCAGTCTACTCTTGAGTTCTTAAAAACTCTTCTCACATTCCTCGCTCCAACAGAACTTTGTATATTTTCGAGTCAGCTGAGTTAGTGGAATAACAATTCGAGAAAATCCTTCCACGAATCTCCAATAATAACTAGCTAAACTGAGAAAGCTACGTACTTCGGTCACTGATTTAGGTTGCTCCCAGCTTTGAATAGCTTCAATCTTTGCTGGGTCAACAGATATTCCATGACTTGATACCACGTGCCCAAAGAATGCTACTTCCTCAATCCAGAACTCGCATTTCTTCAATTTGGCATAAAGCTTATATTCACGAAGCTTTTGGAGTATCAGCCTCAAGTGTTGCTCATGATCTCCACGGGTTTTGGAATATATGAGGATGTCATCAATAAAGACGACCACAAAGTGATCCAAATATTCCTTGAATACTCGGTTCATCATATCCATGAAGGCAAAGAAAGCATTAGTCAATCCAAAAGACATGACTAGGAATTCATAATGCCCGTCATCGAAGTTCAAAGCCATCTTTGGAATGTCATCGGTTCTAATCTTCAATTGGTGATATCCTAACTAAGATCAATTTTTGAAAAGAATTTGGCGCCAGATAGTTGGTCAAACAGTCATACCTATTTTGATGGTGACATGATTCAACTCCCGATAATCAATACAAAGTCGCATACTCCCATCTTTCGTCTTCACAAATAGAACAGGAGCACCCCAAGGAGAAGTACTAGGACGAATAAAGCCAATGTCTAACAATTCCCGTAGTTGGGTCTTTAACTCTTGAAGTTCAATTGGAGCCATTCGATATGGGGCTTTGGAAATGGGTTTTGTACCAGGTTCAAGGTCGATACAAAATTCAATTTCACGCTCTAGGGGTTGGCCAGGAAGTTCTTCAGGGAATACGTTAGGAAATTCATTAACAATAGGAATATCATTCAAAACTGACGTATTTTTGTTTAGATCCGTGACATGAGCTAAGAAAGCTTGACATCCATTTTTCAATAAACGAATAGCTTTATGGCTTGAGATGACGGTGATTGATTTTAATGGTTTGGTTGCTTGAATTCTCATAATAGGTTGGTTAGGAATATGAAAGCTAACAACCCTACGAAAACAATCAATTTTTGCATGATGTGTAGTTAACCAATCAATCCCTAGAATTACATCAAATGCAAGTATTTTCAATGAAATAAGTTCGACAGGTAACATGCGGGTGCCGATTTGAACTAAACAAGACTTATAAACCGTGGATGTAATAAAGGTTTCTCCCAATGGAGTTTCAATAGATAAGTCAAAGTTCAATTTCTCCGAAGTCAAATTTAAACGTTGAGCGCAAGTAGAAGAAATGAAAGAGTGGGTAGAACCAGTATCAAATAAAGTATAAACTTCACTAGAGTTTATGATTTGCTTACCCGTGATGACCTCATTCGGGTTCCTTGCTTTCTGGGAGGTCACAACAAACGCTCTCCCTTGCACTACTTGTTTTGACTTTTCTGGGACGGTCTTTTGTGCCTCCGTCCTAGCTGAACTTGTCTTTGGTGAACGATAAAATTGGGCTAGGGGACCTTCTCTTCCACAGTTGTAACATGCATTGGATGGCATCACACAGTTGGGACTGATGTGTCCCTCTCCTCCACACTTGAAGCATATGATAGGGGGTCGTTCTCCTTCCTTAACGACAGGTGCTGATGTTGACGTCTTTCCATCATTGTTAAATCTCCTCTTTTTGAAATGTCCATTCTTATTATTTTGGCCATGATTACCACCGAAGTGGTTACAATTTCTGGCCTGTTGATTCCCTTCACGCTTGTTGTCACCGCTTCGATGACTATTTTCACTGGTATTATCATTTTGTCGGCTGCTCTCTTTTGGTTGGGTTGACTCATTATCACGCTCCAATAACTGAGCCCTATTAACAACATCTGAATACAAACATAGTTTATGAGATATAAGATATTGACTTATCTCAGGTTTCAAACCTCTTAAAAACATTCGTGTCATTCTCTCCTCATTATCAACTAAATGGGACGCAAATCGGGACAACTCGATAAACTTGGCTTCGTATTGCGATACGGTCATGTTATTTTGCTCCAACTTGATGAACTCTACCTCTTTCATGTGACGAAAACTTTCAGGAAAATACTTGTCGTTGAACAGTTCCTGGAACTTCTCCCAAGACATCTTCAGTGCGGCAGGTTGAGTACGTTTTACAGATTCCCACTAGTAATTTGCCTCTACATGCAACATGAAGGTGGCAAAGGGAACCTTTTGCTCCTCGAAGCATCCCAAGACATCAAATATCTTGCTGATCTGTTTAATCCATGTTTCCGCCTTAAGTGGTTTTGGCTTTCCAAAGAACTCCGGTGGTCCCAATTCCTTAAACTGCTTGGCGGTGACGATCCGAGAGTTGCCAGTGTTTCCACCTGCATTTTGGAGAGGAGCCGCTCTCTCCTTATGTTGCATAAATTGCATGAAGCCTCGGAACATTCTATCATTCATCATTTGGTCAGTGTTATTGTTTGCCTGGGGATTGTCGCCTTCCTGATGCACATTATCCTGACTATTGATCTGTGGAGACTCAATGGTCTCCTGTGATCCATTGATGTTCTCAACGTTCTCAGATGCCATTTTCATAAACTGCCACAAAACAAGGGTTAATAAACGTATCACATATTATCCCTATACTCTGACCAACCAATTAAATAACAAATAAACTTAGGTAGGTCATACTAGCGAAAGAATTCCCCGTCTCTCCCCTCCTAGTTCTTGTCTCACATCTTAGCCAAGGATCATATCCCTAAGCTTTGATACCAACTGTGACGCCCCCAAAATAGGTATACATCACCCTTCTTGAGTCGCCAAATACATGGTACAAAATTCAAATACAACTTAATTATACAACAGTCGTGTAAAGTACGACAAAATACAAGTTGTGAGTTTTAATACAAATATTGTCCTCTAGACAATATCCACTCTCAGAAAATGTCCTCATTACATTTATTATCACACTATTTTATAGAATAGTGAGGACTACTAAGACACCATCTCAGACCATCACTCCGTCCTTCGACTAGTTCCAGCTACATTCTCATTTCCTAAAGAGAATAGTGAAAGAAAGGGTGAGCTCAACTAGCCCAGCAAGAGATATTATAACCAAGATAATGTAGAATAAATTACCATTAGCCTTCAACAATGTTAAACTGATAAAATATAATAGACATCAAGTTTAACTTCAGCGGATCAAGTAATCCATTAAAAGAGTCAAGTAGAGAATAAAATCTACTATCTTTTATGTTTTTATAAGGTTTTTCATTACTTTTATCGCTGGGACTCATCTTAATAAATAATCCACATCATCCATGCACAACGGCCAAGGATATTCATTAGGGTCACGACCACATATTTCATGCACTACGGGCCAAGGATATTTGTGTATTCATCAATGGTCATAATCATGCCAACAACTGAATAATAGAAAAAATAATAAAAGAATGTCACCAAGTATAGGGTATTCCGCGTATATAGGTTATTCCAACAGAATAATAAAGAAATTGAATAACAGAAGTTCTCTTCTTGAATACAAAAGAGTAATATCTCTTACCGTAAAAGAAACTTGATAAAGGAAAAGAAAGTTAGCAGACTTCTCTTCTTATTTCTCTCTATAACTTTTTCTCTCTAGAGTTCAGTGAATTCGTAAGAAAATAATGAAGGAATGAGCTTCTATTTATAGAAGAATGGACTAGCATAGTAACTAATTCATGAACGGTCAGATTGATTTACTTTTAATCTGGACTATCCATATTTAAAGCAAAATCTTTTAAATAAAATATATTATATATATTATATATATATATATATATATATATAATGATAATAATAATACTACCTCCGTATAAACCAAAAATAAAACCTCCCACCCATTCAATTTTCAAACCGGTGGGCCCCACATGTTCCCTCCCCCAACATGTCATAATCTGTGGGTCCCATTATATTTAAATAACTTTCTATCAATAATGTTGAAAAATAGGTAAATGAGGGTCTAAATAATACGCCAAATTTAGAACAACTACCTCATAAAAATCCTTTCAATATTTGTAACAACATTTGTCATCATTATTATAATTCACAATATTAATCGACCGTGTCGCTCCCAAGAAAAGAGGGCTTTCAATAAGGATTTGTCCCTATCATGCCGCAATTAGGTGACCAAACCTCTCCTGGCGTAACTTCTAGACATCGTTAATATTGCAATTTATAATATTACTAACTCATCATTTCAATTATTGATTTAATAATATATAAAATATCGACAATAATTGAATCAAATAACGTGAGATACTATGCAACAATTAATATAGCAATAATTGAACAAAACCGGTGACTTCTCACGTAAGTATTAATAATCAATATCGTGCTACTATGCAATCACGGCAGACATCTTGTATTTTTTACTACCGAGTAGTTCAACAAGATTATTCTGTAAAACTTCCGCCGTTATTTTTATAAAAATATTTTTGTCGTTTCTCAATCCGACAATAATTCCGTTAATAGGGTCCAATAATGATTGTCGGCCGTCGCATTTAATATTCCCGACATAAAGAATATTCCCTGACTAATCGAATATTATATAACAACTTGCATACTTTGCAAAATTTATAAATATTACCCACAACTATAACATTATATCAAATTCACACCATAATATAAAAATATTTCGAGAAAAATATTTATTCATAAAATCTGGGGTCTCACACAAGCAGCCTTGACAGTTTGCCGAGCAGGGATCTATCCTGTGATACATACATCAGCGAAGGTCAAGCAACCATGATAAATACATATTGTTGGCAGTAACTCCGACAGGATGGTGGGATTGTTAGGTTTTCGTGAAAATCAAAGTAGCAATCAAAATTGCAAAAATAGCGGAAGCGAGATAAAATCAGATTTTAAAATTTTTCACAAACCAATTACCCGGATCATCCTTTATGCATATTATTAATTAAACGAAGAATAAGAAATTATGAAATCATACCCTTGTAGAAACGAGCTTCCTCAGTGCACGAGTTCACCTCCCACTTCTCCATGATCTCCTGAATCTCGGGTAGATTCCTTCCTTTGATTAATGTAAGCCACCCAAGTGTATGGCCTCTACAGGTGATCCACCAAGGAAGAGGAATTTTTCAAGAAGAAGGGATTTGGCTCAAACCCTAGTTTTTCCTATCTGAATAAGAAAAGGGGTGTACTCTCCCAATCTAGGAATTACGTATATCTCGATATCTAATATAAGACTCCTCTTATAAAGATATCATGTAACCCTATTTTAATTAAAATAAGGTACTATTTATTTAATTAAACTCTTTTAATTAAATGGGCTCCCTAATCCTATTAGGGTTAATTAATTAAACTCCTTTAACTAATTTTCTTTCCTAATCCAATTAGGAATAAATGAGAGTACTTATATTAAATTAATTCCTAAACCTTTTAGAAATTAAAATAATAATAATTGTAATAATATTAATAAGACTCCTCTTATTAATTTATATTTAATATTTCTAAAATATTAAATAATAATATTAAGCTATTTAATTTATTCTATCACCATAGATTAAATTAAATATACTTAATATATTATTACAATTATGCCATTAACTTCTTAAATAATTATTCTTCCTTTTATGGTGTGACCCTTTAGGTTCTCCATATTAAACGGTTGTGAATAAATCAATTGTAACAATTCTAATCTCATTTAAATAAATAAATTAAACAAATAATTTATTTAAATAAATAATATTTATTCTACAATAGGATAAGCCTCCCTAGCGATCAACGACTTTTCAGATAATATAGATTTCAACATTAATCATAAAAGAACCTTTGAGTAAATAGTTACCGCATAATTCAATCCTTCCACCATACTATGTCCCAATTAAAATATAAGACATATGGAATTCTTGTCAAGTCTTATTTTATTTAATTATATGTATTTCGATTCCTAAATGAATAACTCCTAATGAATGCAAATTAGAAACTACTTTCTAATTTCATTCCACCTCGCCAAGGATTCTGGGTTGTCATTTATCGAATCACATAGACATCTCTTTTTACTAGAAGTGGTAGATTCTTTATTGATCATTCATTATCTTCATATATAACTTATTACACCCAAGCATACCCTTTGATATACTCTAAGAGTCTTAAGGAATAAGTCAAAGTGTAATTCATTATATATAAGATACTATGATGATCTCAAGTCTAAGGATCATTTCAGACTACTATCACTACAGAATTCCTATTGACATGTAAGTAAAACTCCATTAGGTATTCCTTAGCGAGTCACGCTCAAAGTTGAACTTATTCTCTAATAAGCACCTACATACTTGCTTTAGTGTCTCCACACAAATGATGATCATGAGATCAATCATCCTCATCCAATGAAAGCAAGCAACGTATGTACCAATCTATCCGGATTCACTAATCCCCAATTTAGTAATCCAATGATTGGGAACTATTTTAGTTTTAAGCTTTCTAAGAATTTAGATCTCATTAGAATGATCATCATCATTATTCTAAAAGCGTTGCTTAAAACTATGGGTTTATCACATATTATTAAAACAAAGACCATATAGATAATAAATGCCTTTAATAAATAATTCTTTTATTAATAAATAAATAAGATTGATTACACAAGATATGCTTTATCATCATACATGATTGGCTTGTATGCATAATACTTTCAATCTCCCACTTCAGACTAAAGCCAATCGCCACGGTATCTCATACCCATCTTTTCTAAGTGACGATCAAACTCGCCATTGTGTTAACGCTTTAGTAAATGGATCCGCAATATTGTCTTGAGAGTCCACACGCTCCGTGGTGACGTCTCCTCTTTCAATGATCTCTCCGATCAAATGAAATCGCCGCAACACGTGTTTGGATTTACGATGAGACACGGGTTCCTTTAGTCGTGCAATGACTCCAAAGTGTTGTCACGGTAATAAAGGCATGGTCCTTTAATGCTAGAAACCACACCAAGTTCGGTAATGAACTTCTTCATCCAAACATGACTTCCTTTTCGCAGCCTTCACTTGTAGAAGCTATGTACTCGCCTCACATCGAATCAAGAATCGCTTCATTGCTTGAACTTTTCCAACTCATGCGCGCCACCGCTTAAGGTAAACACATACCCAAACGGATTTATTGTCATCTTGGTCTGCTTTGAAAACTTGAGTCCGTGAAGCCCTCTAGTTTTAATTCGCACTCCAAGAGACAAGAAATACATCCTTAGTTCTTCTTAAGTACTTTAGGATATTTTTCACCGCCTTCCAAAGTGTTCTTTTCTCCGGATTCGATCGATATCTCGCTTGTTACACTAAGTGCATGAGCGACATCCGGTCTAGTACATATCATACCGTATATGATAGATCCTATTGTCAAGCATAAGGAATCTTACTCATACGGCTTTCTCTCCTCAGTGTCTTTGGGGCTTGTTTCTTGAGAGATGTATTCCATGGCTCATCCAAGATGAGTCCTCTTTTGGAATCTTCCATGCTAAACCTTTTTAGCATCATGTCAATGTATCGTTCCTTGGGATAAGCCAAGCATCCTATTAGATCTATCTCTATAGATCTTTATCCCCAAAATATAGGATGCTTCTCCCAAGTCCTTCATGGAGAAGTGTTTAGATAACCGATTTTAATTGTTTTTAAAGATAGAATATCATTCCCTATCGTAATATATCATCAACATATAATACAAGGAATGAAATAGCGCTCCCACTAACCTTCTTGTACACACATGGTTCATCCTCATTTTGATAAAATCAAACTTTTGATTGTCTCATCAAAACGGATGTTCCACCCACGAGAAGCTTGCTTTAATCCATAAATGGATCGTCAGAAGCTATGCATATGATTTGTTCCAACCTTTGAAACAAATCCTCCTCGGTTGTGTCATATACACATCCTCCTCAAGTTTTCCATTGAGGAAGGCCGCTTTCACGTCCATCCGCCAGATTTCAGTAGTCACGGTAAGTCGCAATCGTAAAGCAAAATCCGAATGGACTTGAGCATTGCTCATCGTGAGAAGGTTTCGTCATAGTCAACTCCTTGTCTTTGTTTGAAAACTTTTGCAACCAAATCCAGCCTTATAGGTCTCTACCTTGCCGTCTCGCTCCGGTCTTTCTTTTAAAGACCCATTTACACCCAATAAGCTTAGTGCCTTTGTGTGGTGAGACCAAAGTCCATACTTGGTTCTCATACATGGAGTCCATCTCGGATTTCATGGCTTCTCGCCATTTCTCCGAGTCTTTACTACTCATAGCCTGCTCAGTAATTCAATGGATCATCATCATCTATGATCGTACCTCATTGTCATCTTCTATGACAAGTCCATACTGTCTGGTATCTTTGGTACTCTTCCGATTTACTTAATAGGGGTGTGGTATGTATGAATCTCTACTTGATTAGGTACCTCACTTTGATCTGTAGTATTTTGTGGTTCTTGAACTTCTTCAAGATATATCTTACTCCCCATCGATCCCTTCAAGGATAAACTCCTTTTCCAAGAAGGCGCATGTTTCGCAACAAACACCTTTTGATCGGTTGGATGATAGAAATAATACCCCGATGTTTCTTTAGGATATCCCACAAATCTACATTTGTCAGATCTAGTCTGCAGCCTTATCGTTTTCAAACTTTTTGACATAAGCTGGACAACCCCAAGTCTTAACATGCTTAAGATTTGGTTTCCTCCCTGTCCATAACTCATATGGGGTCTTGGGGACGGATTTTGTAGGTACCTTGTTAAGTAGGTATGCAGCCGATTCTTGGGCATATCCCCGTAAGGAAACCGAAGGTCAGTAAAGCTCATCATAGATCGAACCATGTCCAACAATGTTCGATTTCTCCTTTCAGATACACCATTCATTTGTGGCGCCCCGGTGGAGTCCATTGTGAGATTATACCATTTTCTTTGAGACAATTGAGAAACTCACCACTTAAGTATTCTCCTCCTCGATCGATCGATCAAGAATCTTAATACTCTTACCATTTGCTTCTCAACTTCACTTCGAACTCTTTGAACTTTTCAAATGATTCAGATTTGTATTTCATTAAATACACATATCCAAATCTAGAGTGGTCATCAATGAATGTAATAAAATAAGAATACCCTCCTCGTAAGGTTGTCATAGTCCACATACATCCGTGTGTACCAACGCTAACAACTCAGAACTCTTTCTCCTTTTCCACTAAAAGGAGATTTAGTCATTTTACCCATGAGACAAGATTCATAGGTTGGATATGATTCATAATCGATAGCTCTAGGAGCCCATCTTTATGCAACTTGGATAATCTTGTTTCATTAATATGACCGAAGTCTACAAAGTGCCACATAAAGGTATAATTAACATCATCTCTTTTCCTTTTATTAGTTTGTTCAATTTGAAATATATTTTCATGCAAGTCAAGTATATAAAGTCCATTTCGCAAATTACCAACACCATATAAAACATTATCATTATAAATAGAACAACTGTTGTTCTTTATTATAATATTAAAACCATCCATATCCAATACAGTAGATAGAAATAATGTTTCTAATGATATTTGGAACAAAATAACAATTATTTAAATTAATGAACTTGCCAGTAGCGGTGCTAAACAATAAGTCCCTACATACTAATGCAAAGAACCTTAGCTCCATTTCCCACTCGTAGGACGACCTCATCCTTGCTCAAATTTTCTACTTCCGACCTACCCTCAGATATTATTACATATGTGAGAACCACATCCCAGATCCAATACCCAAGTAGAAGATCGACTTTTAGAAAAATTAATTTCAATCATAAACAAACCTTGATTAGGATTCAAGCTTCTCCAAGCTTCTTCGCTTTTGTTCTCATGAGATAATCCTTGTAGTTCCTCTTCCGGTGGACCCGGCTTATTGCAATGGAAGCAAATTCCTTTGCTAATTGGATCGTTTCTTTTGATCCTTCACTTTCGCCTTTCCCTTAGCCTTCTTGGATTTCTTCCTTTCGTAAGATACCTTGGGCCTCTTCCTTTCTTGGAAGAATCATCCACCAAGAAGACATGGTTCTTCTTGGATGGAAGTGACCTTCAAAGCAGCTTTTCAACATGTTAAGTAATTCGTGCAAGTCGACATCCAACTTATTCATGTGAAAATTCACAACAAATTGTGAGAAGGTGTCCGGGAGTGACCGCAAGACTAAATCTTGACTCAACTCCCCATCCACGACGAACCCAAGTCGTCCAAGACGCTCAATCGATTGATCATCTTTAGGACATGAGTCTCAACTCAAGAAGTGTTCCTCATCATCCGAGATCGGAAGAGCTCCTTAGATATTTCATATCTAGCAAATTCTACTTTGCTCACCATACAACTCTCCAAGGTGCAAGAGATAGTAGGAGCATCCATGTTTTCACGCCGACGTCAAGCTCGTTACTCATGGATGCGAGCATGATGCATCGAGCCACAGATGCATCATCTTGCCATCGCTTAAAAGTAGCAATCTCTTCCTCAGAGGTCGCCTCTCGCGAACTTTTGTGTATGCAGGTAATTTAGGACATAAGAAATCTTTTCAAAGAAGTGAGAACAATTCTTAGATTCCTTAACCAAATTCCAGTGTAGTTCTATCCCGGCCGGTTTGTTAAGATCAAGTATGCTTCGCAATGAAATTAGTGAATGTGACATTTTCAAAATTTCGCATGTAAAAAGACAATATTTTAGCAAACATTCATTTATTAATTACCAAAATAAATTAGGTCTTATTTTATATTGGTATCTCTCACTATTTTCTTCAAACTATATTACCCTCATATATATAGTTCGCAAAATCTAATTAAAGTTTTTGCTAGTGAGAATAAGGATCCCATTTCAAATATATATAGCCTTGTGGTGACACAACAAACTATATATAAATAAATAGGTAGACAACTCCTTGTCAATTACATCAACACGTAACTCCTTATGTTTTGCCTCTTGGATTATTTTGATCAAGTGGTGACACATCCGAATCAAAATTATCTAAGTTAAGTCCAACCTAGCACTTCCATATATTCAAAAAAGAAAAAATATCGCCCTTGTGGTGACATAACAAAACAATATTGTTCAATTTTCTTTATAAGCATCAAATGTGATAAATTAACATCTTAAATACTTAATACTTGCCTTGTGGTGACACAACAAACTCATATTAAATATTTAATACTCTATTAATTTTATCATGCTAGAAGGCTGACGCTCGATATTCTAAATATCTTTGAACGCTTAAGACTTAATAATAAAACTTTGAGGGATTTGTTATTATTTGTCTCATCTTGTTTTAGCTGCATGCAAATATATATATAAAATACGCGTCATATTATTAAACATGCGAAGCATGTTTGCATAATATATAATATATATAATACTAGCATGCACATATAGAATACTATATTCTACCCGGATTGATTATGGACTTTTATTCTAGTTTGGTTCACTAGAGCCACCAAGTGAACCAAAAGGTCAAACCCTAAGGTACAAGAATAAACATTTAAATATAACTATTACATTTAAACTTGGGGCTCCATTACAAACGGGTCTTCAAGCTCCTTGATCTTGGTCTTTGGTTCTTCTAAAAATTCTAACTAATCCTATTACATTAAACTATTTAATTTAAATAGAAACCTCTTGATCAAGAGTCAAGGGAAGTACATAGAGAGAGATAGAATTTACATCAAGAAGAAAACCGTAAAAGACGAGGTAACGCAGAACCCCATTTAATAAAACCCATTCATTCAAACATCCAACTAAAATAAATCCAATCATATGGTCAATTGTCCATAATCAATCCCATTTATTATCATACATATCATCATATGTATCAATAAATTAAATCATTCCATATATATACGAGTATCATTTAATGGGCAATTTTATGTTGCATGAAATCCAATTTCAAAATTAAAATAAACTCTTTTATTTTAATTATAAAATTATTAAAATTATATATATATATATAACAATTATATATATATATAATAAAAATCCTACTCTTTCAAAAAAAAGTGGCTAGACTATCTTTGTTAATTTATTTGGACAATTAATCGCCACGTGGATCATTTCTCATACAAACCTCAACACTTTTGACAAATTATATATATAACCGTCCAGCAGATGCATCAGGTTATATGCCACACGGAAATTTTTTTTTTTTTTTTTTTTTTTAAAAATAATAACAGCACGGGTCCCTTAAAAAAAATACAAGTTGCAACAAAACCACATTGATTAAAACCACAAAAAAAACCGCTGCATCAAAACCCCTGCAAAAACCGCTCCTTGTAACAAAACTGGACTGCTTTGATTTTCAGTCAACGTGACAGCAGGTCACGGTTTTTATTTATTCAAGCTACGGTTTTTCCTTTTTTTTTTCATAAAATAATAATTTTATACAACAAATTATGCCGAATAAATTATTCAAAATACATACCCATACATATTTAGAATCTAAATAATTAATAATTCGCATAAAGTTTGGCTCATGATACCACCGTTAGGTTTTCGTGAAAATCAAAGTAGCAATCAAAATTGCAAAAATAATAAGCTTAGATAAAATCGATTTTAAAATTTTTCACAAACCAATTACCCGGATCATCCTTTATGCATATTATTAATTAAACGAAGAATAAGAAATTATGAAATCATACCCTTGTAGAAACGAGCTTCCTCAGTGCACGAGTTCACCTCCTACTTCTCGCGATCTCCTTGAATCTAAAGGTAGATTCCTTCCTTTGATTAATGTAAGCCACCCAAGTGTATGACCTCTCTACAGTGATCCACCAAGGAAGAGGAATTTTTCAAGAAGAAGGATTTGGCTCAAACCCTAGTTTTTCCTATCCGAATAAGAAAAGGGTGTACTCTCCCAATCTAGGAATTACGATATATCTCGATATCTAATATAAGACTCCTCTTATAAAGATATCATGTAACCTATTTTAATTAAAATAAGGTACTATTTATTTAATTAAACTCTTTTAATTAAATGGGCTCCCTAATCCTATTAGGGTTAATTAATTAAACTCCTTTAACTAATTTTCTTTCCTAATCCAATTAGGAATAAATGAGAGTACTTATATTAAATTAATTCCTAAACCCTTTAGAAATTAAAATAATAATAATTGTAATAATATTAATAAGACTCCTCTTATTAATTTATATTTAATATTTCTAA
The DNA here is from genome assembly GCA_020205615.1 of Panax quinquefolius. Taxonomy (NCBI): domain Eukaryota; kingdom Viridiplantae; phylum Streptophyta; class Magnoliopsida; order Apiales; family Araliaceae; genus Panax; species Panax quinquefolius. The sequence goes on from CM035156.1 coordinate 141,214,169, forward strand.
AATATTAAATAATAATATTAAGCTATTTAATTTATTCTATCACTATAGATTAAATTAAATATACTTAATATATTATTACAATATGCCATTAACTTCTTAAATAATTATTCTTCCTTTTTATGGTGTGACCCTTTAGGTTCTCCATATTAAACAGGTTGTGAATAAATCAATTAGAACAATTCTAATCTCATTTAAATAAATAAATTAAACAAATAATTTATTTAAATAAATAATATTTATTCTACAATAGGATAAGCCTCCTAGCGATCAACGACTTTCCGGATAATATAGATTTCAACATTAATCATAAAAGAACCTTTGAGTAAATAGTTATCGATAATTCAATCCTTCCACCATACTATGTCCCAATTAAATATAAAACATGGAATTCTTGTCACAAGTCTTATTTTATTTAATTATATGTATTTCGATTCCTAAATGAACAACTCCTAATGAATGCAAATTAGAAACTACTTTCTAATTTCATTCCACCTTCGCCAATAATTCTGGGTTGTCATTTATCGAATCACATAGACATCTCTCCTTTTACTAAGTGGTAGATTCTTTATTGATCATTCATTATCTTCATATATAACTTATTACACCCAAGCATACCCTTTGATATACTCTAAGAGTCTTAAGGAATAAGTCAAAGTGTAATTCATTATATATAAGATACTATGATGATCTCAAGTCTAAGGATCATTTGTACTACTATCACTACAGAATTCCTATTGACAAGTAAGTAAAACTCCCTTAGGTATTCCTTAGCGAGTCAATGCTCAGGTGAACTTATTCTCTAATAAGCACCTACATACTTGCTTTAGTGTCTCCACACAAATGATCATGAGATCAATCATCCTCATCCAATGAGCAAGTTAACGAGCGTATGTACCAATCTATCCGGATTCACTAATCCCCAATTTAGTAATCCAATGATTGGGAACTATTTTAGTTTTAAGCTTTCTAAGAATTTAGATCTCATTAGAATGATCATCATCATTATTCTAAAAGCGTTGCTTAAAACTATGGGTTTATCACATATTATTAAAAAACGACACCATGTAGATAATAAATGCCTTTAATAAATAATTCTTTTATTAATAAATAAATAAGATTGATTACACAGTATATGCTTTATCATCATACATGATTGGCTTGTATGCATAATACTTTCAGGGATATGTTATACACATCCTCAAACAGACAAAGCTTTCTCTCTATAGATCTCTTTCACACAAGAGGCACCTCTATGGAGTAGAAGTCGGTGTCTAGGATTCACGACTCTGGTGATAGCCCTAACGTCAACATCCTTGAAGACTTGGATCGCATGTCCAAGACATCACTGATTGTCATCCCAACAGGATTAACAGGGAACCGACAATCATATCATTCATACATTTGCATCATGTTGCTGCACATAGCATCATATTTATCTTGTCGCATTTCAAGTGTCTAGGATTCTTTATCCTATCCATGCCTTGCATTGCATTGATAAAGAGGGGCATCAGTAGACACTCGAAATTTTCTTCACACCTATTACTCACATTGCAGGAGGGCAGAATCGTCTTTCGAAGATAACCCTGGAAGACAGTTCACAACCATTCTAGATACTGCTGGAAGTTCAGTCTCAACCCCGGAACACACACCGGGAGTATCATTTCCAAACACAGAACACACACTGAAAACATCATTTCCAACCTCGGAGATAACCCCGAGTTTCGTCCTTGGCAATAATCCCAAGGAATGTTATTGCAGTTCCGGCGATAACCACGGAAATGCTTGTTTCAAATGCGATCAGCTTCAATCTCAGACCTCCTGCTGAGGCACTTATACCTTAGACCCAGAGCTAACACCGGGCAGACATGCACCCTCATAGATGACATTGCGGCATTCAAACACTTGTAGCAGTCCAATCTCAGATGTAACCCTGAGCAACGTCTGCTTTCAACTCAAATTTGCATTAACCTCGATGAGGAGTCAAACGTCATCTTGCTACATCAACATCTGCGCATCGTCTCAACACTTCATACATACATACAAACAACAATGTCCTTCAAGAACCAAGGAATTCCAATCCCGAGTGACTATTACGCGTGGCAGCACACCGGATAGAATTTGAAGCTTGAAGATCATGGGCATGGTCCCCTCTTCTAGACTTATTACAACCTCTAATCCCATGTCATTGTGGAACTCTCAACAAAAGCAGTCCGAAGAAGGTCTTATATACCTCTTTCAGATTCTCGGATTGAAGTTCTGCAAGTTCGAGCGAACATCACAGTGCACTAGTGCACGTACTTTGAGATGACGGGACCCGTGAAGCATGGGGCACCTCGGGTAGTCCAGATCGCCGCAGAGATGCATTCAGATGCAGAATGCATGCGGGCAGCCGCAGTGCACTCATACGCCTGCAGTGCACTGCTGCTCCCCTCTATAAATAGAGGGCTTGGGATAGCCATTTTAAAAGGAGAAAAGGAGAGGAAACCCTATCCAATTTGCTTTATACACACCATATATTGAGTGCTTGCTCTTTTTAAACACCTGTTAGCTCACATATAGCTATACATTTACCAGCGGGAGCTGAGTGTTTATCCATTTAAAGTCATAGAAGCCTGCATTGGTAGCCCACTGTACGCCTTCTCACACTCTATAAAGCCTTTCTCTTCATCTTTGCACACACTATTCTACACATTGAGAGTCGTGTTGTGTGCGCATACCTGGACTTCGGTCCGTTATTTTTATTTCTGTCTATATATATATATACTTATATATGTATATATTTATATATGGACTAACATTATCGAGTTATGTCTCGATTGAGCCTAGACTTATGTGGAGCGTTTACTTGCTTTTATATATATATATATATATATATATATATATATATATATATATATATATATATATATATATATATATATATATATATAAGAATTATATATATATAAGTATATATATATAAGTATATATATATATATATATATATTTATATTTCTATTTCTATCAGGCCTGGAGTTTACTTCGAGGCCTTTTACTGCTTTATTTACATTCAGTCCCGCCTGGAGTTTACTTCGTGGCGGTTGATCGTATTTATTTCTTTATTTACATTTTCGATCCCCCATGGAGGTGCTTCGTGGTGGTTGATCATGCACACACACACACACACATATATATACCGCTTTTATATATATATAACTGCTTACTGCTTTTCATACAAACTGCAATATCATGTGAGCCTAGGAATCATATGAGCCTAGGAATCATGTTATATGACGATGATTCAAATTAATCGAATCTAGATTTGATTCCCATGATGGACCTTTTTCAAATTATGGCGACTTGTACATTATTTTGTAAGGTACAAATTTCCTTAGATGGCTATCATGCCCATGAGGAGTTCTAAGATTATCAGATATTATTTTCTCAAGATGCCTCGCATCTCGAAAATAAAAGCAAACAAGCCGAACATTTAATAATAAAATGGGCGTATGAAATGGTCTCAAATCCTATTGAGCATAGGGTTTGAAAAATCTCTTTTACAAAACTTCATTGTTATACTTGCTTAAAGCTGATTTTTTATATAAATTCAAACTCTGTGTATATAGGTGCGAATGAGGCCTCACACTACTTTCTAATAATTGCATATTGATCCACACACACACACACATTCATATAATAGTTTCTTTAGAAATTGGCGGTCACCGTGGCAACAAGGATGTCGGGGGGTGCCTAACACCTTCCCTCCGCATAATCAAGCCCCCAGACCCAAAAATGGATCTCGGTTTCATAGACCCGTTTAGAAGTGTCAAATCACTAGGTCAATGTGCAAACCTTTTCAATTGTGTTAGTGCAACTAGTTAAAAACACCAACTGGTGACTCTTAACAGTCCATCGTCGACATTATACATGTCAGACCTTTTTCATTTGTTTTTTCAAACAAATCTCACCTAACATGAGAACACCAAAGAACAAGTAACGAAAAGGGACATCCACCATACAAGGCACTGGTGCCCCTCCAAACTCTATACATGTGATAAACCGCCAATCCATCGGCGTCATCATCACCTCACAATCCAGCAAATGGAGTGACTGAGTTTGGTGAAACTAGCGCTCATACAATTCCTTGAGGTAACCCCAGGGACAACGATGGGAAATGATGGAAAAGAATGTCCTGAATCCCCAACTGTGTACAATCGCTCTATAATCATCATGCAGAGCCTGATACATAGAGTGGATGTTCAACCAGTTCCCTCGAGGCTGTGTAAAGCCGGGAACCTACATCAAATGCAGATCAACATCAGAATCCTTTACTCCTCATTAATAGGAAAGAAGGAAGATTAAGATTTAACTTTATACCTCATTTGCGTGCAGGTAAACTGAAGGGTGACGACTCAAATCGCCCAGAAGCTTTGGGTTCGCCACTTGAATGCCTGGAAAATTCCTACTGCGAACAGATGCAGCAGGAGCGTGGTCCGCAATCGGAACATCATCCTCCTCGTCCTCGACGTTCGGCACATCAACCTGGACTGGACGTATCACCGCCTCCACCAAACGACGAGGCTGTCTAACAGAACGGGGTCGAGGCACTTCAGAAGCCCTTCTCTATACACCAGAAGTGGTCCAGCGGGAACTACTCGACTAATCCAGATCCATAATATTTGGATAGTAAGTCTCCAAATCACCTCAGAAAGGGTGTGGTAAATTCTGACCTGGAGCTTTTCAAAATGTATTTTATGACTACATGCATGCATGCATTATTTTAACAAACGTCTACAGTAGAGTTAAAAATGCATGACTACCCAATGCCTACATTTTGGAAAATTTTTGTCGTAGTCCCCTTTGTAAATAGGACTACCCACATACACATAGGCATGGCTAGGTAGCCATTCAATAGCACACCTACCCACAGTCATATACATCCTACATGCATTAATACATCATAGTAAAAAATCCATAAGTGTAGTCTAATTACCAGGATTATTTTGCTTTTCTACCTTTACTCATTTGTCCTCAAATAGGATAAGAAATGACAGTAAAAGGTGCCAATTTGACTCTCTCAAAAGATAATTTTTTTCACATCATTCTGTTCAGCATGGTTTAATACTAACATTTACTATGTTGAATATTTTTTATAAAGTCATATCAGCATGCATATTCACTACTATGTGTTTAGATGCATTTCATGTGATAAGTCATTTTCCAACGGATAAAAACTGGAAAAGAATACATGCATACGTTACCAGGACAGTGTAGAACACTTTTACGATGACAAAATTTGTAGAAAGTCGCCCGAACTCAGCAGATCTAAAGAAGAGCTCATGGATTTCCTTCACGGCGCCGCTTAAAAATGACTTATGAAAGCAACCTGTAGGCTTTTCATACTCACGGTTGGCCGCATGTCAGATAAGGGTCGCACCCCTACATGGGTCCCACCCCTCCAGCTAAGTCTATTTCGTGTTACAAAAGGAGGTCACACAAGCTGAAAAGGTCAAATTAGGAATAAAAATACTCTGCGATTGAGCGGAATAGCCTGGAATCCTGGGTGTCACAAGTCAAATTATGACTTTACATATCATTCATTGGAATTCGCCTAAATACAAGGTACACTATACCGATGGTCTCAGCTTTTTCAAATCATACTCGGCAATGCCTCACATAGGTTTGATGCCGCCAAATACAGGGTCTTAACCCTAAAAGTATCCCCGGCGGGGGTCACAACACAGATTTCATTAATAAAGTATCCTCGACGGGGGTCACAATGTAGATTTCATTCATATCCACGTATCCCTAGCGGGGGTTACAACGCATTCTTCATCCATGAACGAATCCCCGGCGGGGGTTACAATGCATTCTCATTCGTTGATACACACATCAATGAAGGTCAAGCAACCTTGACAGTTTACCCAACAGGGATTTATCTGGTGATACACACATCGTCAAGGTCAAGCGATACGATAATATATCTTTGTTGGTAATAACTCCAACGGACTGTGGTATATCTTGATGTAAACCAGAGAAGACCATCCTCATCGGAGAGAGGACCGATGATGGAATATGTTATACACATCCTCAAATGCATAAAGCTTTATCCCCACGGATCTCTTGCACACGAGAGGCACATCTTCGAGTAAAAGTCTCAGATAAGGATTCGAGGACTTTGGTGATAACCCTAACGTCAACATCTTGGAAGACTTGGATCGCGTCAAGACATCATCGATTGTCATCCCAAGCGTGATTAACGAGGAACCGACAATCATTCAATCATGTTAGAAAATAATCCAACAAAACACATGCATCATGCAATAACACCAAGGAATGTCGTTGTAGTTTCGGCAATAACCCCAGAAATGCTTGTTTCAAATGCATGCAATCAGCTTTAACCTTGGAACTCTCGCCGAGGCACTCATTCCAAAGACCTGGAGATAACACCAGGTAGACAGGTATACTTAAAGATGACCCTAAGGAATTTAAACACTTGCAATATTCCAATCTTAGAGATAACCCTGAGCAACGTCTGCTTTATTAACCCCAACCGGAGATAACCCCGGTGAGGGGAAAAATTGTCATCTTGCCACCTCAACCCCACATTGCGCTGTCTCAACATCTTATACATACATTTCTACACAATAATGTCCCAAAAGAGCCAATGAGTTCCAATCTCGATTGACTATTACACAGGGTAGCACCCTAGATAGAATTTGAAGCTTGAAGACCATGGGCATAGTCCCCTCTTCTTAACTTCGTACAACCTTTAATCCCATGTCATTGCATAACTCTCAACAACGGAGATCCGAAAAAGGTCTTGTACACCTCAATTGGATGCTCAAATTGAAGTTCTGCAAGTTCGAGCAGACATCACAAACATGGAGTCCCGAGGAACCCGGGTGTAGGCATAGTGCATATCTTGGCGGCGTGGTAGTACACACTGGCCACCAGCTCTATAAATACAGAGCTTGGGGTGGCCATATTTCAAGAGGAAAAGGCGAGGAAGCCCTGTATAATTTGCTCTGTACACACCCCATATTGAGTGCTTTCTCATTTTAAACACTTGTTAGCTCACATATTGTAAGATCCCGAATTTTATGAAATAAAAGTATTCAATTTTTCTTATAATTATTATTCAGTAAATGGTTAAATTGATAAAAGTTTAAAGTTAAGGGTAATATATGAAATTTTTTAAAATACACAAGTGGTTATAAAATACTCATTTCTGTTGAGGAATATTCGTTTGGTCGTGAAATATTCTTGTTGTCGGGGAATATATTCATATATTTACGCTTGACCATTTATGGGCCCCATAATGAGAATAAACCGCGGATGAAGAAAATGACAAGTTTGAGTTTTTATAAATAATAGTGTAATTGTTACTGTTAACACTGTTGGATTACCTAGTGGTTAAAATATAGTAATACGCGTGGTTGTACAGTAGCACACAGTATTGCACAGTATTTTTAGAATTATTGATTCTTACGTAAGAAGGCACTACTCAATAATTGTTACAGTAATTACTATTCAATATTTTATTTTATTGATTCAATAATTGCTGCGTTGATATTTTATATTATTCTTGTTTCAATTATTATCACTGTACAGTATTTCCCCTTATCAGATCAATAATTCATATTATTTGTATAATATTATTAGATAGTATTATTGGCAATGTCTAGAAAGTTCTGTCAAGGAGAGGTTTGGTCACCTAATTGCACGCCAGTAAGGAGAAATCCTTATCGGAAAGCCCACTCTTTCCTGGGAACTGCCTGGTTGTCATTGTTGCGATTCTGTAATATTATTTGTGAATAATTATTTTTTGATTTATATGATAAGGAAATATTTATTTTATGTGGATATAAATGAAGGAATTAATGTTGAGGTGTTTTATTAGTATTTTGTCTAAATGAAGAACGAAATTTGGAAATTTTCAGAAAATTAGTTTATTACTTGATTTTGTAAAATCTATAACTCTTTGTGTATAATGAGTTAGGAGATGAGCCATATATCAAAAGAAAGCCCTAGAAGTAAGCTAAACATAGAAATTTGAATCACCCAAAAATCCTTTGTAGATTTATCGTGGTGAATTTTTGAATGAAACTGGTCCGAAGGACTCATAATCCAAAAAATTAGTGTTCTTGAGATATATTGCGTGAGTTATAAATTTTGATCCGACCGTTGAATCGTTGTGATATTTGGATATGTTATACATATATAAGTTGAGTATATGTCCACAAATTTTGAACCGTTAAAAATTAACGTATGATTTGTTATGAATTTTAAGAGGTGACTGATTTAGAAATTATTTTTATAAATGATTTTGGTGGAGATTTCTAGAAGGCGGGCCCCACTTTTTTGGTTGGTGTAGAGAACATGTCTTTGAATTATTTTTCAATTGTGGTGGGCTGAATTCAAAGGTGGCGTAGAAGGAAGATTAATAAAAATATATTATTTTATTAATTTAGTCTCCTTTGGCGTTCTAACATTTTCCTATAAATATGTGCTTATGTTTGAATTGAAAATCACACCAGAAAAAAGTTTTCTTTCTCTCTATATTGTCGAGCATATTTTTGTGAGTATTTAGATACTCGAAGAGTTGTTATTCAGTGCAAGTTTTTTTCGCCTTTTCATCCAATATTCCAGTCAGATATACTACTCTTTTGAGGTACGGGATTTTAAGGGTTATTATGTTATCATGTTTCGTTGTTTTTCTGACCTTCAAAAATTCTAGAAAAATTTGTAATGATATTTTGATGAGTTTTCTCGATTGTGTCAAAAATTGGGATTTTTTGATGTATAGATTAAGAGTTATGAATTTTATGAGAAAAGACTATTTTAAAATTAAACCCTTATATCTCCTTGTGGTTAACTCCAAAATTGATGAAATTTTTATTGGCAGTACATCTATATAACATTAGTATATCTTGTAAATTTCGGAATTTTTGGACAAAAGTATAATTTATGATAAATGTCTAAATATTCGGCAGTTTTGGCCATGTGAAAACTAGTATATGAATTTTAAAATTTCCGAGAAAAATATATGTTCAATATGGGACTATATTTTGATAAATCCCAGAAAAGAAATATTTTTGGAACTAATTTGGTATTTTTCATGAAAATAGACTAGTTATGAGTAAATGAATTAAATATGTTATGTGAAATAAGAAAATTGGAAAATATGATTTTATAGCTTGAGAATCCTATATGAGGTATATGCACATTTTTGACGAGGGTTTTGGTTATTGGTGATGAAATCTTATGAGGTTGGCATTTTATGATGATTAAATGCATTAATTATTAAAGTGTAAACAATTGAAATAAATTATTTATATGTTTAAGAAATGTTATTCTTTCAATATCATTATACCGAAATATTGGTATGAATTTTATTGTGAAATTTCTACCTTTTTCATGTTGGGGTTATTATTCATGAATTACTATTCATGAGTTACTATTCATGAGCTACTATTCATGAGTTACTATTTACGACAAAATTGGTTTCTTTTTCTGACCAAGTTATTGTTGATTTATGAATCTTACTCTTGAAATTAAATCCATGTTTTGATCATATTATTTTTATTATAATATATAACATTTTTATAATCTCGAAGATGAAATTTCTCTTTGACTTAAGTGTAAAGATGGGTAGATTATTGGTATGATCGTGATTATTAGTTCTCTTTGGCCAGTAGTGCAAAGATGAATTGTTGGCTGGTATGATCATGACCATTAGATTTACAATTGAATATTTTTAACTTAAGTACAAAGGTAAATTGACCAACATGATTATAATTATGGTTTATATAAATTCTGAAATGATTGTATATTTCTTTGAGATATGAATATCTTTGGCCCGTAGTGCAAAGATGAATTATTGATGAATATCTTTGGCATGCAAGTGCAAAGATGATAGAATTTATGGTCTATTTGACTCTTCTAATGGATTGCTCGTTCCGCTGCAACTATGGTTGAAAAGCTTTATCATTTACCATATGTTCTAAATCTCTGATTTATTACTGATGAAGGCTATTGATAATTTAATTATCTTTAGTCATGATATTCTTTACTGAGCTAGTTGTGCTCACCCTTTTGCTTCACAATTCCATTCAGGTAATAAGAGTGTAGCCGGGTCGAGCGGGGTTAACAGGGGAGTAGTGTGGTGGTCCGAGACTGTCAAAGTTTCTCAACACATTATAAAACGGCATGACATACAATATATAATTGTATTAAGGACCTAAGATGTGTGCGTCGTATTTTATACGTCACTTAATAATTGATTTTGGTGAACAACAATAGGGTGATGAGAACCCGACCTTGAAAGCGTCAAAAGTGCAACACGTTATAATTTAGAGAACAAAAATCTTCTCGTGTCCCTATAGAGACTTGAAATATTTGCTGCTGTACTTTATATGGCATGCAATAATTTGAGTATGAATATTATCGTATTATATACGTTACAATATTTGTATTAAAACTCACAGTATATGTGTTGTTGTATTTTGCACGATAATTGTAGTAATAAATTTGTAGTTGATTTCTGTACCATGTATTTGGCGACTCAAAATGGGTTCAATGGATTGGACATATTTTGGGGGCGTTACACATATAGCTATATTTTTACCGACGGGAGCTGAGTGTTCATCCACTTAGATTCATATAAGTCTTCTTTGGCAGCCCACTGTAAGACTTCTTACACACTATAAAGCCTTTCTCTTAATCTTCGCACACATTATTCTTCACATTGAGAGTCGTGTTGTGTGTGTATGCCCGGACTTCATTTCGTGGTTTTCATTTCTGTATGTATATATATATTTATATATGTATATATATATATATATATATATATATATATATATATATATATATATATATATATATATATATATATACTTATATATATGTATATATATTTATATATACTTTTATACTTATGTATGTATATATTTATATATGTCTATATATATATATATATACTTATATATGTATATATTTATATATATGGACTAACATTATCGAGTTATGCCTCGATTGAGCCTGACTTTATATCCGGAGTGTTTATTTGCTTATATATATATATATATATATATATATATATATATATATATTTGTGTTATTCGGACTTTGTTAGCGACAAATCGCTGAAATGATAAACCGAGCTGGGATTGAGAAACATCCTGTGCATTTACCGCTTATATATATATATATATTTACATTTCTGTCAGGCCTGGAGTTTACTTCGTGGCCTTTTTCTGCATTATTTACATTCCGTCCCGCCTGGAGTTTACTTCATGGCGGTTGATCCTTTTTACTGCTTTATTTATATTTCTGATCCCCCATAGAGGTGCTTCGTGGTGGTTGATCATGTATCTCTATATATATATTAACCACTTTTATATATTTACATTTAGATCCCCATGGATGTGCTTCGTGGTGGTTGATGATATATATATATATATATATATATATATATATATATATATATTTACAACTTTTATATATATAATCGCCATCGCTTTTCATATAAATTATGCATCATATGAGCCTAGGAATCATGTGATCACATATTCAATCTATCGAATCTAGATTCGGTTCAAAAGTGATGGACATTTTTCAAATTGTAAGCGACTTTGTAAATTATTTACTAGATTTGAATTTTCTTAGATGGCTTTCATGTTTGATGAGGAGTTCTAAGATCGCTATAAATTATTTTCTCAAAAATGCTTCACATCTTGAAAATAAAAGCAATCAAGCCGAACATTTAATAATAAATGGAAGTATGAAAAGGTCTCAATTACTATTGAGCACAGGGTTTGAAAAACCTCTTTTACAAAAGTTCACTACTATATCATTTTTAAAACTTAATTTTTATATAAATTCAAACTCTTTGTATATAGGTGCGAACGAGGCCTCGTACTACTTCCAAATAAATTGCACATTTACCCACACACACACAGACATTCATATAACAGTTTCTTGAAAAGTGGCGGTCACCGTGGCAACACGAATGTCGGGGGATGCCTAACACCTTCTCTCCCCATAATCAAGCCCCCAAACCCAAATGAATCTCGGTTTCATAGACCCGTTTAGCAGTGTCACATTATAAGACCCCAACTTTTTAATAAATAAAATTGAATTTTCTCTATTCATTATCTTAAGACAATAAGGAGTTAATTTGATATAATGCTTTGGTTGTGGGTGAAATGTGCAAATTTTGCAAAATAAGCAAGTGGTTATAAAATATTCATTTTTTTGGGGAATATTCGTTTGGTCGTGGAATATTCTTGTTATCGGGGAATATTCGTACGATGGCGCAACTATTTGTGGGCCCCATAATAGAATAACTATGGATGAAGAAAATGACAAGTTTGAGTTTATATATATAGCAACGTAATTGTTACCGTTAACACTATTGGATTGCCTAGTGGTTAAAATATAGTAATACGCGTGGTTGCACAGTAGCACACGGTATTGCACAATATTTTAAATTATTGATACTTACGTAAGAAGGCACTACTCAATAATTGTTACAGTAATTACTGTTCAATATTTTATTTTATTGATTCAATAATTGTTGTGTTGATATTTTATATTATTGTTGTTTCAATAATTGTCATTATACAATATTTCCCATTATCAGATCAATAATTTATATTATTTGAATAATATTATTAGATAACATTATTGGCAATGTCTAAAGAAGTTCTGTCTAGGAAAGGGGTTTGGTCACCTAATTACGCGTCAATAACGAGAAATTCTTATCGAAAAGTTCCCTCTTTCCTAGGAACAACCTGGTTGTCATAATTGTGATTCTATAATATTATTTGTGAATAATTAATTATTGATTTATATGATAAGAAAATATTTATTTTATGTGGACATAAAGGATGGATAGGAAAATATTTATTTTATGTGGATATAAATGAAGGAATTAATGCTGAGGTGTTTTATCAGTATTTTGTCAGAATGGATGTATTAAAAATCGTCCGTATGTGGATTTCGGGCATTTTTCGTTTGGAATTTGGAAAAACTAAAAGGTACAAAGTTGTAGAGAATTCAATTTCCTATGGAATGAGCATAAAATTCATATTTTTCTAATAAAAGGGCTATTTATTATGAATTATTGAAGTTTCAGAAATTAAATATTTTTATTTTAAAACATGGTGGGCCCCACTTTTGGTTGGTGTGGAAATTCTGATTTCTGGTGGGTCCCACTTGTGATGGCTGATACTTTGGTCAAATAAATGTGCGTAGAAATTTTTTTTTATTATTTTATTAATTTAGTCTCCTTTGGCGTTCTAACATTTTCCTATAAATAAGGTGATTAGTTAGAATTTAAAATCACACCAGGAACAAGTTTTTTCTCTCTCTATATGATCGAGCATATTTTGTGAGTATTTAGATACTTTGAGAATTCTTTATTCGGTCTGCAAGTTTCTTCTTGACTTTACATCCGATATTCCAGTTAAATCTTGTTCTTTTGAGGTAAGGGATGTTATTTTCTTCGTAAATGATATTATTTCTTTCAATATCATTATGTTGAAATATTGATATGAATTTTATTGTGGAATTTCTACCTTTTTGTGTCGGGGTTACTATTCACACATACGACACTATTCACAAATACGGCACTATTCACCGAAAAATAAAATTTTCTCTTCTTTGTCCCAAATATCTATTATGGTTACTATCTTTGATTGTATCCATGTTTTCATCTTCATTTTTGAAGTTTATTCCACTATGGTTTATTATGGAGTATTTTTGAACTTGGATTATCTAAAGTACGAATCCCTAATCTTTGTCCTTTTATCTCACTGGATTCGTTCTCTAAAATGTTTTTCATCATCCTCAGTCTTTAATGGTGATACTTGATGAATATCTTTGGCCTATAGTGCAAAGATGAATGATTACTCGGTGAATATCTTTGGCCGTAAGCCTTGAAAGATGAGCAGTGTTGAGAGATGAATATGATTATTTGGTGATACAAATGAATTTCTTTGGCTCGTAGTGCAAAGATAAATAATTGATTCAAGATGTATATTGATTGATGTTACAGGTATAAAATATTGATGATGGATTTTTAAATTCATAGATGATAGTAGATTTCATTCTCTACTTAATTTTTCTAATGAATTGTTGTTTCCGTTGCAGTTGTTGATCTAAAACTTGTTGTCTATTATATTCTATTAGATTTTTCCTTGTTGAGGACTAAGGATAATTTGTTATACATTATCTTAGTCATAATATTCTTTACTGGGCTAGTTGAGTTCACCCTTTTCCTTTTTGTTCCATTGTTCTTCTCAGGATGCGAGAATATAGCAGGAACCAGTTGGGGTATAGAGTGATAGTCCTAGACAGTTGTTTTAGTAGTCCTTACTATTTTTGTAAAATATTGTATCAATAATTGTAATGAGGACTTATCTGAGTGTGGATATTCTCTAGAAGATAATATTTATATTTAAACTCACAGTTTATATGTTGTCGTATTTTGCGCGACAATTGTATTAATTAAGTTGTAGTTGTTTCTGTACCATGTATTTGGCGACTCAGAATGGGTGGTGTATACCTATTTTGGGGGCATCACACACATCACTGGGTCAATGTGCAAACATTTTCTCGGTTACATTGGTGCAACCAGTTAAAAACACCAACTGGCGACTCTTACAGTCAAATTGTCGACATATACATGTCAGACCTTTTTCACTTATTTTTTCAAACAAATCTCACATAACATGAGAACACCAAAGAACAAGAACAGAAAAGGGACAAATAAAAATCCTGACGTCGACAAGAGTCGCTAGTTGGTATTTTTAAATGGTTGCATTAACTCAACCAAGAAAAGGTTTGTACATTGAGCACGCGATGTAACACTACTAAACTGGTCTATCAAACCGAGATTCATTAGGGTCCGGGGACTTGCTTATGCAGAGGGAAGGTGTTAGGCACCCCCCGACATCCGTGTTACCACGGTGACCGCCAATTTTCAATTAAACTGTTATATGAATGTGTGTGTGTGGGTCAATGTGCAATTATTTAGAAGTAGTGCTACGCCTCGTTCGTACCTATATACAAAGGGTTTGAATTTGTGTAAAAATTTAGTTTTAACAAGATATAACAGTGATGTTTTGTAAAAGAGGTTTTTCAAACCCTTATGCTCAATAGTAATTGAGGCCTTTGATACTTCTATTTTATTAATTGTTTGGTTTAATTACTTTTATTTTTGAGATGCAAAGCATCTTCGAGAAAAACAATATACATAGTAGTGCCGAACTCCTTGTGGGCATGAGAGCCGTCTAAGAAAATTCGAACACCGTGAATAATATACAAGATGTTTACAGTCGAAAATGTCCATCACGGGAACCAAATCTAGATTTAGCAGACTGCATATGTGATCACATGATTCCTAGGCTCACATGATGTAGCAATTTATATGAAAGCTATAAGTAGTTATATATATAAAAGATGTAAATATATATATACAGACTGTCAACCACCACGAAGCGAACTTCATGGGGGACTGGAAATGTAAATATATAAAAGCGGTAAATATATATATATAGGGACATGATCAACAACCACAAAGCACCTCCATGGGGGATCAAAAATGTAAATAAAGTAATAAATATGATCAACCGCCACGAAGTAAACTCCAAGCGGGACGAAATGTAAATAAAGCAATAAAAAACCACGAAGTAAACTCCAGGCGTGACATAAATATATATATATATATATATATATATATATATATATATATAAGCAATAAACACTCCAGATATAAATCCAGGCTCATCGAACATAGTTCGACCACAGTTTATATATAAGTATATATATATAAGCAATAAACTCTCCGGACGTGAGTCCAGGCTCAATCGGGGCATAACTCGATAATGTTAGACAATATATATAAATATATATACAAAATGAAATAAAAATCCACGGACCGAAGTCTGGGCATACACATGTAACACGACTCTCAACGTGAAGAATGGTGTGTGCAAAATATGGAGAAAAGGCTTTGAAAGGGGTAAGAAGGCTTACAGTAGACTGCCAAAGAAGACTTCTATAGCTTTAAATGGATGAACACTTGGTTTCTACCAGTAAAAATATAGCAATATATGAGCTCAAAAGTGTTTAAAATGAGAAAGCACTCAGTTTATAGTGTATACATAGCAAATTGGAAAGGGCATCCTCGCCATTTTCTCTTACAAAATGGCCACCCCAAGCACTCTATTTATAGAGGGGGGGTGTTAGAGGAGCACCTACAGCTGCTCGGGGTGCCCTGGGCTCCGCGGATCCTGCCATCTCGAAGTACGTGCACACATGAAACGTGTTATTCGCTTGAACTTTTAGAACTTCAATCCGGGCCTCTGATTGAGGTGTATAAGACCTTTTACGAAGTGCTGTTTTCGAGAGCTACACAAATGACATGGGATTAGAGGTTGTACGAAGTCAGGAAGATGGGTCCTTGCCCTTGGTCTTCAAGTCTTTAAATTTTATCCGGTGTATTGTCCTGTGTAGTAGTCACTCTAGATTGCAGCTATTTGGTTCTTGTGGGACACTACTGTGAGGAAAGTCACTAGTACAAATCCATAAAAAGACAACACTTAAAAGATGATGTTTTTATAAATAATATTGTAGTATTTTTTTTCACAATATTTTTTAACAAAACATTGTAGATACATATGAAAAAACGTTATCTATTTATAAAGATAATTTTTAATTTTAAATAGATAACGTTTTAAAAAAAAAATGTTATCTATCTATAAAACACACGGAGCAAAAATCACACTTAAATAAAAACTTCAAATTAAAAGACGCTTTCTCTGTGCTCTACTCTGCTCTCTCTCTCTCTGCTCTCTTTCGCTCACAAAACCAAAACCCTAGTTATTTCTCCGCTTTGAAGTTCCTTTCTTTGGCTGTAACTAATTTTGATAACGTGTACTTTCTTATAGGACAAATTGGCATATTTTTGAATAAAGGAGCTGAAGGATATCCTTACGCAATTAGGTCTTTCTAAGAAAGGAAAGGAGTTTATTGAGTGCTTGTTGTATGCCTTTCACCATTCAGCTCATAAGGTAAGGAAATTATTCACTCCATCGCTCCTCCTTCAATTATATTACGCTACCTAACTTGATTTTTACGCTACGCTTCCAGTACTCATCCGTACCACACAAAATCCCCAAATCGAACAGGAGAAGAAGGTATTCCTATTTTAGTGAACTAAAATCAACTGCATATATATATATATATATATATATATATATATATATATATATATACTCCCTTATAATTTCAGTACCGTGACATAATACGACAGTTTATCAAGGGTACAAATGGGTTCTCTGGAGCTTTTACAGAATGCCTTTGTGGGAGCCCTAATTTATACCATGTATCTCTATTTTTGGATTATGTACCTTTCAGTCTTGGTGGTAATGCTCTTAAAACATTCTGTTCAATAATAGTGGTCACTCCATTAGTTCATTATAACTTTTGTTTATACTCTATTATATTATACTTCCTCAATGTTCCACTGTGCCGTTTATCTCCTAGTCATATATTTTCTTTGATCCTCATCTTGCTTCATTTCCGCTTTAGTGTGATATGTCTAGACTTCTCTGTTTAAACATTCTAATGTATTTTCTGAAATTATTCTGGTTGGTATTTTTTTCTTTTTGTGTGAATCAGGAAGGTGGAAGAAAACCCTGGTATAGTATTAACTTTATATACGCTCATGATGTATTCACTTTGGCTGATTTAGTGATGTATAATGACAATCATAACTTGGCAAATGGGGAAGACAACAAAGATGGAGAAAATCATAATAATAGCTGGAATTGTGGGCAGGTAAATATTTGTAATTATTTGTGTTACATGTGAGAAATCCATTGGGGTTTTGTCTAATGCTTGTCCTACACTGGTGACTGGTGAGACAAAGCAAGTGGGTGTAAACGAAAGACAAATGTGTTATTTTCTTAAATTCACTTCATTGGTTACACTTTGATTTTGCAGCAACCCTTATACTGCTGCTTAAGATCTTTTGTAAGGGAATTTTAAATTAATTGCTAATCTTTTGTATATTTTTTGTAAAGATTCTAGTTGCTGACCATCAAATTTCAGGTATTAAATTTGACTGAAATTGAACTTAACCGGCTGGATATTAGAGTAGGATATCTGGTTCGTTGGTTTTCATGGATGGATCTCCTCAAGCTGTTCGGCAGTTGCGTAATCTCAATTCACAGGTCATTCTGAAAATCACTTATGCTATCAATTCAAATCTCTGTCCATGCATCTCTGTTTATCACTTAATTACTAATTCTTATTGTTTATTGTAATAGTTAAACCCATGGTTATGTAGTTAAACGTTAACTGTCTATTGTAGTTACTGCTTTTAATATATTTTTACAATTAGTCATGTCATGTTTTCTTTGTCCAGGTGGGCCGGGGTTAGTGAAGCCAGAGGAGATTACCCATTTAGCCACCACAAACTAACTATTCAGTTTTCTGAAGCATCTGCAGCTCAGGATCAAAAATTGGAAACATTTTATGCCATAGCTTTAGCCCTAATTCTGTTGACTGTATGAAATCTTCTGATTAGCATTTTAGGGCAATGAGAACTCTCTCTCTCTCTCTCTCTCTCATATTATTATTTTTTATTTTTTTTAAGGACTATATTCCAACAGTGTTTGACAATTTTAGTGCTAATGTGGCTGTGGATGGGAGCATTGTCAACTTGGGACTATGGGACACTACAGGTAATTTCTTAGCATTTGCTGAGTTTGGGTTTGGATTTTGGTTTTTCAGGGTCCTTTATTTTTGTCTGATTGAGTTTGGGTTTTGTTTTCTAGGTCAAGAAGATTATAGCAGGTTGAGGCCTCTTAGTTATAGAGGTGCAGAGACACATTTATGTTGGCTTTCTCTTTAATCAGTAAGACAAGCTATTTAATGTGGTCAAGAAGAGGTATTCATTTCAGAGCTAATATCTGTCCCTTCATGTGTTCTTTCTACATATACTATTTCTTACTTTTTCCATGTTATGCTGATGTTACAACTGTGAATGAATTAGTCCTTTTTCCTTTCCTACAAAATCATCCTTCATGATTGTTTGCTTTGCATATATATTATAATTTTTTGAGAGTTTCAAATCTTAATTTTAGATATGGTTTAAATATCATCAAGTGATGCCAGAGCTTAGTCAATTTGCTCCAAATTTTCTGATTATACTCGTGGGAACAAAGCTAGGTATATTACTAGAGTAGACATGTGTAATTAGGTTTTCCTAATCAGTTCTGCTAGTGCAAGTGTGAATCAATATTTTTTGGTTTTCTTTGAAATTGTTTTAATGAAAAAAAGAAAAGGGAATTATGAATTATGTTGGGTGTTTCAAAATAATCTTTTTTCATATGCTAAAAATATTTTCATGTCTTTATTTAATTGTTCACTTCTTCCCATTTTATTTACAACTTTCTTTCTACTCTAAGCTCTATCAATAGTTTAGTTTGTGATATCAATTCAATGTTTCATGACGTATTAGATTTTGAAAGTAAACTCTTATTTTAGGTCTCAAAAGCTAAAATTCTCTTAATAAATACCAATATTATTACCAAGCAATCCTCCTTAGGAAGCTCAGCCAACTAATTAATGAGTTCTAATATGTCAGTCGTCATGTTGTACTTGTCTCATTGTCTTCCTTGTAAAATTAAGCATTAGAGTATTACCCAATGCACTGACATACAAAATGCCATAGCTTTAGCCATAATTTTGTTCGAAAAAATTTCTGGTAGGAGGAGACCAGGAACAGGGCCAGCTCCTGTAGCAAATGAGAAGACAAACCTGCACACAAATATCTAATTTTGTAACTTTTAACTACAATATTCCATATTCAAAGTCTTCAGATGGAAATATGACATGATTACCATCAGCTGTCAGTGGTCATGTAGTTAATCGTTAACTGTCTATTGTTTCTTTTAGATGGGACAAGAGGAGATAAGTGCTAGTGGTACATCATATCTGAACAGGACTGAGGCTGCAAATGTTGAAAAAATTGTGACGACTTTCTTAAAGAGTGGTGTAGTTCCTAGTCAGGTATATTTTTATTGAGCTTTTATACTTTTTACTTTTCATTGAGGGCTTCTACACCTTAATATGATAGTTTTATTACTCTATTTATCTTACAGATCAATAGGGATTATAACACCATATGAAGGGCAGCGTGCATATATTATCAACTATATGTCGAGAAATGGTGCTCTAAGGCAACAACTTTACAAAAAAATTGAGGTAATCTTTAAATCCTCCTTGCTGTTGGTAAATACATTTCACTGTTGGTATCTTCTATTTGTAGTGAATCAATTATTTTTGGTATATGCTGTGATTCAGAGGTTACAACAACTTTGTGTATTACTGATGGAGCACTTTTTGTGGTTGATTGCATTGAAGGTGTATGTGTCTAAACAGAAACAGTTCTCAGACAAGCCCTTGGAGAAAGGATTCGACCTGTCTTAACTGTGAACAAGATGGACAGGCGATTCCTGGAGCAATTTTATTTCTTAATGTGGAGTTGTTTTTTTTTCTCAAAATTTGATTATTTTTTTTTGTTTTTACATTGACATAAATGTTTCTTTTCATGATCAGATTCATTTCTAGTTTCTACAGTGTTATGTAACATGTTCATTTATATTTATATTGAAAAGTGAATTTGAGATGTATATATGGATAGTTTGGTATATATTTTGTGGATGTAGTAATTTGAAACTATAAACGAATGGTATTATTGGGATGTATTTTGAATGGTTGATACATTTTGGCTTTAAATTTAAATGAGAATTTAGACCTTTTAGTTATATATCATGGCATTAGCATATTGCAGGTGCATTGGTAATGTAAGAGAACCAAAACTTTTTTTTTCTTTTTTTTTATCTATAACATTTTAAAAACGTTGTGTAAATGTACCTAAACGTTGTCTGATACATTAAACTACAACATTTTTAGCCAGAAAATGTTGTGGAATCATACCTTCTACAATGTTTTCAAGCATCTGCTAATTTATGAAAAACAAGTCTACAACGTTTTTTTTAAAAAACTTTTTATAGTGTCTAACTACAACATTTTAAAAACGTTGTGTAAGGGTGTCAAATAGATGACACATTTAACCACGATGTTTTTCTGATTGAAACCACAATATTTTTTTTGCGTTATCTATTTACTGTTTTGTAGTAGTGTGTATGTCGAAATGTGTTGACATGGTGCGTATGTGGGATCGAGGTGACAAAATGACGATTTTGCCCCTCAATGAGGTTATCTTCGGTTTGGGTTGATAAAGCAGTCCTTGCTCGGGGTTATCTCTGAGATTGGGATGCTGCAAGTGCTGAATGTCCTCAGGGTTATCTCTAAGGTGTGCCTGATCCCCCGGGGTTATCTCCGGATTTGGACTGAGTGTCTCGGGGTTATCTCCGAGGTTGAAGCTGACTGTAAGGGTTGAAATGAACTTTTTCAGGGTTATCTCCGGAACTACAACTGAACTCCTCGGGGTTATCTCTGAGGTTGAGACTAAAACTCCCTGTAAGACCCCAACTTATTATTAATGAAATTTAATTTTCTCTATTTATTATTTTGAAATAGTAAGGGTTGATTTGATTAATGTGGATAGTTATGGGTAAAATAAGCAAATATTTTAAAATAAGCAAGTGGTTATAAAATATTCATTGTTGTCGGGGAATATTCGTTTGGTCGTGGAATATTAAATCTTTGTCGGAGAATATTAAATGCGACAGTAGCAAATGACCGTGTGGGGCCCATAACTTGAAAGCGATTGGATGAAGAAAACGATAAATATAAGTTGTTTAAAAATAACAACAGTAGTTATTACTGATTAATCTTGTTAAAATACTAAATTGGTTAAAAACACAAGTAGTACACCGGTATTGCACCAATTATTGATTCTTACGTAAGAAGGCACTACTCAATAATGGTTACAATAATTATTATTCGAAGATTTTATTGATTTAATAATTCTTTGCGTTGATATTATTTGTTGTTTCAATAATTGTCATTACACAAGATTTTTCATTATCGAAGCAATAATTCATATTATCCGGATAATATTATTAGATAACATTATTGGCAATGTCTAGAAAGTTACGTACAAGTAGAGGTTTGGTCACCTAATTGCGGCGCCAATGAAGGAGAAATTCTTATTGGAAAGCCCTCTTTCCTGAGGCCGCCTGGTTGTCAATATTGTGATTCGTAATATTATTTGTGAATAATTAATTATTGATTCATATGATGAGAAAAATATTGATTTTATGAGGATATAGATGGAGAAAATTTTAATGTGACAATTGTTGAAAATTGAAATTATATCTTTTTACGATAAAATAATTCATTTAAATATATTATTATATTTTAATAATATAATAATGGTGATATTTTTACAATGAATGTGGGATATGAGTATACTGAGGAGGAAGAGTATTTTTGTTGCAATAAATGTTTAAAACATGTTAAACATGTAAATTGGACCCCATTTATCGATTTGAAATTTTATTATACTTTGTAAAATCGCTTCGTTTGTGGATTTGGTCAATTTACATTTGGAATTCGGAAAAACTTTCTTCGCAAAGTTGTAGAGAATTGAATTTCCTATAAAAATCATGAGATTCAATTTTCCGACAAAAAGGGCTATTTATTATGAATTATTGAAGTTCAAATAATTGATTTTTGGAAGTTATAATTATTTTATTTAGAAAAACGTTTTTTGTTGTTTATGGACATGTGTTAGGTGTTTGAGATCATTTGGTAGGATGGCGTAGAAGATTTATTATATATATTAATATTATATTAAATTTTACGCTTTTGGTGTTCTAAGTATTTTTCTATAAATAGGTGCTTAGGTTAGAATTGAAAATCACACCGTAAACTCGAAGTTTTCTCTCTATATTATTAGCGTATTCTTGTGAGTATTTTGAGTATACTTTGAGTATTGCTATCGGTGCAAGTCCAAGTCATAGCTTTATATCAGGTTTCAAATTGTAGAAATCGATCTTTCGAGGTAAGGGATATTATTTTTTCAGAATGATATTATTTCTTCAATATCATTATCTTTGAAATATTGATTTGAAGTTTTTATCAAATTTGAAACTTTTGGTGTCTGAGTTACTATTCACGATACTGACTACTCACGATATCGACATTATTCACGAATACACTGACTATTCATCGAAAAATGAAAAATTTTCTTTCGCCTGCAAAATATCTATTCGGATACTAGGCGTGATTGTATCCATATTTTGATCAATCTTGAATTTTACACCACTTGTGATTATTTTGAGGTATTTTTGGACGTGGATAAAACAAAGTACGAATCCTTAATCCTTAATCCTTGTCATTTTGTTTCTTTGGATTCGTTTCTTTAAAAATATTTTCATCATCTTGATCTTAAATGATGATATTATGGAATATCTTTGGCACCGTAGTGCGAAGATGAATGATTTCTGAAGAATATCTTTAGTAGTAGTGCAAAGATGAGCAGTGTTTAGATGAACATGATTAATGATGAATATCTTTGGCACAGTAGTGCAAAGATGAATATTTGATTCCAGATATATATTGATTGATGTTACAGGATAAAAGATGAGGCGATGAACTTTTAAATTCATACATAGAAGATAGTAGTTTACATTCTCTACTTAACTCTTCTAATGAATTATTATTTCAGCTGCGAATATTGATTTAAAATTTGTTGTCTATTGTATTCTATTAGATTTTTCCTGTTGAAGACTAACGATAATTTGTTGTATATTATCTTAGTCATAATATTCTTTCTTGGGCTAGTTGAGCTCACCCTTTTCTTTTTGTTCCATTTTTCTTCTCGGGAGGCGAGAATATAGCGAGTACTTAGTCTGGGTATGGAATGAAAGTTCTAGAGAGAGTTGTTTAGTAGTCCTCACCATTTTTATAAAATAATGTATCAATAAATGTGATGAGGATTTATTTGAGTATATATATTGTCTAGAAGATAATATTTGTATTCAAATTCACAGTTTTACTGTTGTAATAATAAAGTTGTAGTTGTTTCTGTACCATGTATTGACAACTCAGAATGGGTGATGTATACCTATTTTGGGGGCGTCATAGTTGGTATTAGAGCTTAGGGATATGATCTCTGGCGGAGATCGGGGAATAGAACTAAGAGGGGAGAGACGAGTAAATCCTTCGCTAGTGTGTCCTACCTACCTAAGCTTATTTGTTAGTTGGTCAGTATATAGGGATATTATGTGATATATTGATTTCCTTAATTAACCCTTGTTTTATGACAGTATTTGAGAATGTCGTGAGAATATTAACAATGGAAATGAGACCGTGGAGACGCTTTGTACTCACCAACGAGGAGAACGGCAACAAAGTGGCAATGTTCCTCCTGTGAACAACACCACTCGAAGCGAGATGATGAGCGAGGGATGTTTAGAAGCTTTTTGCAGTTCATGCAAAATTAGGCGAGGAGACTCATGTTCAAAATATAGGAGGAAATGATAGCAATTCACGGGTTATCACATTGCATAAGCGATTCAAAGAGTTGGGACCACCGAATTTATGGGAAAGCCGGATCCGATCATGGCGGAAACATGGGTCAAGCAAATTACCAAGATATTCGATGTCTTGGGATGCACTTGAGGAACAGAAGGTTCCATTCGCCACCTTTATGTTCCGTGGCGAGGCAACCATTGGTGGGAGTCGTGAAGCGTACCCATCCACCACACTCGGCATGTCTTGGGAGACGTTTGAAACTATTTAATGACAAATACTTTCACGAAAGTGTTCAATATATGAAGGAAGTGGAGTTCATCGATTAGAACAAAACAACATGACGATTTGTCTCAAAGACGAGGCAAAGTTTGCAGAGTTATCCGTGTTTGCACCTCATTTGGTGGAGAATGAGGAACGTATATGACGCGGATGTTTCGAGAGGTTTGAAACCCTAAGATACGATAATATCTCATTTCTCATAAATTTTTCTCTATTCAGGATGTTGTAAACATGGCTCAATTATTAGAGCGAGATAACGAAATACGGTCAATTGAGGACCACAACCGAGGATCATACTAGAGATAGCAGTCAATGAATAATGATAACTAGTGGAGAAAAGAAACAGACGGACAAAATGGTAACCACTCGGTGGTAATCATGGCCATGAAAATAGAAGAAGCGAGTCGGGGAGGAGATTTTAAAAGAGGAGATTTAACAACGACCATGTGAAGACAACAGTCTTGCGTGAAAGAATCGGTTCTAAGGGAGGAGAACGACCACCGGTCATATGCTATAAATGCGGGAAAGAGGGACATATCAGTCCAAACTGTCCACAACAGTTCAAGGTATGCTATAATTGTGGAAAGGAAGGACATATCGCTCGAGATTGTACGGTAGCAAAACCTAGTTCAGCGGGGACGGTGACTCAAAAGACTGTCCCAGAAAAGTCAAAGTCAACGGTTCCTGGAAGAGCGTTTGTTGTGACTGGTCAAAATGCGAGGAACCCAAACGAGGTGATCACGGGTAAGCTATTTATAAATTCTTGTGAAGTTTATACCTTACTTGATACCGGTGCTACCCATTCATTTATCTCTCCTACTTGTGCTCAACGTTTAAATTTGACTCCAGGAAAAATTAGACTTTGACCTATCTGTGGAAACTCCGTTAGGAGAAACTTTCATCACATCCACTGTTTATAAATCTTGTTTGATTCAAGTTGGCACCATCACCTTACCTGTTGACCTTATCTCTTTAAAGATACTTGCTTTTGATGTGATTTTAGGGATTGATTGGTTAACTACACATCATGCCAAAATTGATTGTTTTCGTAAGGTTGTTAGCTTTCATATTCCTAAACAACCTTTTTATTTAATTCAAGCAACTAAACCATTAAAATCAATCAACATCATATCTAATCATAAAGCTATTCGTTTATTGAAAAACGGATGTCAAGCTTTCTTAGCCCATATTATGGATTTGAATAAAGACACGTCAAATTTGAATAATATTCTGTTGTTATTGACTTTCCAGACGTATTTCTGAAGAACTTCCGGTCTACCCCGAGCGTGAAGTTGAATTCTTTATTGATCTTGAACCCGGTACAAAGCCCATTTCTAAAACCACATATCGAATGGCTCCTATTGAACTTCAGGAGTTAAAGGTCCAACTACAAGAATTGTTGGACATCGGTTTCATTCGCCCCTAGTACATCTCCTCGGGGTGCTCTGTTTTATTCAGAAAGAAGAAAGGCGGGAGTATGCGACTCTGTATTGACTATCGGGAATTGAACCATGTCACCATCAAGAATAGGTATCCTTTACCTCGTATTGATGACTTGTTTGACCCGATTGCAAGGGCACAATTCTTTTCAAAATCGATCTTCGCTCGGATATCATCAATTTGAAGATTAGAATCAAGATATTCCAAAGACCGCCTTTAGAACTCGATGCGGGCATTATGAATTCTTAGTCATGTCTTTCGATCGACTAATGCTCCTCTGACTTTCATGGATATGATGAACCGAGTATTCAAGGAATATTTGGATCGATTCGTTGTTGTTTTTATTGATGACATCCTCATATATTCCAAAAGTCGTGAAGATCATGAGCACCATTTGAAGTTTGGTACTCCAAAGGCTTCGTGAAAACAAACTATATGCCAAATTGAAGAAATACGAGTTTCGGCGAGGAAGTAGCATTCCTTGGGCACGTAGTGTCGAAAACATGGAGTATCTGTTGATCCGGTGAAGATTGAAGCAATACAAAGTTGGGAACAACCGAAGTCGATGATCAAGTCACGTAGCTTTTGGGCTTAATTGGTTATTATCGGAGATTCGTGGAAGGGTTTTCTTGAATCGCTACTCCATTAACTCATTTAACTCGAAAGGATACAAAATTTGTTTGGAGCGAAGAATGCGAGAATAGTTTTCCAAGAGCTTAAGAGGAGACTTATTTTGCACTGTTCTAACAATACCATTTGGTTCGGATGGATTTGTTATCTACAAATGATGCTTCGAGCAAAGGGTTAGGATGTGCTCTCATGCAAGCGTGGGAAAGTCATAGCCTATATGCCTCGCGACAACTTAAAGAGTATGAGAGGAATTATCCTACTCATGATCTAGAGTTAGCGGCCCGATCGTTTTCCTTGCTAAAGATATGGAGGCACTATACATATGGGGAGAAAGTGGAGATATATTCGGACCATAAAAGCCTTAAATATTTCTTCACTCAAAAAGAACTCAACACGCTGGGCATGACGTTGGCTTGAGCTATTGAAAGACTACGACCACGGTATTCAATACCATCACGAAAAGCGAACGTAGTAAATGGCGTTGAGTAGAAGATCATATCTTGAGGAACGAAAGCGATGATGTCAAGTATACGTATAGAGCCAACTTTAATAGAAAAGTTAAGGTTGCTCAAGCCACCAACCCGGGATGATCGATGCGTATGAAGAAGAAAGTACAAGAAGGAGCTATTAGGAAGCGAGAATTGATGAAGAAGGAATACTTGAGTCCACTCTAGACTTTGTGTTCCTAACGACTACGATTTGAAGTACAAGATTATGATGGAGGCACACAATACACCATTTGCAATCCATCACGGAAGTACTAAAATGTATCGTGATCTTGACATACATTTTGGTGGAACAATATGAAGAGAGAGATTGCAAAGTTTATCTCGATGTGTTTAACTTGCCAGCGTGTAAAGGCGGAGCATCTAGTACCTAAGGGTCCGTTGCAACCACTTGAGATTCGAAATGGAAGTGGGAACACATTACCATGAATTTCGTTACTGGTCTTCCTCCTACGGTTTCTCAAGGCATCAATGCTATTTGGGTTATTGTTGATAGATTAACCAAGTCCGCTCATTTCTTGCCGATCACGGAGACTTATTCCTTGAACGTCTTGCTAGTATATGCGTGAATGAGATTGTGAGGTTGCATGGCATGCCGGTATCCATTGTTTCGGATCGTGACCCAAGATTCACTTCAAGATTTTGGGTTAGCTTGCAAAAAAGCTATGGGCACGGATTTGCGATTTAGTTGGCATACCATCCCCCAGCAGACGGACAATCAGAGAGGACTATTCAAACTCTTGAAGATCTATTAAGACTTTGTGTCCTAGACTTCAAGGGTAGTTGGGATAAGTATTTACCATTGGTGGAATTCTCCTACAACAACAGTTATCAGGCAAGTATAGGTGTGGCTCCATTCGAAGCATTATATGGACGAAAATGTCGTTCTCCAATATGTTGGGATGAGGTGGGTGAAACAACATTGTTGGGACCCGAGTTGGTACGTATGACTACGGAAAAGATCCAAATGATTCGACAACGTATACAAACGGCACAAGATCGACAAAAGAGTTATACGGATCTTCATCGAAAGGACGTGGAATTTAGTATAGGGGATCATGTATTGTTGCGAGTTGCTCCATGGAAGGGAGTTACAAGATTTGGGAAGAGAGGAAAGCTCAATCCATGATTTATTGGTCCATTTCAAATTCTTGACCGAGTAGGAAATGTAGCCTATAGACTCGCGTTACCTCCGAGTATGTCTCGTGTTCATAATGTGTTTCACATATTTGTACTTCGTAAATATGTGAAAGACCCGAACCACGTTATAGAGTTAGAACCAGGACGAGAGATAGCCAGAAGACTTAACGTATGAGGAGGTACTGTCAAGATTTTGGATAGGAAGGAGCATGTCCTACGCAAGAAAGATCATACCACAAGTTAAAGTTTTGTGGAGGAATCATCTTTATAGAGGAAATGACACAGGGAATTGGAAACGGAAATGAAAGCGAGGTATCCTCACCTTTTCGAAACACCAGGTACGTACGTCAATTTCGAGGACGAAATTTCATAAGGAGGGGAGGTTGTAAGACCCCAACTTATTATTAATGAAATTTAATTTTCTCTATTTATTATTTTGAAATAGTAAGGGTTGATTTGATTAATGTGGATAGTTATGGGTAAAATACGTAAATATTTCAAAATAAGCAAGTGGTTATAAAATATTCATTGTTGTCGGGGAATATTCGTTTGGTCGTGGAATATTAAAGATTGTCGGGGAATATTAAATGCGACGGCAAGTGACCATAATATGTAGGCCCATAACTAAAAGCGATTGGATGAAGAAAGCGACAAATATAAGTTGTTTAAAAAAATAACAGTAAGTTGTTACAGATTAATCTTTTGTTAAAATACCGATTGGTTTAAAACAAGAGTATTACACGGTATTGCACCAATTATTGATTCTTACGTAAGAAGGCACTACTCAATAATGGTTACGGTAATTCTTTATTCAATTATTTTATTGATTTAATAATTCTTTGCGTTGATATTCTTTGTTGTTTCAATAATTGTCATTTACAAGATTTTTCATTATCGAAGCAATAATTCATATTATCTGAATAATATTATTAGATAACATTATTGGCAATGTCTAGAAAGTTACATACAGGAGAGGTTTGGTCACCTAATTGCGGCCAAGAAGGAGAAATTCTTATTGGAAAGCCCCTCTTTCTGGAACCGCACTGGTTGTCGATATTGTGATTACATAATATTATTTGTTAATAATTAATTATTGATTCATATGATGAGAAAAATATTGATTTTATGAGGATATAGATGGAGAAAATTTTAATGTGACAATTGTTGAAAATTGAAATTTTATCTTTTACGATAAAATAATTCATTTAAATATATTATTATATTTTAATAATATAATAATGGTGATATTTTTACAATGAATGTGGGATATATGAGTATACGAGGAGGAAGAGTATTTTGTTGCAATAAATGTTTAAAACATGTTAAACATGTCGGTGGACCCCATTTATTGGTGAAATTTGATTATAGCCGATAAAATCGCCTTGGTTTGTGGATTTCGGTCAATTTACATTTGGAATTGGAAAAACTTTCTTACGCAAAGTTGTAGAGAATTGAATTTCCTATAAAAAATTGCGAGATTCGAATTTTTACGAATAAAAGGGCTATTTATTACGAATTATTGAAGTTCAAATAATTGATTTTGGAAGTTTTAATTATTTTATTTAGTAAAAGCTTTTTTGTTGTTTATGGACATGTGTTAGGTGTTTGAGATCGGTGGTAGGATGGCATAGAAGATTTATTATATATATTAATATTATATTAAATTTTTCGCTTTGGTGTTCAAGTATTTTCCTATAAATAGGGTGCTTAGGTTAGAATTGAAAATCACAATTTAAAGCGAAGTTTTCTCTCTATATTATCGAGCGTATTCTTGTGAGTATTTTGAGTATACTTTGAGTATTGCTATACTGGTGCAAGTCCAAGTCATAGCCTATATCAGGTGTTTCAATTTAGAAATCTTGATCTTTCGAGGTAAGGGATATTATTTTTTTCGTAATGATATTATTTCTTCAATATCATTATCTTTGAAATATTGATCTGAAGTTTTTATCAAATTTGGAACTTTTGGTGTCTGAGTTACTATTCACGTATACGGCACTACTCACGATATCGACACTATTCACGAATACTGTGACTATTCATCGAAAAATGAAAAATTTTCTTTTTCGTCTAAAATATCTATTCGGATACTAGCTTTGATTGTATCCATGTTTTGATCATTCTTGAATTTTACACCACTTGTGATTATTTTTGAGGTATTTTTGGGCGTGGATAAAACAAAGTACGAATCCTTAATCCTTAATCTTTGTCATTTTATTTCACTTTGGATTCGTTTCTTTAAAAATATTTTCATCATCTTGATCTTAAATGATGATATTATGGAATATCTTTTTGGCTGTAGTGCAAAGATGAATGATTTCGAAGAATATCTTTGGTAGTAGTGCAAAGATGAGCAGTGTTTAGATGAACATGACCCGGTGATGAATATCTTTGGCTGTAGTGCAAAGATGAATATTTGATTCAGATATATATTGATTGATGTTACGGGGATAAAAGATAGACGATGAACTTTTAAATTCATACATAGAAGATAGTAGTTTGCATTCTCTACTTAACTCTTCTAATGAATTATTATTTCCCCTGCGAATATTGATTTAAAATTTGTTGTCTATTGTATTCTATTAGATTTTTCCCTGTTGAAGACTAACGATAATTTGTTGTATATTATCTTAGTCATAATATTCTTTACTGGGCTAGTTGAGCTCACCCTTTTCTTTTTTGTTCCATTTTTCTTCTCAGGAGGCGAGAATATAGCGAGTACGAGTTGGGGTATGGAATGAAAGTTCTAGAGAGAGTTGTTTAGTAGTCCTCACCATTTTTATAAAATAATGTATCAATAAATGTGATGAGGATTTATTTGAGTATATATATTGTCTAGAAGATAATATTTGTATTCAAACTCACAGTTTTACTGTTGTAATAATAAAGTTGTAGTTGTTTCTGTACCATGTATTGACAACTCAGAATGGGTGATGTATACCTATTTTGGGGGCTCCACACTCCCGGTGTTATTTTCGGGATTGATTATCTCAGGGTTATCTCCGAGATTGAAAAGGCTTCGACGGTGGGATTTCCGAAATTGCAACTGCTTTGTCTTCTAGGGTTATCTCTGAAAGACGATTCTGCCATCCTTCAATGTTAGTAACGTGAATGCAAAATTTCGAGTGTCTACAATAAAAT
Organism: Panax quinquefolius; assembly: GCA_020205615.1. NCBI lineage: Eukaryota > Viridiplantae > Streptophyta > Magnoliopsida > Apiales > Araliaceae > Panax > Panax quinquefolius. The sequence goes on from CM035156.1 coordinate 141,245,812, forward strand.
TTTTAATATTTTTTCCTTAAAAATAATTATTATTTTTATAACTTTTTTAAAATAATAATTTATTTTAAATATGATAAATTATTATTATTTTTTAAAAATATTTTATTTAAAAATATAAAATATAATTATTATTTTAAAAATAGTACTTTATTTTAAAATACTAACAATAATAATTTTAAAATATTAAATATCGTATTATTTTATTTTTTTTAAAAATAATATTTTCTTTTAAACTATTAAAAATAATAATTATTAAAAACTATATAAAACATTTTTATTTTAAAATATTAAATATAATTTTATTTTTATTTAAAATAATAATATTTTATTTTAAAATATTAAAAATAACTATTTTTAAATATTAAAAATCATTATTAGTTTAAAAATAATAAAATTTTTAATTAATAAATATAATTATTATTTTTTAAAAAATATTTTATTTTTAAATATTAAACATAAATATTTTATTTTAAAATATTAAAAATTAGGGTTGGGTCAAACTAGGCTGGGTTAGGTCAAAATGTGTCGGGTTGGTATAGAAATAAGGTAGAAGGAACGGAAACGCCAAAAAATGGCACTTTAAGGACCTAACTGGCGAAAAATGGACTATATGGATGACTTTGAAAGTGAGTGAAAACTTAGAGTGACAGAAGTGTCATTCAACCTTAAAATATATGTGATCTCCATTTATATCATTGGTTTTATTTGCAACCCTTAATGCTACTTGCTCTTTTTAATCCTTCCTAATTTTTTTCTCTCCTCACATGCTATAATAGAGGACTGAGGTAGACAGAGAAAGTGATACATATATATTGTTTTATTTTTAATTCTTTATTTGATCTCCTCTATCTCTTTCTCTTTTTCTCCTCTGTTCATCTTCTACCTTTTTCAAATATTTGGAAGTCTTTAGAAGTCTTTAGAGATGAGGTCAGACTTTGAATATGATTATCTCTTCTTCTAAAGTCGTCAAACTCTACCATTTGATAGAAATGTTAAAAATATATGACTTTTTGAATACCAAAAAACTTTTATAGACTTTGTAAAAGTCTCAATTTTATACCACTTAACTTATAAAAACATTACAAAAGTTATAATTGAATACCAGTAAATTTTTATAAACTTTATAAATGTCTTATTGAATACAACAAAACCTTTAAAGTTTTTAAAAGTCTTAATTGAATGGTGTACTTGAGGCGGTGTGGCTTAGATGTTGTGTTTCAGTTTTGACATGCCATTTATCTATTTTAGTACACTAAATTTTTTGATCTGCATACTCAGTTAACTACAGAGCGCTTGGTAATATGATCCACTGGTATTACTCTTATTTTCTTTGACAATATCTTTATTTACTAAACTTGATAATTTCATTTTATCTCTCGATCTATCTCGCAGCATATGATTAGTACTGAACTTTATAATCTTCATTTTATCTATCACACTAAATTTGATTAGTATGTTCATCTCTTATCGCATTGAATTACTTTTGTAATCCCCACAGTATATGCACTTATTCTCCTTTTGCATTACATGAAGGTTAGTTTAACATTTAGAGGTTTGTTGAAAGCATTTTCAGCTGAGGGTCCAGGAAGTATTGAGTTTTGTTTAACTTCAATGAAATAGATATAAACGAATAGAGCTGCTGCTTGTGAGCCTGGTGCGGCTCAACTAAGCCTGACTCGAGCTTGACCTGACAAGCTTGTTTAGTTAAACGAGTTGAGCTTGAATAATGTGGTATTTGGCTAGATTCGGGCTCATTTAGACTCCGCTCATTTAGAATTTAATTAATTTTCTCTTATTTTTATAGTAAAAAAGTTAAATAAGTTATGCTTAAGCTCGACTAGTTTATTAAATCTTAGGCATTTAAAGCTCGGCTTGTTTCTAGTTTAGGGCTCTAAAATATGTTAAAATATGTTGGAGGTGGTATTTAAAATACTGGGTATCTGTTATAGATAGGTCATGATCATAGATTTTATTTTATTGTATGTACATGAAATTAGATCCCTATTAATTGGGCTTTAATTTGTGTAACTGTGTGAAAGAAATAAGGAGGCAATAAGGTGGGTAACAAGTTTAGTTCAATTTTTTTTAATAATATTTACTTTTATCCCAAGATCTTTTCCATAATTTAGCATAATCAAAAAAATAAATAAAAAAGAATTATATTTCATACCTCGTGCTTTGTTTTAGCACAATGGAGAATTTTTTGTTTGTTCTGATGATGACATTTTCTCCCTCCTGATCTTCCTCCCTATGACCCTTATTTTGATATTATGTACTTTCTGAGTGTGAGCTCAAAATACTGCAAAGTGATATAATATATAGAGTCCTCAACTTCTTGATATTTATCAGGATAATTTGAAAACTTTTTTGATATATTTTATCCTGCTATTTTGTTATATCTTAATAAAGGCTAGAGTGGGGATCAAGTAGGATTCTACAATTTTAGCTCCAATATAATACTAATTTTTGATTAACTCTTTAATCAATTAGAATTATATTAATTATAACTAATTCTACTAAATAGTTATAATTGCATTCTAGAATTATTAGAATTAAAATTAATTAATTAAATCCTTGCACTATTAGTATCTTGCAAAAATACTCCTCTACAAAGTAATATCATAAAAGTGTGTAAGAATAAAAGCGTTAACCCATTACGTTTAATGCTTATATCCTCGACTACATAATTTATAAAGTTTTGATCACACGTTAATTTAATAAATTAAATTAATACTTTAGTAATTTGAATTATTAAAATACTTGGCCAAGATTCTGGTGATCAACCAATAAATTCTATCAAGGGGATATTATAATTTAATTAAAGAATTCCATCTTGAAAAATACATGTTCCTAATTTCATAACATATATCACCTAACATATTGAGGTATTGATTGTATTTAAAATCTCACTCTTTAATATATTAAAGTGACATACATTATAAAATCAAGTTCATTATTCTCTCAAGATTAGGAGTAATTTGCACATTAATAGTAATTTAAAAATTATTTATAATAATAGTATCGTAACGATCTAGTTCTATGTATTTCAAAACACTACAAGAAAAAGGCTCTTCTGTGACCGCATATCAGCTACCGCGTTCGGTAGCTAATCAACATCAGCGACTGAAAGTGGTCGCTACTATAGGTCGTACATACTATGGTCGCTGAGCGGACATCAGCGACCATCTTTAGTGACCGCCTTGTAAGGGACCGTATAATAGCGACCGATCACGTCGCTGAACTGAGTCACCGTGAGTCAGGTGTCAGAGGTGACGTGGCCAAATGTTAGCGACCAACAATAGCGACTGATGTGGTCACTGACACCCTCGAGTCATATGCGGTCGCTGAAAACTATTGGTGACCGCATGCGGTCGCTGATGATTAATTTTTTTTTTTTATAAAAAAATTAGCTGTTTTGTTGATTTCCCAAATTTTTTGTACCTAATTTATATCCCAAACAATATATATAAATAAACCAACATCCATATAAATCCATCGATATCGATATATATATATATATATATATATATATATATATATATATATATATATAAACTGTTTGATCTTTTGGACTTTTATTAAGAACATGAACGTTTAAGTTTGATTTCATTATTTTATAGTAAATTCTGTAAATCAAAGCAATGGGTTAAGATCCTTCAATCATTTGAGTAATCTCTCCATCAGTTTTAATAAGAAAAATCAGTTGTTCCTACCGATTCTGATGAAGTTACTAATGTTTCTAGTTACTCTAATTCTCAATTAAGGCGTCTTGCAGATGCTATTCATTTGAGACTTGATCAGTTACATGAAGAGTCGACAAGGCTTCTTCTCGATCCAAAACTTCTAGTGAAGAGCTTGGAGGCGAAGGTAATTGTGATCCTTACGGCGCTGATCGGTCTTCAAGATGCTCAAGATCCATTTTCTTTCTGCGATAATCAATCAAAGTGTGATGTGACATCAAGACTGCTTTCTGGCGACCTCTGTCACCTGACCTCGGCCACCAAGATACACCTTTCCGTGACCTAAGTCACCAAAGACTTTGCTCGTGACCTAGTCAAGAAACATCTTACGCTTTTCACCGATGTGACAATCATTCAAGCATCGCCCCATATGGCGCATTAGTCGAAAGAAGACATCCGCTTTTCCACCGAAAGCGATTCTTTTCCTTTTACTGTACTTTTACTTTAGTAAAATATTTTCACCTGTACTTTTACTTTAGCAAAATGTTTCTTACTTTTACTTTACCCCAGTTGTTGTAATAATGACATTGTAATAGTTCGTTTTCCTTGTTCTATAAAAGGAATTCGGATTCATTTGGTTAAAGCGCAGACTTAGAAAGACTCGAGTTCTTCTCGATAAATCTTTAGCCTCAACCGCTGATTAAGCCTACTTAACCCCATTTCATCTAAATGTTCTTATTTCAGTAAACTTTGTAAGTCATTTAATCATCTTGTATCAAGATTATAATCAATTAAATTGTTTAATTTCATTTAGTTATTTAATTGTGTTCGTATGCGCACTTGTTCTTCTCATTTCTTAAATAGTCTCCTTCCGCCCTCTCATGGTATCAGAGCCAAGTTGTTTGTTGAGTCTTAGTGATCAAAACTTATTCAAAGCTTTATCATTAAATGTTAAAACTGATGGAGAGATTACTCAAATGATTGAAGGATCTCAACCCATTGCTTTGATTTACAGAATTTACTATAAAATAATGAAATCAAACTTAAACGTTCATGCTCTTAATAAAAGTCCAAAAGATCAAACAGTTTTAATTCAAAGTTCAACTAGTGATGCTAATATCCAGATCCCAAGAACAATTCTTTGGAAGGATATTACTTTACCTAATCAATGGACTTTGTCGAATGAATTACCACAGCAGCCCATAGTTAACAATTTGTTAAATATTGAAAACATTCAACAGTTTTCTGATGGAACTGTAAAAATTAGTTTTGAACGTACTAGAACTCCAGTTATCATTGAAGACATTTCCAGTTCTTCAGCCCCTTCAGTTATCCACACTAGAAGAGATACTGAAGTCCTTAGTAATCCTTCAGTTAGAGATACCAAACTTAAAGGAATCCTTAATCAAGGACAAGTTAGTCATCCCTGTTATACTCAGAATGATACCGTTGATGATGAAGGTTCTTCCTCTCCGGCATCCTCTGTTTATCCCACACAGTCTGATTTTAATGCCCCAATTAATAATCAATTAAGAGTCATTAAAAAGAATTTCGTTTTAGATTGGGATAACTTAGTAAAAGATTTTAATTCAAAGTTTAACAAAGAAAAGAGACATCTATTCAGATCTGCTCACCCCATAGAAAAGGAAAGAGATAAGGTAGTTAATAGATGGAAAAGATTTATTAAAAATGAAGAAATTAACATCACGTTTTATGACTGGTATAATCAGTACCAAAGTAAATGTAATGTTATTAGTAAAACTCAATGGATTAAAGAAGATAGATCTAAAGATTAAAGGTTGTTCAAGTTTTGAATCAGGTTTTTTAATAATTCCTTCTTCATATTTTTCTTCAATCCTATCTAGCTGTTTTCCTACTGTTGCTAGATATTGATTACTAAAGTTTAGCTGTTCAATTAATTTTTTATTATCATTAGTTTCGTCAGGAATCTTGAAGTGATGAGAGTCACGATGAACCAGAATCATCAGGTGCTAAAGATTCTGATCTCTTTATCCAAGGTCTCAGGAATCTTGAAGGGACTAGTAATAACTGAAGTGTTTTTAACTGGAATTAGAACTGTTTCTAAAGGAGGATGACTGAAAGATACTTTAGATCTATCTTCTTTAATCCATTGAGTTTTACTAATAACATTACATTTACTTTATCGATCATACCGATTAAGTAAACGTGATGTTAATTTCTTCATTTTAATAAATCTTTTCCATCTATTAACTACTTTATCTCTTTCCTTTTCTATGGGGTGAGCAGATCTGAATAGATGTCTCTTTTCTTTGTTAAACTTTGAATTAAAATCTTTTACTAAGTTATCCCAATCTAAAAGCGAAATTCTTTTTAATGACTCTTAATTGATTATTAATTGGGGCATTAAAATCGATCGTAATGTGGGATAAGCAGAGGATGCTTTGGAGAGGAAGATCCTTCATCATCAACGGTATCATTCTGAGTATAACAGGGATGACTAACTTGTCCTTGATTAAGGATTCCTTTAAAATGACAGAAATGTTCTAACTGGGCAAGGAGAGGATTGGGGAAGATATCATGGCACAAACCGTACCTTGTCCACCAAAGGATAAACCATTTGGGTAATTGACTCTTGAATTTGTGGTCAAACTGAAAAAACCACGAATGACTATGATCTTCATTTTGATGAAGCATAATTTTATGCCAAGCCTCAATATAATCATAATAGCAAAAAGAGCTAGTATGATTAGAAAATGACTTGAGATCAGAAGGATGACTACCCCAATCGGACAGATTGAGAACTTGTTTGATATACAATGAATGATAAAGGAGTTTTGATTTATCATCGTTGGCATAAATTGGTTTAATGAAGACTGACTCTATTTTAAAGGTTTAATTAGACACAATGAAGTCACCATGGTCTGCCTTGACTTTCTATGTTAATAACGGAAGTCGAGAAAGAAAGAGGTGTCCTCGGTTAGTCATTAATTATAAACCGTTAAACAAAGTACTAGAATGGATTAGGTACCCTTTGCCCAACAAGGATGATCTCCTTGGTAGGTTAAGTGTCTCTACTATATTTAGTAAATTTGACCTTAAGTCAGGATTCTGGCAAGTTTCTATTCATCCAGATGATAAATACAAAACTGCATTTACCACTCTGTTCGGACACTACGAATGGAATGTTCAGTCATTTGGACTTAAAAATGCACCCAGTGAATTTCAGAATATTCTTAATAATATTTTGAATCCTTTCAGTCATTTTATCATTGTTTACATCGACGATATCCTTGTATTCTCCAAGACTATTGAAGAGCATATTAAACATTTAAAGTCATTCTTTAGAACAGTTAAAACCAATGGTCTTGTTCTTTCTCCTTCTAAATGTAGTCTGTTTCTGACTAAAGTCAGGTTTCTCGGATTAATCCTCTATCATGGACTCACGCGGCCAATTGAGAGAGCTATTCAATTCGCCGACCGGTTCCCAGATAAGATTACCGACAAAACTCAGCTACAGAGGTTTCTTAGCTCGCTCAAACCGTACCTTTTCTTTTAGGCAAGGAGAATAAACAGAGAAGTTTGAAATTATGAACTATGGATTAGGTACCCTTAATCAAGGACAAGTTAGTCATCCCTGTTATACTCAGAATGATACCGTTGATGATGAAGGTTCTTCCTCTCCGGCATCCTCTGTTTATCCCACACAGTCTGATTTTAATGCCCCAATTAATAATCAATTATACTCTGATACCATGAGAGGGCGGAAGGAGACTATTTAAGAAATGAGAAGAACAAGTGCGCATACAAACACAATTAAATAACTAAATGAAATTAAACAATTTAATTGATTATAATCTTGATACAAGATGATTAAATGACTTACAAAGTTTACTGAAATAAGAACATTTAGATGAAATGGGGTTAAGTAGGCTTAATCAGCGGTTGAGGCTAAAGATTTATCAGAGAAGGAACTCTAAGTCTTTCTAAGTCTGCCTTAACCAAATGAATCCGAATTCCTTTTATAGAACAAGGAAAACGAACTATTACAATGTAACGATGATAAATCAAAACTCCTTTATCATTCGTTGTATATCAAACAAGTTGTCAATCTGTCCGATTGGGGTAGTCATCCTTCTGATCTCAAGTCACTTTCTAATCATACTAGCTCTTTTTGCTATTATGATTATATTGAGGCTTGGCATAAAATTATGCTTCATCAAAATGAAGATCATAGTCATTCGTGGTTTTTTCAGTTTGACCACAAATTCAAGAGTCAATTCCCCAAATGGTTTATCCTTTGGTGGACAAGGTACGGTTTGTGCCATGATATCTTCCCCAAACCTCTCCTTGCCCAGTTAGAACATTTCTGTCATCATAGTAATTATCATTCAAAATATGAGGAAATTCCAGTCTTTCTTATATTTTGTAGTAAATACAAAATCCCTTGGATTCTGAAATGGCAATATATCGTTTCAGCTACCCAAGAAGTCACAGTTTTTCAGTCTCCGTCGTCTATAGGAATTAGGACTGCCCAGACTTATCTTTCCCCTATTTCTTGCGTCTCTCGCCATTTTTTCATTAAATGGTGGGATAAATTCGTTGTTGATAGAATAGTTGGCCAAGTTCAGAAAGAATTTTCGCCTTCTCCTCTATTGACTCCTCCTGTTAACACTCCTTGGTCACTACTGACCTTTGCTGTTGCATCTCGATAAAGAATCGGTAGAAACAACCGATAAGTCAAAAGAAAATCGGTTGTTCCTCACCGATTCGATGAAGTTACTAATGTTTCTAGTTACTCTAATTCTCAATTAAGGCGTCTTGTAGATGCTATTCATTTGAGACTTGATCAGTTACATGAAGAGTCTGACAAGGCTTCTTCTCAGTCCAAAACTTCTAGTTGAGAGCTTGGAGACGAAGTAATCAATCAAAGTGTGATGTGACATCAGCACTTGCTCCGGTAGCCTCTGTCACCAGTCTAAGTCACCAAAGACTGCTCCGTGAGAATTTAAGTCACCAAAGACTTTCTCGTGACCTAGTCGTGACATCTTACGCTTTTTCAGTCTCAATAAAACTCTTGAAAGATTTAAGTCTCCGGTAAAAGAAATTACCCTCCTTGAATTAAATCAAGAAGTTAATAAACTTAAGAAAGAAATTTCTAACTTAAAATTAGATATTTCTAACTTAAGAAAAGAGATTGATGATAAAAAATCAGATCTTCAAGTTCATGATTCTTCTTCTAGTGATGAGAGTCACGATGAACCAAGAATCATCGGTGCTAAAGATTCTGATCTCTTTATTCAAGGTCTCTCCCTTAAAAGAATTAAAGATATTACTATTCAAAAATGGTATATCTCTATTAATTTAGTTATCGATAAAGCGTTCTGCAATGCGACTCCTGCCTTAGTTGATCTTTGGTCTTGATTTGAGCGTATTCAAGAAGGTATTATCCCCAAGCGATATTATAAGAAGACTAGTGAAAAACTAAATTGACAAATGGCGATCGAATGGAAATAAAATATAAATTACCTAATATACATATTTGTCGAGACGATTATGTGTTTAAGACCTCATTTGTCTTAGTTCACAATTTTACTAACAAAATCATTTTAGGTTTACCATTTATCTATTTATGATACCCATTTACTACTAGTAATAAAGGTTTAAGTTGCGAACATTTAGGAAAAAGGATTACATTTAAATTCTTAATCAAACCGAAAAGAAAGAGATTTAAAATTTATTTAAGAAGAATCGATTTCTAAATCATTAAATCATTAAATTGCAAAGTTACCCACCTAAATTTCCTTAAAGAAGAAGTTTGGTATCGACAAGTTGAAGAACAACTTAAAATGTGAGAGTCAAGAAAAGATAAAAGAATTAAAAGATTATTTATTAAAAAATAAAACTCTCTTTGGATAACATGATAGGGCAGAAATGTTAATTGACCAAAGATGGTAGGTTATATATGTTCTTTAAAACAGTTTTATATGTTCTTTAAATTCCTTAGCATATGGTAACCTAACTGTGTGCTTCTTCCTATGCCAAAAAGCATTGGGAGAATTAGAACATAAGTTTTTTAATAAATAATCTTTTAATTCTTTTATCTTTTCTTCGACTTTGTTACTCTTAAGTTGTTCTTCAACTCATGATACCTAACTTCTTCTTTAAGGAAATTTAGGTGGGTAACTTTTGAATTTATCAGATTTAATGATTTAGAAATCGATTCTTCTCAATAAATTTTAAATCTCTTTCTTTTGGTTTGATTAAGAATTTAAATGTAATCCTTTTTCCTAAATGTTCGTAACTTAAACCTTTATTACTAGTAGTAAATGGGTATAATAAATAGATAAATGGTAAACCTAAAATGATTTTGTCCGTAAGATTGTGAACTAAGACAAATGAGGTCTTAAAACACATACTGTCTTGACAAATATGTACATTAGGTAATTTAGTGACATCAAGACTGCCCTAACCTCTCTGTCATCAACCCTCACCACCAAGATTAGCCTTAGTCACCGTGCGGCCCCAAAATTAGGTATACATCACCCATCTTGGGTAGTCAGATACATGGTATAGAATTTAAATACAACTTACTAATATAAGCGTAGGTGTACAATACGACATAAACTGTGAGTTTGAATACAAATACTATCTACTAGATATTATACAAACTCAAAAGGAGTCCTCATTACAATTATTATTACACTATTTCACGCAGAATAGTGAGGACGCTAATGCTATCCTCTAGACCATTACTCCGTTTCCAGACTCGTCCCGGCTATGTTCTCATTTCACAAAAAAAAAGTGAAAGAAAGGTGAGCTCAACTAGCCCAAAGAAGAAATATTATGACTAAGATAATGCGAATAAATTATCATTAGCCTTCAACAAAGTGTTAAAGCGATAAAATATAATAAACATCAAGTTTAAGCTGCGGTGAACAAGCAATCCATTAAAAGTGTCAAGTAGAAAATAAAATCTACTATCTTTTATGATTTAAAAGGTTTTTCATCACTTTGTTATAAGCGGAGACTCAAACTTTAATAAATAATCCACATCATCGAATCACCCCGTACCATACTACGGCCGAGGATATTCTTTAGTATCACGACCACAATTATTCATGCACTACGGCCAAGAATAGTTGTGTATTCATTAATGGTCATGATCATGCCAACAACTATCCATCAATGCACTACTGACGCCATCGAGGATTTTTACCACATCATTTGTAATATTACGGTCATGATTACACCGAATAGTCTCTCGGTAATAATCATACCAAGTCCATCTACATACTACTGAGCCACGAGATGACTTTAAAAAAATATAAACATGAGGATGATGACAATGATATAAGAATTCAATAAAACAAGTTGAAGAATTATTTTATCCGAGGAATTATTAACGCCCAAATTGTCGATGATCTTTGTTTTGTAGAGTAAAATTCAAGAATGATCGGAAGAATATTTCCATGAAAAGATATCTTTGGATGAAACACAAATATCAAGGATATTCTACTAATTTCATGGAGTATAGAAGTCAAAGTTTTAACCAACCTGGGTATAATAAAGAATGAAATAACAAAAAGAAATCACCATGCATGCGGTGCCTCAGCATAATGAGTTATTCAGCGTAATAATAATAAGCGGAACCGAAGTCGGTGAAATTCACACGCAAGCGGGATGTTCCAACAGAATAATTAAGATGGAACCGGATCCGGTGTAAAACACATGAGATAGGATATTCCAACGAGAATGATAAAGGCGGAACCGGTCGGTGTAAAACACACTTGACAGGATGTTCCAACAGAATAATAAAGAGCGGAACCGGTAGGTGTAAAACACATGTGACAAGATGTTCCAACAGAATAATAAAAGCGGAACCAGTCCTGTAAAACACATGCATGGATGTTCCAATAGAATAATAAAGAATGGAATAACTGAAGTTCTCTTCATGAATACAAAAGAATAATATCCCTTACGAGTACAACAAATAATATTCCCTACCTTAGAAGAACTGAATATTGGCAAAGTGAAGTAGCAGAATACTTTTCTTCTTTCTCTCTCTAGAGTTTCAGTGAATTCGTAAGAAAATAATGAAGGAATGAGCTTCTATTTATAGGAAAATAGAATGCATAGTAATTAATCCATGAACGGTCCAGATTAATTTACTTTAATCTGACGGTCCATATTTAAAGCAAAATCTTTTAAATAAAATATAATATATTCTATTTATATAAAAACATTTTACTATGCAAATACTATGCAACACTATGCAAAATACTATGCAAAATACTATGCAACACTATGCATAATAAAATATAATATATTTTATTTATAGAATAACTTTAATAAAGTATTACATTTTTTATATAAAAGATGTTTATGTTTTATTACGTTAATAATACTGAATAAAACAAAACGTCATTATCATTTATAATAATTCATATTATTAATCGACAATAATGGAATCAAGTGGTGACTTCTCACATAAGCATCGATAATCAATACTGGTGTGCTACTATGTAACCACACGACATTCATTTTTACTACCGAGTAGTTCAACAAAGATCAACGGTAAAACTTCCGTAGTTATTTCAATTAAATATTTTTTGTCGTTTTCTCAATCAAACAATAATTACATTGTGGGTCCACCAATGATTGAGTAGTTATACGAATATTCCTCGCTAAACCTGAATATTCCCACCAATCGAATAATATAACCACTTGCATACTTTGTAAAATTTATAAATATTACCCACAACTATAACATTATATCAAATTTATTCCATAATATTAAAAATAATATTTATAGAAAATTCATCTTTATTTATAAAAGTGGGTCTTACAACCTCCCTTCTTATGAAATTTCGCCCTCGAAATTAGGGTACGATACTGGTATGTCGAAGAGGTAAAGATACCTTGATTTCATTTGATTCTAACTCCCAAGTCATTTCCTCAACATCGTGGTTCCTCCACAAAACTTTGACTTGAGGTATAACCTTGAGCGTAGAATATGTTCCTTCTTATCCAAAATTTGAGCAGGAACCTCTTCATACGTCAAATCTTGACTATTTCGTCCGGTTCTAACTCAATAATATGGTTCGGGTTTTTCACATATTTACGTAACATGGATATGTGAAAAGCGTTATGAATTTCTGAGACATATTTGGCGGTAAAAGCGAGTCTATAGGCCACAGTTCCTACTCGATCAAGGATTAAAATGGACCGATGAATCGAGGATTAAGTTTTCCTCTCTTTCCAAATCTTGTAACTCCTTTCCATGGAGCAACTCTTAACAACACATGATCTCCTATATCGAATTCCACGTCCTTTCGATGAAGATCAAAGATAACTCTTTGTCAATTTTGTGAGGTTTTATATCGCGTTGTCGGATCGTTTGAATCTTTTTAGTAGTCATGCGTACCAACTCTGGTCCCAACAATGTTGCTTCACCCACCTCATCCCAAAGATCACCGAGAACAACACTTTCTTCCATAAACGCTTGAATGGAGCCATGCCAATACTTGCTTGATAACTGTTGTTATAGGAAAACTCCACCAATGGTAAGAACTTGTCCCAACTCCTTGAAATCAAGGACACGAGTCTTAATAGATCTTCAAGAGTTTGAATAGTCTTCTCCATTGTCCGGTAAAATTCGAGGATGATATACCGAGCTAAATCGTGAAGTCTGTGCCCATAGCTTTTTGCAAACTAACCCAAAATCGTGAAGTGAATCTTGGGTCTCGATCAGAAACTATGGATACCGGCATACCATGCAGTCTTACAATCTCGTTTATGTACATACGAGCAAGATGTTCAAGTGTATAAGTTTCTCGTATCGGTATGAAATGAGAAGACTTGGTCAATCTATCAACAATGACCCAAATCGCATCAATGCCTTGAGAAACCTTAGGAAGACCCAGAATTGAAATCCATGCTAATGTGCTCACACTTCCATTCTGGAATTTCAAGTGGTTGCAATGGACCTTTTGGTACTTGATGCTCCGCTTTAACTCGTTGACAAGTTAGACACCTTGAGATAAACAGTGCTATCTCTCTCTTCATATTGCTCCACCAAAATGTATGACAAATATCATAATACATTTTGGTACTCCCAGGATGGATTGCAAATGGTGTGTTGTGCGCCTCCATCATGATATTATACTTTAAATCGTGGTCGTTAGGAACACAAAGTCCGGAGTTGACTCAAGTATTCCTTCTTCATCGATTCTTGCTTTAAGATAGCACCTTCTTGCACTTTCTTCCTCATACGCATCGGCTCCGTGTCCAGTAGCTTGAGCGACTTTAACTTTATCGATTAAAGTCGGTTCTACTCAGATATTCGCTATCATCACATCGTCCCCGAGTCCTTAACTCTATCTCCATCCTTTGCAAGTCACACAAAATGGGCCTTTGCATTGACAATAACGCACTCGTACTTGCATATGATCTTCTACTCAATGCGTCAGCTACCACGTTCGCATTTCTAGGATGGTATTGGATGGTATGATCATAATCTTTCAACAGTTCAAGCCAACGTCGTTGTCGCATGTTGAGTTCCTTTTGAGTGAAGAAATATTTGAGGCTTTTTTGATCCGCAAAGATTTTCACTTTCTCCCCATACAAGTAATGCCTCCAAATTTTAAGTGCAAAGACAACAGCTGCCAACTCCAGATCATGAGTAGGATAATTCCTCTCATATTCTTTGAGTTGTCGAGAGGCATAGGCTATAACTTTTCCATGTTGCATGAGAACACATCCCAACCCTTTGCCCGAAGCATAACTGTAGATGACAAATCCCTCCGAGCCGGATGGTATTGTCGAGCAGGTCTTTGAAATAAGTCTCCTCTTGAGTTCTTGAAAACTCTTCTCACATTCTTCGCTCCAACCGAACTTTGTATCTTTTCGAGTCAAATTTGAGTTAATGGAGTAGCGATTCGAGAAAATCCTTCCACGAATCTCGATAATACCCAGCTAAACCGAGAAAGCTACGTGCTTGATTCATCGATTTAGGTTGTTCCCGACTTTGAATAGCTTCAATCTTTCTTTGGGTCAACAGATATTCCATGACTTGATACCACGTGCCCAAGGAATGCTACTTCTTCAAGCCAGAACTCGCATTTCTTCAACTTGGCATAAAGCTTATATTCACGAAGCTTTTTGAGTGTCAGCCTCATGTGTTGCTCATGATCTTCACGGCTTTTGGAATAAATAAGGATGTCATCAATAAAGACGACCACAAAGTGATCTAAATATTCCTTGAATACTCGGTTCATCATATCCATGAAGGCAGCAGGAGCATTAGTCAATCCAAAGGACATGACTAGGAATTCATAATGCCCGTACCGAGTTCTAAAAGCCGTCTTTGGAATGTCAGCGGTTCTAATCTTCAATTGGTGATATCCGGAACGAAGATCAATCTTTGAAAAGAATTTGGCTCCTTGCAAATCTGGTCAAACAGGTCATCAATACGTGGCAATGGATACCTATTTTGATAGTGACATGATTCAACTCCCGATAATCAATTCAAAGTCGCATACTCCCATCTTTCTTCTTCACGAATAGTAACAGGAGCACCCCAAGGAGAAGTACTAGGACGAATAAAGCCAATGTCTAACAATTTCAGAGTTGGGTCTTTAACTCTGAAGTTCAATAGGAGCCATTCGATATGGGGCTTTGGAAATAGGTTTTGTACCGGGTTCAAGGTCGATACAAAATTCAATTTCACGCTCCGGGGTAGGCCGAGGAAGTTCTTGAGAATACGTCAGAAATTTATTAACAATAGAAATATCGTTCAAAACTGATGTATTTTTGTTTAAATCTGTGACATGAGCTAAGAAAGCTTGACATCCGTTTTTTAATAAACGAATAGCTTTATGGCTTGAGATGACCGTGATTGATTTTAATGGTTTGGTCGTTTGAATTCGCATAATAGGTTGATTAGGAATATGAAAGCTAACAACCTTACGAAAATAATCAATTTTTGCATGATAAGTAGTTAACCAATCAATCCCTAGAATCACGTCAAATGCAAGTATTTTTAATGAAATAAGATCGACAGGTAATATGAGGGTAGCGATTTGAACCAAACAAGACTTATAAACAGTGGATGTAATGAAGGTTTCTCCCAACGGAGTTTCCACAAATAAGTCAAAGCCTAATTTCTCCGGAGTCAAATTTAATCGATGAACGCAAGTAGGAGAAATAAAAGAATGGGTAGAACCGGTATCAAATAAAGTATAGACTTCATTAGAGTTTATGATAAGCTTACCCGTGATGACCTCATTCGGGTTCCTTGCTCTCTGGGAGGTCACAACAAACGCTCTCCCTTGCACTACCGGTTTTGACTTTTCTGGGACGGCCTTTGGTGCCTCCATCCTAGTTGAATTTGTCTTCGGTAATTGACAAAATCGAGCTAAGTGACCTTCTCTTCCACAATTATAACATGCTTTGGACGGCATGGTGCAGTTTGGACTGATGTGTCCCTCTCCTCCGCATTTGAAGCATATTATAGGTGGTCTTTCTCCTTCTTAACAAGCTGGTCTTTGGTCTTTGACGCGTCTTTCCATCATTGTTGAATCTCCGTTTCTTGAAATGTCCATTCTTATTATTTTGGCCACGATTACCACCGAAGTGGTTACCATATCCGCTTTGTTGTTTCCTCCACGCTTGTTGTCACCGCTTCAATGACTACTCTCATTTGGTATTATAATTTTTTGCTTACCGCTTTTTTTAGTTGCGTTGACTCGTTATCGCGCTCCACTAATCGAGCCTTATTTACAACATCCGAATACAAACACGGTTTATGAGAAATAAGATGTTGGACGTATCTCCGACTTCAAACCTCTTAAAACATTCATGCCATTCTTTCTTCATTATCCACCAAGTGGGACGCAAATCGTGATAACTCAAGTAAATTTTACCTCGTATTGCGACACGGTCATATTGTTTTGTTCCAACTTGATAAACTCCACCTCCTTCATGTATGGCGAATACTTTCGGGGAAAGTATTTGTCGTTGAACGACTCTGGAACTTCTCCCAAGATATCTTCGATTCAAAGAGTTGAGTACGTTTTACCAATTCCCACGATGAATCGCCTCCTCGCACACACATAAAAAGTGAAAGGAACCTTTGCTCCTCGGAGCATCCCAAGACATCAAATATCTTGGTAATCTGCTTTATCCATGCTTTCATGAAGTGGTTTTAGCTCTCCCTTAAACTCCGGTGGTCCCAGCTCCTTGAATTGTTTAGCGATGACCACCGAGAGTTTTCAAATGTTTCCACCTACGTTTTTGGACGAGAGTCGCTCTCTCTTTCTTTGTTGCATAAATTGCATAAAGCCTCACGAACATTTGATCATTCATCATTTGGTCGGTGTTGTTGTTTTGCATGTGAGGATTGTCGCCTTCACGATGCACATTATCACGATTATTGATATGTGGCGAATCAACGATCGCTTTGCTGCTCCATGCTATTCTCAACATTCTCGGATGTCATTTTCGAGATCTCGCCACAAAACAAAAGGTTAATTGACATGTAACAAATTATCCCTATATTCTAACCAACCAATAAAATAGCACATAAACTTAGGTAGGTCATACTAGAGAAGGTATTCCCGTCTCTCCCTCCCAAAGATTATTCTCACATCTTAGCAGGATCATATCCCTAAGCTTTGATACCAATTGTGGACGCCCCAAAATTAGGTATACATCACCCATCTTGGGTAGTCGGATACATGGTATGTAATTTAAATATAACTTACTAATATAAGCTGGTGTACAATACGACATAAAGCGTGAGTTTGAATACAAATACTATCTACTAGATATTATACAAACTCAAAAGGAGTCCTCATTACAATTATTATCACACTATTTCACGAATCTTCGAGGACTACTAATGCTATCCTCTCGACCATTACTCGCGTTCCAGACTCGTCCCGGCTATGTTCTCATTTCTCAAGAGAAACGGTGAAAGAAAAGGTGAGCTCAACTAGCCCAAGAAGAAATATTATGACTAAGATAATGCATAATAAATTATCATTAGCCTTCAACAAAGTGTTAAAGCGATAAAATATAATAAACATCAAGTTTAACTGCAGCGGAACAAGCAATCCATTAAAAGAGTCAAGTAGAAAATAAAATCTACTATCTTTTATGATTTAAATGGTTTTTCATCACTGTTATAGCGGAGACTCAACTTTAATAAATAATCCACATCATCGAATCACCCCGCACTACTACCAAGGATATTCTTTAGTATCACGACCACAATTATTCATGCACTACGGCCGAGAATAGTTGTGTATTCATTAATTGTCATGATCATGCCAACAACTGTCCATCAATGCACTACGGCCACTGATGATTTTTACCACATCATTTGTAATATTACGGTCATGATTACACCGAATAGTCTCTCGGTCATAATCATACCAAGTCCATCTATGCACTATGGGCCGAGATGACTTTAAAAAATATAAACATGAGGATGATGACAATGATATAAGAATTCAATAAAACAAGTTGAAGAATTATTTTATCCAAGAATTATTAACGTCCAAATTGTCAACATGATCTTTTGTTTTGTAGAGTAAAATTCAAGAATGATCGGAAGAATATTTCCATGAAAAGATATCTTTGGATGAAACGCAAATATCAAGGATATTCTACTAATTTCATGGAGTATAGAAGTCAAAGTTTTAACCATTTGGGTATAATAAAGAATGGAATAACAAAAGAAATCACCATGCATGCGGTACAAGATGCATAGACAAAGTTATTCCAGCAGAATAATAATAACGGAACGAGTCGGTGAAATTCACACCGGCGGGATGTTCCAATGAGAATAATTAAGATGGAACCAGATCCGGTGTAAAACACATGAGATAGGATATTCAGCAGAATGATAAAGAGCGGAACCGGTCGGTGTAAAATACCTGCATGACGGGATGTTCCAATGTAATAATAATAAAAGCGGAACCAGTGGGTGTAAAAACACATGCATGAGGATGTTCCAATGAATAATAAAGGCGAAACCAGTCGGTGTAAAACACATGGCGAGGATGTTCAACGAGAATAATAAGGAATGGAATAATGAAGTTCTCTTCATGAATACAAAAGAATAATATCCTTACGAGTATAACAAATAATATTCCCTACCTTAGAAGAACCGATTATTGGCAAAGTGAAGTTGCGTAATACTTTTTTCTTTTCTCTCTATAGTTTCTCTCTCTAGAGTTTGGTGAATTCGTAAGAAAATAATGAAGGAATGAGCTTTATTTATAGGAAAATAGAATGCATAGTAATTAATCCATGAACGGTCCAGATTAATTTACTTTAATCGACGATCATATTTAAAGCAAAATCTTTTAAATAAAATATAATATATTCTATTTATATTAAAACATTTACTACTATGCAAAACACTATGCAAAACTATGCAAAATACTATGCAAAAATACTATGCAACACTATGCATAATAAAATATAATATATTTTATTTATAGAATAACTTTAATAAAGTATTACATTTTTTATATAAAAGATGTTTCTGCTTTTTTATTACGTTAATAATAATGAGTAAAACAAAACGTCATTATCATTATAATAATTCATATTATTAATCGACAATAATGGAATCAAATGAGTGACTTCTCACATAAGCATCGATAATCAATACCGTAGTGCTACTACTGCGCAACCACACGTATTCTTTGTACTTTTACTACCGAGTAGTTCAACGGTATCAGCGGTAAAACTTCCGCTGTTATTTCGATAAAATATTTTTGTCGTTTTCTCAATCCGACAATAATTCTGTTGTGGGGTCCACCAATGATTGAGCCGTTGTACTTTTACTTTAGTAAAATGTTTCTTACTTTTACTTTACCCCAGTTGTTGTAATAATGACATTGTAATAGTTCGTTTTCCTTGTTCTATAAAAGGAATTCAGATTCATTTGGTTAAGGCGGACTTAGAAAGACTCAGAGTTCCTTCTCTGATAAATCTTTAGCCTCAAATGCTGATTAAGCCTACTTAACCCCATTTCATCTAAATGTTCTTATTTTAGTAAACTTTGTAAGTCATTTAATCATCTTGTATCAAGATTATAATCAATTAAATTGTATAATTTCATTTAGTTATTTAATTGTGTTTGTATGCGCACTTGTTCTTCTCATTTCTTAAATAGTCTCCTTCCGCCCTCTCATGGTATCAGAGCCAAGTTGTTTGTTGTTGGTAACTGAATAGTCAGATCTTTTTAATCAAACTTCTCTTAACTCTTTCAAAATTTATCTTCTTCTTCAAAGTTCTGAAGTCACCTTATTTACCTGTAGTCCACCTACTTCGTGTCAAACCTTTTATAAGTCTCCAGGATGTGAGCAGTGTCGGGTTAATTAGTAAAACTTAATGGATTAAAGAAGATAGATCTAAAGTATCTTCCAGTCATCCTCCTTTAGAAACAGATCTAATTCCAGTTAAAAACACTTCAGTTATTGCTAGTTCCTTCAAGATTCCTGACGGAACTAATGATAATAAAAAATTAATTGAACAGCTAAACTTTAGTAATCAATATCTAGCAACAGTAGGAAAATAGCTAGATAGGATTGAAGAAAAATTTGAAGAAGGAATTATTAAAAAACCTGATTCAAAACTTGAACAACCTTTAATTAAATTACCAGAAAATAGATACAATCTAAGTTTACCTAATAAAGAAAGTGAATTGGTCCAATCTATTGAAAAGTTATTTAAAAAACTTAAAACAGAACCTGGTCCAAGTGGAACCATTGCTGTTATCGATCATATTGAATCAAATGATGATAACGAAAGTTCTTCGGATCACTCTAATCACTCATCCATTTCAAACCTTAATGAACAGCTAAATAAATTAACTGTCAATAACACAAGTATTACCAGAAATTGGTACTCTAGACCAACTCCTCCGGATCTACAGCATCTCTGATATTTCAGTAAACTTTGTAAGTCATTTAATCATCTTGTATCAAGATTATAATCAATTAAATTGTTTAATTTCATTTAGTTATTTAATTGTGTTTGTATGCGCACTTGTTCTTCTCATTTCTTAAATAGTCTCCTTTCCGCCCTCTCATGGTATCAGAGCCAAGTTGTTTGTTGTTGGTAACTGAATAGTCAGATCTTTTTAATCAAACTTCTCTTAACTTTTTCAAAATTTATCTTCTTCTTCAAAGTTCTGAAGTCACCTTATTTGCCTGTAGTCCACCTAATTCGTGTCTAACCTTTGTAAGTCTCTAGGGTGTGAGCAGTGTCGGGTTATAGAACTTAGGTATGAGTCTACTTTGGGTAAACGGGGTATGTATGAAAGGACCATGAATAAGATTTGTATTTTTGAAACAGTCAAGATGAGTAGATTATTTAGATCCAGCTCCTCAGTTAGTAACAGGTCATCTTTGCCTCCTGTCCCAGACATTGTTAACCAAGAAGAACATAGTTATGAAAACATTAATCAAGTTTTACATAATTGGAACATACCTAGAGTATCTCCAAAAGATATTTATCAGTCAACTTTTTCCGATAAGTTCAAAACTGAGTATAATATCAAAACAGTTGAAAGAGTTTATGCAATTAACAAAGAATACAAAAATTGTAGTCTTTTATCACCTGAAGTTATTAAAAAACACAGAAAGAAAGGTTACAATTTTATTCATATAGGTCTTGTTCAAGTTGCAGTCAAACCTCTCAACCGAAAAGGAATTAATTCATCTATCTACCTCTACCTTAGAGATGCTAGATTTTTGAATTATTATCCCAGCATTATCGGTGCCATGGAAGCAAGCTTGCATAATGGACCTATCCATTTCAATTGCTTTCCTGATTTCACCTTGAGTCTTAGTGATCAAAACTTATTCAAAGCTTTATCATTAAATATTAAAACTGATGGAGAGATTACTCAAATGATTGAAGGATCTCAACCCATTGCTTTGATTTACATAATTTACTATAAAACAATGAAATCAAACTTAAACGTTCATGCTCTTAATAAAAGTCCAAAAGATCAAACAGTTTTAATTCAAAGTTCAACTAGTGATGCTAATATCCAGATCCCAAGAACAATTCTTTGGAAGGATATTACTTTACCTAATCAATGGACTTTGCCGAATGAATTACCACAACATCCCATAGTTAACAATTTGTTAAATATTGAAAACATTCAACAGTTTTCTGATGGAACTATAAAAATTAGTTTTGAACGTACTAGAACTCCAGTTATCATTGAAGATATTTCCAGTTCTTCAGCCCCTTCAGTTATCCACACTAGAAGAGATACTGAAGTCCTTAGTAATCCTTCAGTTAGAGATACCAAACTTAAAGGAATCCTTAATCAAGGACAAGTTAGTCATCCCTGTTATACTCAGAATGATACCGTTGATGATGAAGGTTCTTCCTCTCCGGCATCCTCTGTTTATCCCACATAGTCTAATTTTAATGCCCCAATTAATAATCAATTAAGAGTCATTAAAAAGAATTTCGTTTTAGATTGGGATAACTTAGTAAAAGATTTTAATTCAAAGTTTAACAAAGAAAAGAGACATCTATTCAGATCTGCTCACCCCATAGAAAAGGAAAGAGATAAGGTAGTTAATAGATGGAAAAGATTTATTAAAAATGAAGAAATTAACATCACGTTTTACGACTGGTATGATCAGTACCAAATTAAATGTAATGTTATTAGTAAAACTCAATGGATTAAAGAAGATAGATCTAAAGTATCTTCCAGTCATCCTCCTTTATAAAAGATTCTAATTCGATTAAAAACACTTGATTATTGCTAGTCCTTCAAGATTCTCGCCGGAACTAATGATAATAAAAATTAATTGAACAAACTAAACTTTAGTAATCAATATCTAGCAACAAGAGGAAAAGCGACTAGATAGGATTGAAGAAAAATTTGAAGAAGGAATTATTAAAAACACGATTCAAAACTTGAACAACCTTTAATTAAATTACCAGAAAACAGATACAATCTAAGTTTACCTAATAAAGAAAGTGAATTGGTCCAATCTATTGAAAAGTTATTTAAAAAACTTAAAACAGAACCTGGTCCAAGTGGAACCATTGCTGTTATCGATCATATTGAATCAAATGATGATAACGAAAGTTCTTCGGATCACTCTAATCACTCATCCATTTCAAACCTTAATGAACAGCTAAATAAATTAAATGTTAATAACACAAGTATTACCAGAAATTGGTACTCTAGACCAACTCCTCCGGATCTATAGTTCGAAGAGAGAAATCTAGATAAACAGTTCTCTGTGTCCTCTAATAAGATTTATGAATGGAATATAGATGGATTTGGTGAACAAGAAATTCTTAATAAACTTAATCATATGTACATGGTAGCCAACAAACTATATTAGTAAATTTAACTCTTTATCTCAATCGAGGATATAGTTGAATTAATAGCTAGTGGTTTCTTGGTATTCTTAGGTCTTGGTGGGAAAAACATCTCCTTTGAAGACATTAGATGTTCCATAGTTCATGCTATCCAAAGAGATAATGAAGGCAATCCCATCTTTGATGAAGATCTTTGGTATTGGTCTTCCCGATGGAGTTAATACTTTAATATTTACAATAATTAAACATTTTGTTGGAACCCCTAGTAATATTACTGAAAGAATTCATGATCAATTAAGTAATCTTACATGTCCCACTCTAAGTGATTTTAGATGGTACAAAGATGTATTTACTTCCAGAGTTATGATGAGAAATGACAGTAACAAACCAATTTGGAAAGAAAAATTTGTTAATGGTTTACCATCTTTATTTGCTCACAAGGTTAGAGAAGAATTAAGTAAAAATTTGGGATATATAGATTATGATAATCTAACTTATGGTGATATTATTAGTTATATTCAAAAAATCGGATTAAAAATCAGATTTTCAATCCATAGTTCTTCATCACTACCACTGTTATTTTGACCAAAGATGGTAGGTTTCGTTTGAAATGCCAAGGCAGGGCAAAACCTTAACATATTTTTTAACTTGTTGGACGAAAGAAGTATGAATGTCAGTCCAAGGGATAACTTAGTAAAAGATTTTAATTCAAAGTTTAACAAAGAAAAGAGACATCTATTCAAATCTGCTCACCCCATAGAAAAGGAAAGAGATAAGGTAGTTAATAGATGGAAAAGATTTATTAAAAATGAAGAAATTAACATCACGTTTTACGACTGGTATGATCAGTACCAAAGTAAATGTAATGTTATTAGTAAAACTCAATGGATTAAAGAAGATAGATCTAAAGTATCTTCCAGTCATCCTCCTTTAGAAACAGTTCTAATTCCAGTTAAAAACACTTCAGTTATTACTAGTCCCTTCAAGATTCCTGAGACCTTGAATAAAGAGATCAGAATCTTTAGCACCTGATGATTCTGGTTCATCGTGACTCTCATCACTAGAAGAAGAATCATGAACTTGAAGATCTGATTTTTTACCATCAATCTCTTTTCTTAAGTTAGAAATATCTAATTTTAAGTTAGAAATTTCTTTCTTAAGTTTATTAAGTTCTTGATTTAATTCAGGGAGGGTAATTTCTTTTACCTGAGACTTAAATCTTTCAAGAGTTTTATTGAGACTGAAAATTGGTTTTTCTTTGGCTCTAAGAACCTTATCAGTGACCTTTTTATCTTTGGTTAACAAATCTTTTAATTGCTTCAAATACTGACTTTTTAATTCAGGGTCATTTATTTTACTGATTAAATCAACTAATAAAGAACTTTCTTCTTCTTTATTTGTAATTACACTAATTCTTTTACAACAATTTTTATTGCAATTTTCTGTACATATAGTGACTTCATTTTCACTATCAGATTCATCGTTAGATGTATTATTACTAGAAGTTTTTGGAATATCAGAAGCTTCTTCATCACTACCACTGTTATTTTCGATTCTCATTAATTCTAATAACTGTTCTGTATCTTCGGCTGAAATATTTAATTGGGCTAGTTTTTGCTTGACTCTACATTCACTTTTATAGTGTCCTTTCTGCCCACAATTGTGATAGACAATTTTACTTTTATCATATTTCTTTGATTTTTTATATGATTTTTTCTTAGATGACTTAGGTTTATTGTAATAGGTATCTTGAATATTACTCCTTTTATCATTATTGTATCTCTATTAATTTAGTTATCGATAAAATGTTCTCTGTGCAGCTCCCTGCCTTAGTTGATACTGGTGCAGATTTGAACTGTATTCAAGAAGGTATTATCCCCACACGATATTATAAGAAGACTAGTGAAAAACTAAATTCAGTTAATGGCAGTCAAATGGAAATAAAATATAAATTACCTAATGTACATATTTGTCAAGATAGTATGTGTTTTAAGACCTCATTTGTCTTAGTTCGCAATCTTACTGACAAAATCATTTTAGGTTTACCATTTATCTATTTATTATACCCATTTACTACTAGTAATAAAGGTTTAAGTTGCGAACATTTAGGAAAAAGGATTACATTTAAATTCTTAATCAAACCAAAAGAAAGAGATTTAAAATTTATTCAAGAAGAATCAATTTCTAAATCATTAAATCTGATAAATTGCAAAGTTACCCACCTAAATTTCCTTAAAGAAGAAGTTAGGTATCAGCAAGTTGAAGAACAACTTAAGAGTAACAGAGTCCAAGAAAAGATAAAAGAATTATTTTGAATCCTTTCAGTCATTTTATCATTGTTTACATCGACGATATCCTTGTATTCTCCAAGACTGTTGAAGAGCATATTAAACATTTAAATTTGTTCTTCAGAATAGTTAAAACCAATGGTCTTATTCTTTCTCCTTCCAAATGTAGTCTGTTTCTGACTAAAGTCAGGTTTCTCGGATTAATCCTCTATCATGGACTCACGCAGAGCTATTCAATTAAATAAATAGGTTCCCGAGATAAGATTACCGACAAAACTTCATTCATGAGGTTTCTTGGCTCGCTCAATTATATTGGCAAGTTTTACAAGGACCTAAGGAAGATTTATAAGCCTCTCTTTCAGCGCTTACAAAGTAATCCTCCTCCTTGGACTGACATTTATACTTCTGTCGTCCAACAAGTTAAAAAATATGTTAAGGTTTTGCCCTGTCTTGGCATTTCAAACGATTCAGCTTTCAAAATAGTTGAAACCGATGCCTCTGACATTGGATTCGGTGGCATGAACCTACCATCTTTGGTTTATTATACCAGCATTATCGGTGCCATGGAAGCAAGCTTGCATAATGGACCTATCCATTTCAATTGCTTTCTTGATTTCACCTTGAGTCTTAGTGATCAAAACTTATTCACAACTTTATCATTAAATATTAAAACTGATGGAGAGATTACTCAAATAATTGAAGGATCTCAACCCATTGCTTTGATTTACAGAATTTACTATAAAACAATGAAATCAAACTTAAACGTTCATGCTCTTAATAAAAGTCCAAAAGATCAAACTGTTTTAATTCAAAGTTCAACTAGTGATGCTAATATCCAGATCCCAAGAACAATTCTTTGGAAGGATATTACTTTACCTAATCAATGGACTTTGCCGAATGAATTACCACAGCATCCCATAGTTAACAATTTGTTAAATATTGAAAACATTCAACAGTTTTCTGAAGGAACTGTAAAAATTAGTTTTGAGCGTATTTTAGAACTCCGAGTTATCATTGAAGACATTTCGGTTCTTGACCCCTTGATTATCCACACTAGAAGAGATCTCTGAAGTCCTTAGTAATCCTTGATTAGAGATACCAAACTTAAAGGAATCCTTAATCAAGGACAAGTTAGTCATCCTGTTATACTCGTAATGAATAATCCATTAATGATGAAGGTTCTTCTCTCCAAGCATCCTCTGTTTATCCCACACGATTCGATTTTAATGCCCCAATTAATAATCAATTAAGAGTCATTAAAAAGAATTTCATTTTATATTGGGATAACTTAGTAAAAGATTTTAATTCAAAGTTTAACAAAGAAAAGAGACATCTATTCAGATCTGCTCACCCCATAGAAAAGGAAAGAGATAAGGTAGTTAATAGATGGAAAAGATTTATTAAAAATGAAGAAATTAACATCACGTTTTACGACTGGTATGATCAGTACCAAAGTAAATGTAATGTTATTAGTTGATTTAATCAGTAAAATAAATGACCCTGAATTAAAAACTCAGTATTTGAAGCAATTAAAAGATTTGTTAACCAAAGATTAAAAGGTCACTGATAAGGTTCTTAGAGCCAAAGAAAAACCAATTTTCAGTCTCAATAAAACTCTTGAAAGATTTAAGTCTCCGGTAAAAGAAATTACCCTCCCTGAATTAAATCAAGAAGTTAATAAACTTAAGAAAGAAATTTCTAACTTAAAATTAGATATTTCTAACTTAAGAAAAGAGATTGATGATAAAAAATCAGATCTTCAAGTTCATGATATCAATGCAAAATAAAATATATATATATATATATATATATATATATATATATATATATATATATAAAATCAGATCTTCAAGTTCATGATATTCAAGTTCATGATATATATATATATTTATGTATATATATATATATATATACAATCAAATAAAACCAACACGATAATATAAATATCCACACATATTGTGCTCATATATATAATTAAACAAGTATCGTCCGAGTAAAATTTATATACAAAAGTCATAACGTATAATGTAAACATGAATTTAATTGTTCAGTGGGTACAAATTATACTCAAATGTCAATTACCAAGACAAAGAAGGAATACAAATTCCTTCACGGATTAATATCGTCCAGATGGTGGTGTAACAAAAGAATAAAACATGTATTATTGAATATAAAGTTAAACATGCAAAATTGTACATATATAAAACTAAAGTCCATAAAGTTAAACATATACAAGATTACCTCCTGTTCATTCTATTGCTCTCGCCACTGCATCTGCTAACTCCTCACGAGGCAGAGACTGCAGATGCACACCAAGTGTGAGCAGAAGAGTCTGATGCTGACATATTGCTCTCACATAGTCAACATGAGTGTGCATCGTCGGATGGCAGGAGGACTGAGTAGACTAACTAGCAGAGCTTCCAGTGCCATTGATAGTCGGTCTTTGTCATTTTCCTTGACCTTTGCATAATTATTCATCACAACCGACACCTTATCCCATAATTCTTGATCAATCGACGATCGCGGGGTGCCTTCTAGATAGAGCTCATTCATTAGGTTCTTATAAGTGTTTTGTTAGCAGGTTAGAAATTAAATAGTTAATAATAAATATAAAATGCTTAAGAATGATGTAAAAATTTATAAACATATCAAAGTATACCGCTATCCTGATAGCCTCGGGCAAACCATCGCGGGTGGCCACATATACATCCAGCCAATTGGTGGGCTGACCTTGAGACGATGTTTCCTACAAAATTAATATGCTCATATGTTAATAAGTAAATATGTGTGATGTACTAAAACTAAAACTAAAACTTTATACTCAATACATACCCTATCAGTAATGTGCTACACATGTGATATAATGCCGCCCTTATAGATCCCTTTTGCCTTTCCCGTCTCTTGACCCATCCCTTGGCTCTCCACTGGTCACACATATCAGCCCATATGCTATGTGTGCACCACCACGGGCTATGCTCATGCATGTAGTTCTCACCCTGTCCTAGATGGTCAATCCCTGCATTATGAATGTTTTTTTGTCTTTCCTTATTTAGATTATCTTTGGTTCGAATGGCACACTTCTGCCAGAATAGTGTCTGAATAACTGATGCATGTGCGTCATCCCATCTATATATCTTCTACAAATAAAACAAACATTAATAATACTAGAAAAGTTATTAATTATATTGTGATAAGCATTAACAAAAAATATACCTGAAATTCAGCCCAAATAGCATCATTGTGGGCGCTAGGTGTGCTCGCCCACGTAATCACTGGCGTAGGCTAGTTCTGTAAGCATAATTGTGAAATGCACTTCATAATTTTTTCATCACAAAAATCCCTATAATATATAACAATTTACATTAAATACGGGCATTTGATTATAATATTTTAAGCAAGTTACATTAGTATATATATTTTAAATAATTGAAATATAAAATGTTGATATATAAATGTTTAACATACATGTTGTCCAGAGGAGGACAATTATGTATAAGAATCCGCTCATCCAGATTTGTCGGAGCCTTTGGCACATGATTAGGACCCCTACCCAAGCCGCGCTTTCTTACAGCTAGTTCATCCATCATCTGTAAAAATATATTTTATGCTGTTAATACGTTGATATATTTGAATACATATACAAATAAAATGACAATAATTAAATGTAATGGTATGAAATAGTTAACTACAACACAATAATAAATGAAAGATACATAAACATGACAACGATATATATATATATATATATATATATATATATATATATATATATATATAAAGTATGTATGAATAATTGAAAGTACTACAAGTAATACTAAACATACATACTATTTTATAGTCAGAATCATCTTATATACAGTTTGGAAATTCATAACCATCATCTTCTTCAAATTCAATATCGGTGTCAGTCTGGAACACGTACTGTCTCAGTATCAATGTCATCTGGAACACGTACTGACTCAGAACCCAATTTATTAGGTTCATCTCCACCCTCTAACTGTATTACTTCAGTGTCGTCCTTCACATTTATTGGTGTAGGTCTATGAAGAATCTCATCTTGGTAGAACTCCCCGTCTACTAATTGTACATGACTGCGCGTGGGAGTATGAATTACAACTTGCCAATCTGCAGGCGGTCTATCCCTTTTCTTAATAGGACTAGGAGTGTAGTATACTTGTACTATTTGAGTTGGAAACACAAATGGTTCGTTGGCGTACACATACGTATGGACATCAAACCAATGACACTTAAACAAGTAAATCTGACCCCGTAAGTCCCCTTGTACGACAACTCTATGTTTTCCAACAACTCCCCATAAAAGGCACGACCAAGTTCATTATAAAAATCTCCTTAGACACACAATCCAGTGTTCGTTGTTCTTTTACCGTGAGCATATACCTTTGTATGAAATTCACAACCATTAATCTTGTAACCATTGCGGCTGACTTGGTCCCTGTCTGGGCCCATAGCTAGGACTTGTACATTATCTGGTATCGTTCCCTCAGTAAGAGCATACAAAAAGTCTATTACATTAAATAAAGTCATAAATTAATGGAGTATATATTAATGCTTAATATATATAACTTACTTTTTTCTCATAGCCACCTTGCAAAGTTTTTATCACAACTGATTTGAACATCTTTATCAGGTATGTCGGGGTGATTCACTTTTAACTCCTCATCGTATGATCTATAAAATTTTATAAACATTAACTTATTGGAATGCATTCCATTGCAAGTTAAGATATAGCTATCCCTAAAACAATTTAAATTTTACATGTCTACCTCATAAATTCATTAATTTCCTCGCAATTAAGAAGAATGTAAGTTTGTGCAGCATGTAAATCTTGCTCAGAGAGGAATATGTGCTTCCTTTTTCCATAAGCACGACCCGATAAACCAAATATTGAAAGTGGACCATTTAGTTCAACATTACCTCCATCATCATGTCTCGGGACTCGATTGGCTTTTGTCAAGACTTCTTCGGGAAAATAATCTGAGACAAACGTAGATATCTGATCAAAATTGTATGCCTCACATATCGACCCCTCGACATAACCTCTATTTTTCACCTTCCTCTTAAGGTTTCCCATCACCCTCTCGAAAGGGTACATCCATCTATATTGAATTGGACCCCCAACACAAGCTTCATAGGGAAGATGAATTTACAAATGCTCCATGGAGTCAAAAAAACCAGGCGAGAATATTTTTTCAAGCTTACACGTGATCTCAATGATGTTCTTCTCAAGTATTGACATGTCCTTCTCATTTAATGTTTTGGAACATAAGTCTCTGAAAAAATAACTAAGATCAATCAAATCGTCCTATATTGGTTTATCAAGCATATCCCGAAATGCTATAGGCACGAGTCTCTCCATGAACACATGACAGTCATTAATCTTCATCCCTTACAAATTCCCACTCGTAACACACCTTAAAATGTTTGACGCATATCCATCTGGTAGTTTGAGAGTTTTAATCTATGTGTACACATCTTCAACCTACTTTTTGGACAATGTGTACCTTGCATGTGGTTTAAACATCTTACCAATTACAGATTCATAAAGTTTTAATCTAGGACACTTAAAAATATCTTTTATGTCCAACCATGCTTTATCATTATCTTTCATCTTTCCCATAGAACTCATGACGGTGTTAAACACATTCTCGAACATATTCTTCTCAATATGAATCACATTTAGATTATGCAGAATAAATTTTTTAGACCAATAAGACAGTTCCCAAAATATTCTTTTGCAAACCCAATTATGAGACTCGCCAAACCCATTGATTGTGTTTGAGGCAATAATCTTTCTGAATGGGATAACCGACAATCTTATCACACGGTCACGCATCTCCATCCTTGATAATCACGAAGCATGCATATCTACTAGCAAGAAACGACGATGACAGTCAAACCAACAAGGCTTTCTACCTTTTGATAGATTGAAATAATTTGTATGCTCCATACCATACAGATAAGCCAAATTACCATGCGTACTCCATCCAGCTAATATAC
This sequence comes from Panax quinquefolius, assembly GCA_020205615.1. Classification (NCBI taxonomy): domain Eukaryota; kingdom Viridiplantae; phylum Streptophyta; class Magnoliopsida; order Apiales; family Araliaceae; genus Panax; species Panax quinquefolius. The sequence continues at coordinate 141,277,154 of CM035156.1, forward strand.
TATAAGCAGGGAAGTCACTTATAGTCCACATAACCGCAACCATAAGTTTGAAATTTATTTTTGAGAAAACATCCCAAGTTTGTACTCAATCCTCCCATAATACCTTCAATTCGTCTATCAAAGGTCTCATGTAAACAGCTAGGTTCTTTCCAAGACTCTTGGGACCCAGAATCACAAGTGAAAGAAACAAGTATGGTTATTTTATACACATTCAAGGAGGCAAGTTGTACGAAGTAACAATCACAGGCCAATAGAAGTACAGAACATCAGAATGGCCAAATGGGTTGGAACCATAAGTGGACAATCCATGCCTCACATTCCTAGGTTCCAATGCAAACCCAAGATGTGATAAGTTGAAATCTTTCCAATCCTGCGCATCTGTGGGATGGTTTAGTTCCCCATCTTTAGCTTGAGATTTCACATGCCAAGTCATATGTTCAGATGTTCTAGAAGACATGTACAATCTTTTTAGCCGATGTGTAATTGGAAAATACCTTAAAATCTTAAAAGGTATATTTATTTTTTTGTTGTCACACCCTCTTTATTAGACCTAAATCTATTATGACTGCAAAAATGTGAACCTTGTCTCATGTTCATCTTCCTTATAAAATAACTTGCAATCGTTCGAACATAGATCGATCTTTTGGTATCAAAGACCCAACTTCTTCACCATTTTCTTACAATAGTAGTAGTTTCCAGGTAATTTTCACCCTCAGGCAACATACTTTTAATGGCCTTCAAAAGTGACTCAAAACACTTATGGCTTATGTTGTGATCAACCTTAATGTTAAGTAATGTTGCCATTGCAGACAATGTAGTGTGCTTGGTACAACCATGCCACAACAGCTCGCTACCTTCATCTAATAACTTAAAGAATGCTTTGGCATCAGAATTCATAGGTTGCTCTCTACCTTGTTCCTAATCAAAATTCGGTCTTACAATATCATGAACCATTTCATTCATACGATGGGTACTGCTGCCTGGATTGTGTACGTGTGATGTACCACTATCTCTTCTTTGACCATGTGTCCACTAACATTCTTCATAATTTTTCATGAACCCAGATCAAGTAAATGATAGTTGACAGTGTCTCTGTCCATGTAATTTACATTCTTACACTTCAAACAAGGGCAACTTATCTTGTTCTGACCATTCACACATTACGGGTTACTATAAGCATAATCCAAAAACACTTGGCAACCAGGTCTAAATTCAACTGAAGCACCTATCTGGGCACCTGACTTTTGTCGACTCTTCCACCCACAGTCTTAATAGAGGTCCATGATACCACGGTACCTACCGCGGACAAGAATTATTGTTTTCCCCTTGTTAGAGATTTACAATTAAGCTTAATGCCATTTATGATGCTTATAAATACATATAGATGTATATGTACATATATAACTTGAGTGTGCATTATAAATGCTGCTTCAGGAATGGAATGAGGATACATACCAAAACAAGTAACATAGCATGAGATCAACTACTCAAAGGCATTTTATATTATTGTGGATCTCAAATTAGAATGAAGTATGATCTTATGTCATCCTACATATTTTAACTGAAAACATATGCACCAGCCTAAAGATAATAGATTCCTAGGGATGGAATATGAATCATTGCATCATGCATGACCTACATATGCATTGGGACAAGTCTACATCATTTTTTTTGCATATATGTAGGTATTATATAAATATACGCCTTTTTTTAGTTACCCGACTAACGATTTTTTTTTGCCATAGTCTCCCCTATAATATGGACTATCCACATACATGAGGGCATACATATATGGCCATTTGTAGGCACCCAACACACAACCCAAGAGAAATATATTGATTCCCAATATACAAAAAAAATTGTTGTCACACTCATATATAGCTTGTGACTTTGCGAGTGATGGGATATATATTCAGTATATTATCATAATATTAAATTAAAATTAGTAGCATTTTTGTAATATTCTCATCTGATAATAGAGTGAGATTATTCAAATAAAGAATAATAGCCACAATTGTATTCATTTTAACAGAGTATTTTTCATGGTTTTAAGTACATTTCAAACTCAAGTTATAATTAGGTTGATTGTCAATGAACATTGTCAACGTCGGGAAAAATTTCCTTTTTGGGAATTCCTCTTTAGTCTTTCTACCCTTTATGTTTTCTACGTGTTGAATTTTATTTGAAAGGGAGAGTTTGACAAAAGGGTCCGACACAAAATGTCGACGATTTTGGAAATAGTGAAATGGTTGTGCCAACTCAACCGAAAAAAGGTTTTGTAAAAAAGGCCTAATCATTGGACTATATTTAACAGACCTTGCAAACCGAGATTCATAGAGTTCGGGGGCTTGATTAAGCAGGGGGAGGTGTTAGGCACCCCCTGACTTCAGCAAAAACATGGTTACGGCATCTTTTTCATTTTCTATCCCAAATCGGGGTGAACTTTCCTTTGGCTTCATCTTGATTAGAGAGGATCTTTTTTAACACCAAGTCATTCTCTTTAAATTACCGGAGCTGGAGTCTCTTGTTGTATGACTGAGAAATCCTCTGCTGATATAATTGACCATGAAATATGGTTCCAGCCCTCCTCTTATCTATCAGAGATAACTGGTGGTATCGGTCTTGCAACCATTGATCTTCATCCATTTATGAATCCATTAACACTCTTAATGAATCCATTTATACTTCTATGGAGAGTACTACTTCTATGCCATAAACTAGTGAGTAGGGGGTAGCCCCAAGAGAAGTTCACATTGACATTCTGTAGGCTAGTAGAGTTAGAGGTAATAAGTCAGGTCATCCCTTGTGATTGGCGACAACTTTTGCATAATTTTCTTGATATTCTTGTTAGCTGCTTCGACGTCACCATTCATCTTGGGATGATAAATGACGGAATTAAGATGTTTGATATGTAATTAGCTGCATAATTCCTTCATCATCTGGTTGTTTAGATTCCCGACATTATCCGATACTATCACCTCCAGTTTTCCATATCGATAGATGATATTATTTATGATGAAACCAATGATTACCTCTTTGGTGACTTTGGGAAAAGAGGCCGTTTCTACCCAGTTGGTGAAGTAATTAATCACGGTAAAGATGAATCGATGGCCATTGCTGGCTTTGGGTTCTATTGGCCCACTCACTTCCATTCCCCACATTAAAAAGGGCCATAACGAATTCATACAATTTAATTTATTTGGAGGAGCATGGAGCGTATTTCTATAGACATGGAATTTATAGCATCTCTTGACGTGATCATCACAGTTAGCTTTGAGAGAGATCCAATAATTCCCTATTCTTAATATCTTCTTGGCAAGTAAAAGACAGCTCATGTGTGGACCACATACTCCACCATGGACTTCATCCATAAGTCTTTGGGGTTGATCTTTGTCCAGGCATCTTAAAAGACCTATCTCAGCATCCCTTTTGTAAAGTGTGTCTCCACTCAAATAGAATTTTAGGGACATTTTATGGATTCACTTTCTTTCAGCTTGACTTTCCCTAACGAGCGTAGACCCATCTCAAAGATATTCTTTGATATCCTGATACTAGGGCTATTTGATGGGAGACAGTTCATTTGATACTTCTCTAATGTAATTTCCATAGGCTAGTGCCTTTTGGCTTGCAAATTTGATATCTGGGATGCCTCCCCTTTTAGATATGTTGATTAAGGAAGCCAAGGTTGCTAATGCATCTGCGAAATCATTCATGTTCCGAGGAATGTGGAAGAAGGGTATTTCTTTGAACTTCAGAGCCATCTTAATAACCTGCCAATGGTAAGGTAGTAAATGCAATTCTTTGTTGAGATATGCCCCGGTGGTTTCAGTATAAGAAAAAGGGATAATTCTGACGGATGTAACCTCGACGGATTATATTCCGTCGTAAATAACATAATTTCAACAGAATAATCAGTCGAATAAAATTCCCTCGACAATATGCTAAGCACGGCGGAATTTTGTCAGAAGTAGAAGGTCCTCAATGGCGCTAAGTTTCCCGCCAGCGTGAAAACTAACTTCGACAAAATTATTGTTGTATCTCGAGGAATGCCCGTCAAGGATAACTTAACTCCAAGGGACTTATTTTTTACGGCTATTCCGTCAAAATTAACCAATAAAACCGTAAAAAAAAATCAGATCAGCCCCTGACACCCATTTCGTTTATTTTCTATCAATCTCTCAACTCTCAGTCTCCAGCTCTCCATCTCTCGATCTCTCAAACACCTACACTTTTCAAAGCTTCCTCCCGTTCCTTTTGTCCGCCTTTTTGTCCTCATTTTTTTGGCCGTTTCTCATGGCGGCGCTATGGTGGTTTGGGAAAGCTCGTGGTGCCTCCGTTTCTTCCTCCTCCCCTACCATTATTAGCTAGCTTATTGGCTTTACTTGATGACCATCTTAGAATCCCCAAACACTAATAACCTTTTAATATCCATGGATTGGGCCAGTTTTAATCCCATTAGACAACCTCTATACTCAGCTATATTGTTGATATTGACAAACTGTAAATTGATGGCCACGGGATACTGTTCTCCCACAATAGATACCAGGACTTCCCCTGCCCCGACACCTTCTATGTTTACGTCTCCGTCAAAATATAGTTTCCAAAATTAGACTGTATTTTCCTGATGGATTTGTTGAATTTTTAGTATTCCATCTTTTGGGAAATATATTTCCAAGGGTTAAAAATTCTCTGATGGTGCTTCAGCCAACTGATCCATAATTCCTTGACCTTTGATAGACTTTTGAGTCACGTAGATAATGTCGAATTATTAGAGGATCAACTGCCATTTGGACATTTGGCAATTCCACATAGGTTTGTTGAATACGTGCTTCAGAGGATCCGTGTAGGATATGAGATATGTTGTGTGCCCATGAAGATAATGTTATAATCTTAAGGCGGTCCATGCTAATGCATAACAGGTCTTCTTAATCAAAGTGTACTTCTGCTCGCCGCTATTGAATCTCTTGTTAAGGTAATAGATAACTCTTTCCTTGCCTCTATCATCTCTTTGCCTTAGCATGCAACCCATGACATTGTCATTAACTGATAGGTACATAAACATGGGAATCTTGTCTCTTGGGGGTACCAAGACAGGAGCTTCCACCAATTGCCTTTTGATGGAGAGGAATGCTTTTTGACAATCTTCATTCCACTTCATAGAGGAATATTTCCTTAACATCTTAAAGATGGGCTCACATGTTACTGTGAGTTGAAAGATAAATCTGCTTATGAAATTAATTTTCCTCAGAAATCCCCGTATTTATTTTTCTGTTCGGGGCACGGGCATCTCAGTGATGACTTTAATTTTGGTGGGATCCAGTTCAATGCCTCTATTGCTCCTTAGAAATCCTAACAACTTACCTGATTTGACACCGAAGGCACATTTGGCTGGATTCAGCTTCAAGTTATATTTGTGCAATCAGTTGAAAAGCTTTTTAAGGTCGTCGATATGGTCATCTTCCTTTCAGGATTTAATGATGATGTCATCCACATAAACCTCTATCTCTTTATGCATCATGTCATGAAAAATGGCCATTATGGCTCGCTGATAGGTGGGACCGGCATTGATATGGCCGAAAGATAAACCTCTTTAACAAAAGGTTCCCTAGGGAGTAATGAAAACTATTTTCTCCCTGTCCTTTTTAGCAACTGATTTGATGATACTCGGTGAAGTTGTCAATAAAAGAATACATGCCATATTGAGCCGTGCTATCTATTAGTACATGGATAAAAGGTACTAGGAAATTATCTTTGAGATAAGCTTTGTTTAAATCCTGGTAATCCACGCATACTCAAACCTTCCCTCTGGGCTTAGGCACATGAAATATATTAAACAACCACTCAGGGTAGGTTGATACCATGATGATGCCGGCTTTGAATTGTTTAACAATTTTTTTTTTTAACTTTGAGACTCCACTCCGGTTTTAGTCGCCTAAGCTTCTGTTTGACTGGCTTGAATCCTTCCTTAATGGGCAGTTGATGGATGATAATATCAGTAGACAAACTGATCCTGTCCTCATGTGACCATGCAAACACATCTTAGAACTGAGTTAGTAGAGCAATCATGTCTTTTCTTTGGTTTGATGTAAGCCTATCTGGATTTCTTGAGGTTTTTTGAGGTTCTGATATTGACAGAGGTGGTTTGATCGAGGTTTGGTTTGGGTTTGTCTTTAACCCATTTTTGATCTCCTCAGGCACCTTATAGTCATCTATCTCTTCTTGCTCAATCCCTATCAAGTCAAATTCCAACTCTACATTAAAGTTGTAGTCATTATGGAGATTTTGCATTTCATCAGCAAGGCTAGACAGATACAGCTCTAGAGTCCTGAAAACAAAATGCTTTCAATTAATATACAAGATTGTTTAATCATACAAAGCGTTAGCAAAATCATGACAAAGGTAACTGCTAATATTGTGCAACAAAAGTACGCAGTCAATAATATCTACACTTTAGGGCAAATCGACTTTCTACCCTTTTTACCCTTTTCGACAGATGCAACGAGCGTTACTCCAATTGTCCAAGGTCCAGTCTTTATGGACAGCAGTGATGAAGGGATAGTTGATGTCCTCATCTTCTTTGATAATGACCATAACTGAATTCCTATCAGGGTAAGTATTTTTCTTTGACCGGTTATCCTTAGCCCTATTTATGTGAGGGGTCATAATTTGATCTTCTGGATAATCATCATCTGGGATATACTCATTCAGACCCTTAGTATGTGCCATAAAATGCATCTTTACAAACCGATCTTGCACTTCTTACAGGAACCTTTTGTTCCTTTCCTTGTCTTCCTTAACATGAATCTGGATTTATTTTTCACTGACTGGATTAACCTTAGAAATTAGCATTCAAGATATAGTCACATGGATTTTCCTCATAGGCTTCACAAATACTGCATCCGTATGGTTTTGTAGTAGCATGGTAGAAGAAGGAACTGGTGGATGCTTGTGTGGGTTCTGGTGGTCTGATCCAAAGGAATAGCCCAATCTAGCTTTCCTTGTCTAGCTAGGAATTTGAACCAGACTTCTGATTCCTTACTGATTCTTCCCTAACCCTTGTCTAGGCCAGAAACCCAAGGATATCATTTCTTGACTAGCTGACATTACTTTGGTGGAAACTCTGGGCTTTAAAGCAGGGGCTCCAATAGATTGGTACCAAGTGTTGCTCACCTTAAGGGCTTAAAAATTGATAGGCTCAACTCCCTCATCAAGACTGATTACAGGCATATCTCTTTGTGTATGAACAGGATATTCTGGCTCGGCATTGACAATTACCAAATTACTTTTAATGATGTATTTAACTGTTAATAAAGGGTAAACGAAACTGCTCCTGCTATATGGATCTATGGCATTCCCTACAGTAAATTATATCCTGTGGTGATGTTTAGTACTTGAAAGGATATGTAGAAAGTATGTGGACCGATTTCCATTAGAAGTTCAATTTCTCCTACAACATTTCGTCGAGACCCATTAAAGACTCTTATAACTATATGCCTGCTTCAGATTCGATTGAGATTGATCTTTATTCTTTTCAATGTGTCATAGGCTATGTGCAATGACTTACAATGACCTGTCCCTTCTGATGGTATGCCATCAATAGTGAAAGATATCACATTATTATTGAAAATGTAATCTACCAAATGATGAAACTTCTCGATATCTATCGACTTTGTTAGGTGAGTTTCTTCTACTACTTTCATTAAGACCTTGCGATGATCTTCCGAAGATAAAACCAAATCTAGGATGGATATATGTCCGTGTGCTTCTTTTAATCTTTGCACCACCTTGGCTTCATTATGTCCCATCTTGCGAAGGAATTCTTCAACTTTTTCCTTGGACACTCTTTTCGTGGATATAATGACTGGCCTCATTACTCGCTGAGGTAGATACAATAGGTTTTCCTTTAATATAGCAGTAGTTTAATTTGAATTTGATCCCTCATCTCTCCCATAGTTCCATGGGACTTTTTTCAAGCTGATGATAGGATATTGCGGTCTGAAGGGCGACATTAGAGGCTCAGGCGCAACCACTTTCAAAGGATTCTTTACTCCTTTGATCTTCATTCCTTGGATTGCAAGAGGTGTTGCAAACAAGTCTCCTTCAGAGGATATGACTCCTATGACTTCCTTCCATATCTGGGTTCCAGGAGGGAATATCTCCTCCTCTCCAGGAAAGATAGTGATAAGTGGTATTTATACCTACTTATTGAATACCAATTCATGCGAACTATGCCCATCTCAGGTACATCTTATTGTGTTTTAGTTGCATTTCATGTTATTTTGCATTGCATTTACTTAAAACTCCTTTTGGTGAATAAGTACAGGAATCGGCCTAATTTGGTGGAACTAGAGGGCACGAAGCTAATGGACGTATGAGGCAAGGCAAAAGTTGGGATATGCATGGTTGAGGATTGAGTGGAGCATAGATGGACAAGCATGGGTGGACATAGGACACTTCAAAGATGGTGGCAACAACAATGCGAACCAAACTCGAGAGCGAACCAAAATTCTCCAAGCTGAAGTCAGCGGGCCGCATGGCAGGATGAGCTTGTAGACGCGCACCTGCGTGAGCACCCAGCCAGACAATGTTACCTACTGCAAGTTGCGCGACCGTGAGTATGACAAGCTTAGAGGACGCGTGCCCGCACGAGAGGTCAAGAAGACGACTAGAGCCTTCACGCAGAAGTCGTGTGCCGTTGTGACGAATACACAACTGAGGGGCACGCAATGTATGATCGATCATTGAGTCATTTGAGTTGTTTTATTTTAATTTTTAATTAAAATGATTGTAATGGGTTTTAAACGATATCTGACTGGTGTCAGACAGAAGGTCGACAAACTTGGATAATTTTTGACGTATTTTCGTTGTAGTAACTAGGGTTTACTGTTGTGTAAAATCTATATACGCACAACACGCAAGTATACGTGGTCAACAAGTAATAAAGTGATAAGTCAAGTATCGTTACCACATAGATAAATTAGTAAATACCTTAACTCACAATTACCAATCTTCTATTAACCGTAATTTTATTAAACAAATCAAATTCAATGATTTAAATTAACAAAACCAAAATTAAGAATAATTAAATTAGCACAAAACAACCACGAATATCAAAATCTGAATTTTCAAACAATTGAGGGAGAATTAGACTTATGATTTCACCCTAAGCTTCACTTTGATTTCAACACCTTTATCCCAATTTAACATACTATCTCAGTTTATTAATAAAGAACACGAACGCAGTATTAACCACCTCTTGATGCACTAATACCATATTAACTTCAATCCACAATTAAGATAGAAATCCGTTAAACACCTTAATCAACTAACCCACTATATCTCTATATGAATTACAATTGAAAAAGGTTGAAGAATAAGTTCTCTATCTAATTACATGCGGTGTCAAGCATATCTCTACCTTAACACTCATCAAGTTTAAGCTACTAACAAAATCTTGAACACATGCTATACTAACTAGGTATAGATTTGAATATCCTCTCTCGATTCCATCCAACTCCACCAAGAATTGTTGATCAGGCAATTCATAGATTCAAGCACAAATTAATATAGATAAATTGAGATAGATTATTAAATTGGAAATCAAAGCTACAAAATCATTGATTCACTTAAGGATCCATCACAAGCCTAACAAGTGAATTAGTTCATAATAAATGAAATAAACACTGAATAAATCATTGAATTCATACTTCCAATTACAAATAATAATCTAACACAAAGAATATTAGAAAACACCCTTCACGTAGACTAAAGTTGCAATCATCTTGAAAAACTCCTCGAAGTACTCCTCCACATTTGCTATCAAAACTGAACTTTGTTCCTCGTTATCTCACTAACTGATATCCCAATTGTGTTTGGTAGAGTAGTATATATCTAGCATAACACTCTAGCCGCATTTTTTATCCAATAGAGTTATAATACCATGCAAATAGCTAACGTTCGTGTCGAAAAGGAATTTTAACCATAACAGGACACTCAGGATTTTTTACCCCCCGCCCCGGTGGGAGTTTGTAGGCGGGCTTGCCTCCTGTCTTGATCGACTGAAGACCTCCCACCCCGGCGGTGGTGTATAGCCTAGTAATGCCGCCCATGAATGCTTTGTCTCTGATAATCGACTTGAAGACCCCAGCCCCTGCGTGAGGTTTATGAATCTGCATGTCCGCCCTAAGCAGGTGTGTTCTGATATCGACTTTATTTGCATTCTTGAGTTGCTTCCAAATATGCTCCATTTAAGTTCCAAACACACCGAATACTACCAATTGTACGTTAAATGCCACAATCACCAACCTACACATAAAATAACATAAATCAAGTAAAAATGCAAATGATAACAAGAATATAGCAACGAATAAGCATGAATTAGATATGAATTCGCGTATATAAAATACACTTATCAAAATCCCCCAAACTTAAACCGTGCTAGTCCTCGAGCACAAGACCACTACATGCACTACAATGATATGAATATGAATTTACTTATATGTATGCTATCAAATCCAACAATATCGCAGAATCAAAATTATCTTAATGGCCTCAGCGAAAACAAGCAACTATACAATATCAACTATCAAAAACCAATCTACAAATCACTTTAATCCTCTAATCTCAAACCATCATCGCTGGTATAGTGTGTGTGTGTAACATCCATGACAACTGATACCGACTCAAATTCAATACATAACCAGTCTCTTAGAAGGAATCATGCAGCATAGACTTAAAAATTTCAAGAACAGCTAGTTCCAACTAAAAATCAAGCAATCACAAATCTCAAGGGTTCACGCGGGGTACTTATGCTTTATTTTCATCCACGGGGGCTTTTTGCACTTTTCCCGTTTTATTCAAAGTTTTTTTTATTTCACATAGCTGTGCAAAGTCTTATTCCCTTAGGCTTTTCAATGCTACCTTAATGAGTTTTCGACCAATGACTCCTAGACCATTAAGACCTTAGGGAGCTAGGTGTAAAGACAATCCCCTTGGGCTTACTAGCTCAAGTAACAAAGGCCACAAAACTAGACAAGCACGCTACGATGTTTATTCATACTTCTTTTTTCTTTTTTTATAAGCTTATATACCCCACATAACCTCCCCCAAACTTAGGTTCTTGCCTAATTTTAGCCTTTACCAACCATCCTTGTCATTTTATCATTCACTCTAGCATTATCCTTTAGAGACCATTTAGGTACCGGTTTGAACTTAACCAATTAACACAGATGTTTGTTAAGCGTGCTATCCTTTTATACCAGTTCCAAACAAACTCAAGATTCAATTCATAAATGATCATTGTGTTATAGTTCTAATACTCAATACTGTATTTGCTACTTATTTGACAATCACATCATAGGCCCACAATAACATGAAACACAACATTGAAGGACTAAAGCAATACAATAATTACTAATTAATATATATATATATATATATATATATTTTATATATATGGATGGATAACAAAATGCAGATAACAAAATGCATTACACTATTCTCTACTATGCAAACCTAAGCTACCATGAATGCCCTATGCTATCATGCAATACTAAAAATAAAATGCAATACATACATTTAATTGCCTAAAATTAAAAATGAGTCCTAAAAACTAAAATGCATGCAAAACATGTATTTAAATCCCCCAAACTTAAACAATAGAATGTCCTCATTGGATAAATGATCAAAATAAGTACGTGAGGACTTCCCTGTTAATGCTTAAGCTTGAGGAGGTGGTTGTTGTTCTTCATCATCGGAATCACTTGGTGGGAACCTTGGCATTGGACAGGGCTGTTGATATGGAAATTGTGCTACCGGGTTAAAACTTTGAAGTGTTGTGTTCAATGAGGCAAAAGAGGTGTGTCTAGCTTCGAACATGTGCTCTTGCCTCATCGCCAATCGGCGCATTTCCCGACGAGTTACCTTGGTGTGTACATTCAGTTGATTTTGGAGATCAAGGAATTGACATCTAGATATAGCCTCGGTCCTCGGTACCTGTTCATCCCCTTAATTTCTCATGTCATTGTTTTCGTCCCTCGATGTCTCTATAGCCTCCGCATTGTCTTCCGAAGATGATGGGAAAATGAAACCCAATCCCCGCGGATGTGACTCGCCTCCTGCCCACACAGAGTATCGCGCAATCATTCTTGAATTAAGTAGTGCGAGCGACATTTGAGTGGGCTCGTCATCCGACCATCTAACTCCTGCTTGACGGCACAACCCACATATGAGTGATGGGTGTGGCAAGCCTCCAGAAAAATTCCCACGTAGGCACCAGCGGATAGAGAAGCAGATGATAGCCCCGACGTCAATAATAAAGTCTTGCACAATGGCGAACAAAAGCAATGCCTTCTCCTTGTTGACGTCTAAAGTGTGTTGGGACGGAAGCAATTTCGCGCAGAGGAAGGCATACCAAATTTTTCCATACCGGCTAAGGATCTTGCTGGGGAACACGGTGCCTCCCTTTCGACCTTTCATCCATGACGTTCCTGGCTTTGTCATTTCCATGATAACTTCATCAAAATTCGGATCAGAATTACAGAGATACTCGTACTGGCAGTGGCGAGGCACCCTCAGTTGGTAGTACGTATTGATGGCATCCGCACTGAATGGAACCAACCGTCCTCGTACAAAAGCGCAAAATGGTTCTTTGTCCTCAGCATTTGCATAAAACTCCTTGACAATATTCACGATGGCTGGTTCCGGCTCTTCGGTGAATTTTACCTATCCCTTTTGGTAAATTTGCGGCATGAGCTCCCAATCATTAGCATCTGGTGCCAACCCCCGCTCTTGTGTAAGGGCTTTGGTGGGCATGTAATCATACCGGTCGGCGTCGGCGGCGGCGGCACTTGCAAATTTTTGACGATCGAAGGTGCGGATAGGTTGGGATGGTCGTGAACTCTCCCCCTGTTGGCGTTTACATGATGATGATGAATCCATTTCTCACTATTGTTTGTTTTGCCCTAACTCTCCCCCAAATGTTTCACTAGTATCTCTCTAGCTAACAATTATGCTCTCTTGTTGCCTTATTTGAATTGTGGTGTAGGAGTTTGGAAGAATTGGTGTGATATTTATAGATGGGGAGGGTAGTTTAACATTGGTGGAATGAGGAGGTGGACAAGTGGGGAAATGGAGAGTAGTAATAAAGTCTTGGGAATGTAGGGAGAGTGGGTGGTAGTTATGGAGTAGTGGGGAATTGTAAAAGTGGGAGTTATTGGGAAGGAGAGAAGACCAGCAAAACTGCCACATCTATCCACATTCCAAGACCCCACCCTCAATGCTAGGCCCTTATTTTCTGCTTTGTTGAGGACCCTTCAGCCCGTGGGTTGTATTCTTTTAGGCTCACCCACGGCTGGTGTCCTTGTCGCTTTCTTATTTTGCTTCAACTTAGCTTACTTATGCTGCTGAATACTCGATTGATCTCTTTTTCCCAACCTGCATGGTAATAAACATGAAAATTAGTTAGTCTTGGATGTCATGTCATGTTGTGGAGCGATTAACGAGAATTTTATTTTATTCTTCTACCTAGTAACTTACTGATTTTAAGTCGTTCAGCCTGACTACTTCCTGCTTAAGTTGTGTCGGCTAATGTGATAGCGATCACGTCGGTGTTGGCTTCTCCACCCCAGTAATGATTCAACTGGTGTCCATTGACTTTGAATGTTTCGAGAGGATTGCGACTGTAAATTTCAACGGCCCCGTGAGGGAATACTTGCTTGACTGTGAATGGTCCCGACCATCTTGATTTAAGCTTTCCGGGGAACAAACGCAGCCTTGAGTTGAATAAAAGTACTGATTGGCCTGGCTCGAATGTTTGGCGCAAAATTTTCTGGCCATGCCATCTTTTGAATTTTTCTTTATATATCTTGTCATTCTCATAAGTATGAAGGCGAAACTCGTCTAGTTCATTCAACTAAAGTAGTCTCTTATCTCCTACAGCTTTTTGATCAAAATTGAGTTTTTGTACTGCCCAATATGCCTTATGCTGTAGTTCCACCGGGTAATGACATGCCTTCCCATACAACAGTTGATATGGTGACATCCCGATTGGCGTCTTGTATGTTATCTGATAAGCTCATAAAGCATCATCCAATCTAAGTGACCAATCTTTCCGACTCGGATTCACCACTTTCTCCAATATCTTTTTGACTTCTCTGTTCGATACCTCCGCTTGTCCACTAGTTTGAGGGTGATACGCTATTGCTATCTTGTGGTTCACCCCATACTTGGCCAAAAGAGCAGTAAACAGTTTATTGCAAAATTGACTACCTTCGTCACTTATAATTGCTCTTGGTGTGCCAAACCTAGTGAAGATGATTTTTTGCAGGAATTTGAGGACTACTTTAGCATCGCTTATTGGTAGAGCTGCAGCTTCAACCCACTTTGACATGTAGTCCACTGCGAGGAGAATGTATTGATTGTTCATGGATGATGGAAATGGTCCCATGAAATCGATACCCCAAACATCAAAAATTTCTACTTCCAAAATCGTTTGTAAGGGCATCTCATTACGTTTTGAAATGTTGCCCACCCTTTAACACCTATCACATTGTTTGACAAACTGGTGGGCATCTTTGATTAATGTGGGCCAATAAAAATCGCATTGTAGCACCTTCGCTGCTGTTCTCTCACTCCCATAATGCCTGCCATATACCGATGAGTGACACTCATGCAGGATATTCTTCACTTCGCTATATGAGACGCACTGTCGAATCACCATGTCGGCGCACTGCTTAAACAAATATGGATCATCCCATATATACCACTTTACATCGTGAAGAAATTTCTTTTTATGTTACCTTGTGAGGTTAGGCTGGTAGAATGTTGCTCACAACGAAATTTGCATAGTCGCCATACCACGGAATCTCTGCTGACATCCCAAAAAGTTGCTCATCTAGGAATGATTCATTGATTTTGCATTTATCATCTTTTTCTTTCCCGTGGTTTTCCAGCCTCGATAAGTGGTCTGCTACTTGGTTCTCCGTCCCCTTTCTATCCTTTATTTCTAAATCAAATTCTTGCAGTAGGAGAATCCACCAGATAAGGCGTGGCTTAGCATCTTTTTTTGCTATCAAGTACCGAATCGCTGCATGGTCTGTATAGACTATCACCTTAGTCCCGATTAAGTAAGCACAAAATTTGTCAAACATATATACAACGGCAAGCAACTCCTTTTCTGTGGTTGTGTAGTTTAATTGAGTTTCTGTAAGTGTTTTGCTTGCGTAGTATATAGCGTGAAACACCTCGTCTCTCCGCTGACCCAAAACAGCCCCAACCGTGAAGTTTCTTGCATTACACATAAGCTCGAATAGCATGCTCCAATCCGGTGCAACTATAACGGGGGCTGTAGTCAATTTCCTTTTTAATAAATCAAACGCTATCTTTCAATCTTCATCAAAGCTGAATGTCACATCTTTCTCTAAAAGACTAATAGGGGTTTCGCAATTTTAGAGAAATCCTTTATAAACCTCCTGTAGAACCCGGCGTGTCCCAAGAAACTCCTAATACCCTTCACTGAGGTTGGTGGAGGCAATTATGCCCTCTTCAACCATGAAGTGGCATTTTCCCCAATTTAGAACGAGATTTGTGTCCTTGTATCTTTGCAGCACCATGACCAGATTCTTCAAGAAATTATCAAAGCTATCCCCATAAACTGAAAAGTCATCCATGAAGACCTCAACATTTTTCTCCACCATGTCCTAAAAAATGGCCATCATACACCTTTGGAAAGTTTTTGGTGCATTGCACAGTCCAAATGACATCCTTCTGAATGCAAAGGTGCCGTAAGGGCACATAAATGTGGTCTTTTCTTGGTCCTCTGGAGCGATAACTATTTGGTTGTAGCCCGAATACCCATCTAATAAACAGTAATACTAATGTCCCGCCAATCTATCTAACATTTGGTCAATAAAGGGCAGCGGAAAATGGTCTTTACGAGTTGCCTTGTTCAATTTTCTGTAATCCATGTAAACCCGCCAACCCGTCACTGTTCTGGTTGGGATTAACTCGTTGTCGTCATTCTGCACCACCGTCATTCCTCATTTTTTTGGTACACACTAGACTGGACTAACCCATTTGCTATCGAAAATCGGATAGATGATGCCAGCGTCTAACCATTTTAAAATTTCCTTCTTAACCACTTCCTTCATAATTGGATTGAGTCGTCGCTGTTGTTCCACCGTTGGTTTTGCCTCATCTTCCATCAGAATTTTGTGCATACACAATGAACGGCTGATCCCCTTTATGTCCGCAATTGTCCATCCAATAGCTGATTTGTGTTCCCGAAGCACCCTTAGCAACTTTTCTTCCTGCAATTCGTTAAGTGCAGCTAAAATAAAAAACAGGTAAAGAATTTAAATTGCCTAAATACGCATACCTGAGGTGCTTAGGAAGTGGCTTAAGTTCCAGCTTTGGTGGCTCTTCCAATGATGGTTTCAATTTTTCTACATTTACCTCCTCCGTGTGCAGTGGTTCAAATGGGGTTCTAAATCTTGGTACTCGTGGCAATTAGTCTAGCAAATGAAGGTAATCCACCAATTCTGGATCATTGATCTCTTCATCTCCCAATAATGTTGTTTCTAACGGATCGTTCACCAAACTTTTGCTCATGTCATCACTAATGATTTTCTCAATTAGGTCCATTCAAAAACATTCTTCCTCATCCGTAGGGAATTTCATGGCCTTAAACACGTTGAATTTCACTTCTTGATCTTGGACCCTCATAGTGAGTTCTCCCTTTTGTACATCAATGAGTGTTCTCCCAGTAGCCAAAAATGGTCTCCCTAGGATAATTGGGATGTTCTTGTCCTCCTTAAAATCCAGAATTATAAAGTCTGCGGGGAATATAAACTTATCCACTTTCACTAAGATGTCCTCTACTATGCCTCTCGGATACGTAACTGGCCTATCCGCCAACTGTAGGGAGATGTTAGTAGGCCTTCGCTCAGGCAAACCTAATTCTAAGTACACTGATAATGGCATAAGGTTTACACTCGCCCCCAAATCACAAAAACACTTGCTGAAATGCCTCTCCCCGATCGTACATGGAATAGTAAAGCTCCCCGGGTCCTTGAGTTTTGGTGGTAATTTCTGCAGTAATACCGCACTACACTCCTCTGTTAATGCCACCTTCTCAAAATCATCCCATTTCTTTTTCCTTGATAGAATCCCTTTCATAAATTTTGCGTAACTAGGTATTTATTCTAGGGCCTCTGCAATTGGTATGTTAATTTGAAGTTTCTTGAAAACTTCCAAAAATTTTGGAAATTGCTTGTCTGACTTTTGTTTTTGAACTCTTTACTGGAATGGTGGGGGAGGATAAAAAGATGGTTCGTTGACTGGTCTATTCTTTCCATCTGTTTTTCGTTCCTTTACTTTACCTCACCCACTGTATTTTCTATTTCTGGTTCTTTCTCATTTGTAACCGCAATTTCTGGCTCTTGACCAACAAGCTGTTTTCCACTTCTCAACATAATGGTTTGACACTGCTCATGATTACCCTTAGGATTTTTCTCGGTGTCACTCAGTAGTGTTCCTTGTGGTCTACTATTCACTGCCAACGCTATCTGACCCATCTGATTTTCTAGATTCTTGAACGCCATCTCTTGTGCTTTAAACATCAAGTTGTGATTTTTTATAGCTAACTCGGTGGTAGCTATGAATTTATCCAACTTTTCCTCCAAATCGAGTTTCCTTTCTTGATATTGAACTAGTTGTTGCTGATTCTAGAAACCCGGAGGGTATGTTTGACGTGAAGCTTGATTTTGCTGATTGTTGCTCCATGAGAAATTCTGATGATTCCTATTTCCTTGATTGTACGTGTTCTGATATGTGTTTTGAGGAATTCTGTTGTAATTACCGATGAACTACACAGCTGCAGGATTAATTGTACATTTCTCCGTTGGGTGTTCTCCTGCGCATAACTCACATACTATTATCACTTCACCTGCTGTGTTTGTTGTGTTTGTGCTGCTGCCACTTGCTCCAACTTCTTTGACATTGCAGCTATTTATGCTTGTTTTGCTGTCATATTATCTACTTCTAATACCCCAGCTGCCTTCGCCTGTGTCATTCTCGCAGTGGGCCACTGATAGTTATTAGCAGCCATGGTTTCAATCAACTCATATGCTTCCTCGTAACTCTTAGCCATGAATGTTCCACCCGATGCTGCATTGATACTTGTCCTAAGATTCCCATGTAGTCCGTTGTAGAAGGTATTCATTTGTAGCCACTGAGGCAATCCATGATGTGGGCATTTTCTGAGCAGTTCTTTGTATCTCTCTTATGCCTCATATAACGACTCCCCGTGTTGCTGTTCAAACATTGTAATCTCATTCCTCATCTTCGCAGTTTTCGCCGGTGGGAAGAATTTTGCAAGGAATTTTTGTGCTAAATCCTCCCAAGTTGTTATTGAACCGGACGGTAGAAAATGCAACCAAATCTTCGCCTTGTCCCGTAGAGAGAATGGAAACAATCGAAGTCTCACCGCCTCATCTGAAACTCCATTAAATCTAAAAGTGTCGCACATTTCTAGATAGCTGACTAAATGCTCGTTGGGATCATAGTTTGCAAATCCCCCAAACTGAACTAAATTCTGAATCATTTGTATCATCCCAGGCTTAATCTCGAATGTATTTGCTGCTATTTATGGCCTGGTGATGCTTGAGTGCGATTCAAATCACCTTGGGTGTTCTTGAAGTCCTCGGCCGCTTCCGATCTTGATCGCCATTACTATTTCCTCTTCCTTTTCAGGTAATTTGAATTCTTGCCTCGTTTCCTTGATCCACTTACTTAACCTCTGAAACCTTATCTCAATGTCGTCCTCAAAAGGCAGAAAGTCTGGATTTTGGGACTGAGTTCGCATAAACTATGTCCAACACCTGAAATAAGAAGCATAATGCAAAAATAAAAATGTCTAAGTAAAACTGGATTAATTAAACCGATATTGTAAAAATATTAAGAATTATACTAAAAATATCCCCGACAACGGCGCCAAAAACTTGTTGGGTAAAATCTATATACGCATAACACGCAAGTATACGTGGTCAACAAGTAATAAAGTGACAAGTCAAGTATCGTTCCCGCAGAGATAAATTAGTAAATACCTAAACTCACAATTACCAGTCTTCTATTAACCCTAATTTTATTAAACAAATCAAATTCAATGATTTAAATTAACAAAACTAAAATTAAGAATAATTAAATTAGCACAAAACAACCACGAATATCAAAATCTGAATTTTCAAATAATTGATGGAGAATTAGACTTATGATTTCATCCTAAGCTTCACTTTAATTTCAACACCTTTATCCCAATTTAACGCACTATCCCAGTGTATTAATCAAGAACACGAACGCAATATTAACCACCTCTCGATGCACTAATACCATATTAACTTCAATCCACAATTAAGATAGAAATCTGTTAAACACCTTAATCAACTAACCCACTATATCTCTATTTGAATTACAATTAAAAAAGGTTGAAGAATAAGTTCTCTATCCGATTACATACGATGTCAAGCATATCTCTACCTTAACACTCATCAAGTTTAAGCTACTAACAAAATCTTGAACACATGCTATACTAACTAGGTCTAGATTTGAATATCCTCTCTCGATTCCATCCAACTCCACCAAGAATTGTTGATCAAGCAATTCATAGATTCAAGCACAAATTAATATAGATAAACTGAGATAGATTATTAAATTGGAAATCAAAGCTTACAAAATCATCGATTCACTTAAGGATCCATCATAAGCCTAACAAGTGAATTAGTTCATAATAAATGAAATAAACACTGAATAAATCATAGAATTCATCCTTCCAATTACAAATAATAATCTAACATAAAGAATATTAGAAAACACCCTTCACGTAGACTAAAGTTGCAATCGTCTTGAAAAACTCCTCGAAGTACTCCTCCACACTTGCTATCAAAACTGAACTTTGATCCTCGTTATCTCACTAACTGATATCCCAATTGTGTTTGATAGAGTAGTATATATCTAGCATAACACTCTAGCCGCATTTTTTATCCAATAGAGTTATAATACCATGCAAATAGCTAAAGTTCGTGCCCAAAAGGAATTTTAACCATAACAGGACACTCAGGATTTTTCACCCCCCCCGTGGGGTTTGTATATCTTTGAATGCCTCGCCCAAGTGCTTGCCTCCTGTCTTGATCGAGTGAAGACCCCCCACCCCGGCGAGGGTGTATAGCCTATTAATGCCTGCCTCGACGGGTTTTGTCTCTTTTAACTAACTTGGAAGACCCCCCGCCCCGGCGGGGGTTTGTGAACTGTGCATGCCCACCCCGGCGGGGGTGTGTTCTGTTATCTGACTTAGCTGCATTACTGAGTTGCTTCCAAATATGCTCCATTTAAGTTCCAAACGCACCGAATATCACCAATTGTACGTTAAATGCCACAATCACCAACCTACGCATAAAATAACATAGAACAAGTAAAAATGCACATGATAACAAGAATATAGCAACGAATAAGCATGAATTAGATATGAATTCGCATATATAAAATACACTTATCATTTACACGTGAGAGAGATTCCAACGAAGAAAAAGCAAAATCCATCTTCTCTAATTCTTCTTGGGATTCTCCATCATTGTGGATTATTAATATTGTTTTTTTTGATTTATAAAAGGATTTGAACATAGACATTGGTTTGCAATCTACAATTGGGTTTGATCGTTCTATCTTTCATCTTTCAATTATTTGTTTGATAATCATGTTTAGCGTTGATCCCATACTTGCTTTTGGTTTAGTCATGAACTAAACTCCATTATGGGATTCTAACGGATTTTAATATGTAGTTTGGTTGCATTCTTGATTGCTAGGGTTGTTCTACATATCATATGGGAATTCTATTATGGTTGTTTTACACGTATGAATGCTTAATCACCATTCATTTCAGTATTTGCATGGAATTGACAATGAACATGCGAGTATGGATTGTAGTCATAATAGCATATGCATATGTGGCTGTTGTATATGGCTTGCGTATTTTTGTGAATGAGATAGACATATACTTATTCACCGTTTGAGCTAGAATAAGGGCTTGTGCTTCAATTCAGTATGATTGCAATTTCACATAGACATATAGTGATTTTGGTCATATTGTTGATTACATCGAATCTATCATTTGTGGATGTTGTGTAAGTAGGTCCTAGTTCATTGAAAAATGGCTATGACTCTATTCGTGCTCTTGGCTATTTTCATGTGATATGTGAACACTTCTTGCATGATAGTGGTGATTAGATGAAATATTAAATGAAGTTAGGATCCCATTATTTCTAGATTTGATTTATTCCATTAATATTCTTATTTTAGTTGTTATTTGCAATTAGTTTAATTCATCAATTATAGTCGTTAGTCTAAGCATATGAATATAGTGATTTAATTGATGCATAGCAGTTTAAATTTGACAACTTTCTCTGTGGGATCGATACTTTACTTACTCTGTATTACTTGTTGACGCATGTATGCTTGCATGAGTTAGAGCTCTTTTGTCATAACTGAAAAAGAGGCAACAAGTTTTTGGCGCCGTTGCCGGGGAAAGGTGTTTAGTTTAAATAATTATCATCAATTTTAAGCTGTTTTATATGACTTAGACATAGTTATTCTTATCTCATTTCTATTTTTGTTTTATTTGCGATTTCAGGTACTTGTAGATTTTTATGCACACGAGATCTTCCAATTCAGAATTTACACCAGCGCAGGATAACATTAACGAGAGAGGTTGGAAAGCAAGTGTGCGGAGAAATTTACAAGCTCAGTTAGAAAGTACAACATTTAGCATGGCAGAAGAACAAAGGATTGAGCAAAGAGAAGAGCATCGGGCTCTACAAGAATATTCCATACCGAATATAAATGGGCTGATGCGGCATAGTCGGATCAAATGATAGACAAACAACACCTTTGAGATTAAATTGGGCACTATTCAGATGGTGCAGAACTCGGTTCAGTTTGGGGGTGCTGCCACGGATGATCCGAAAGAACACTTATTGAGCTTCATCGAGATTTGTGATACATTCCGATATAACGGTGTGATGGAGGATGCTATTAGACTGCGGTTGTTCCCAATCTCATTGAGGGATAAGGCGAGGAGTTGGCTTCATTCTTTGCCATCAGGGTCAATCACTACATAGGAGGACTTAGTGCAGAAATTCTTAGCCAAGTTCTTCCCAATGGCTAAGACTGCAAAGATGAGGACAGCTATATGTCAATTTGAGCAACAACAGGGAGAGTACTTATATGAAGTATGGGAGAGATACAAAGAGATGCTAAGGAAGTGTCCGCATCACGGTATGCGGGATTGGATGGTGATCAACACCTTTTACAACGGATTGGGATGGCAGTTGAGACCGATTGTAGATGCAGCTACAGGAGGGGCATTACGGGCAAAAATCTATGACGAGGCTTATACACTTATTGAGACTATGGCAGCTAATGATTTCCAGAATCCTACATCACGGATGCCACAGTCCAAGGTAGCAGGTGTGTTGGAGGTAGATGCTATTACGCAGTTGTCGGCATAGATGGCAGCTATGGCAAAGAAGATAGACACTTTGGCAGAAAGCAGGACGAAAATAGTTGCCTTCGTTTGTGAAATTTGTGCGGGGTCACACTCCACGGATCAATGTGCCATCAGCTCGGAGTCAGTGCAGTATGTGAGCAACTACTGGAAAGACCAAGGTCAATTTCAGAATACATACCACCCCAACAACCAAAATCATCCATACTTTAGCTGGTCGAATAACCAAGGAAATTAGCAGAATCAGTTTCAGCCACAGTCATCTCAGCCACAGTTTTCATCTAAACCATCATTTCCACCAGGATTTTCTCAACAACAACAACATCATGCTCCAGCTGCACCACAACCAGAAAAGAAATCAGAAATATAGGATATGATGTTGAAATATATGACAAACACTGAAGTTATGATCAAAAGCCAAGCAGTAGCTATCAAGAATCTAGAGACTCAGATGGGGCAGATGGCGAACATGCTTAAAAATAGGCCCCAAGGTTCCTTGCCTAGTAATACAGAGACAAATCCCAGAAGAGACGGGAAGGAGAGTGTCAATCGATCACATTGAGATCTGGGAAAGATTTTACAAGCACTGCAAGTCGCGCGCCCGCGCCCAATGGTATGAAGGAAGTCGCGCGGCCACGCTAGACAGAGCAAGTACCTGCTGATGAAAAAAATCAGTTAAAATCTGAGTCGCAATAGGGAAAAAAAGATAAAACAAGTTCAGAGGAAAAGCCTAAGAGTTCAGTACCACCAATTCACCCTCAAGTACCGTATCCGCAAAGATTAACTAAACAGAGGGAGGATAAATAGTTTAGCCAGTTCTTAGAGGTTTTCAAAAAGCTACAGATCAACATACCATTCGCTGAGGCATTGGAACAAATGCTAAGCTACACAAAGTTTATGAAGGGTATATTGTCAAGGAAGAGAAGACTAGATGAGTTTGAGACGGTAGCCTTGACAGAGGAATGCAGTGCAGTGCTTCAACAGAAGTTACCTCCAAAGCTGAAGGATCTAGGTAGCTTCACAATTCCGTGCACAATTGCAAAGATGAACTTCAGTAAGTGTTTATATGATCTTGGGGCAAGCATAAATTTGATGCCCTTGTCAGTGTTTAACCAGTTGGGATTGCCGGCTCCAAAGCCGACAAACATATCATTATAGCTAGCTGATAAATCCATCACGTATCCACGGGGAATTATTGATGATGTGTTGGTGAAGGTGGAAAAGTTTATTTTCCTGGCTGACTTCATTATCTTGGACTACGAGGCAGAGAAAAGCATACCAATAATACTGGGGAGACCATTGTTAGCCATAGGCAGGACTTCGATAGATGTGCAAAAAGGTGAACTCACTATGCGTGTTCAGGATCAGGAGGTCACCTTCAACGTCTTTAAAGCAATAAAGTTACCAACGGATGAAGAAGAAAGCTTCCTGGTTAACTTGGTGGATTGGGGCCTAAAGGATGAGGCATAGAAACCGGGGAACTATGGACCGTTGAGGTGTGTAACGGGTTTAAATTCAGAGTTGAAGGTAGAGCCATGGACGCAAGCTGAAGTCATCAAATTTCAGGCTGCGGTAGACAATAAGGAAGGCACCTCAATTCTTGATGTGATGTGAGATTCAGAGACAGTCAAGCTAATTGACTATAACTTAGCGTTGGATGGGAGGCAGCCCGTTATTTCTACCTCATTTGACTTTTTAGTTATTCATTTTAGATTATTTTAGTTAGTTATATCTAATTCATTTTTAATAGGTTATCAGATTTTCATGCTTGAGTGTGTCGCAAGAATTACTTTGCAAATATTTGCAAGATGCTAACATTATGTGGCCACTAATTCATGCCTTAACAATGTGCATTCATGTCTATACAGGAACCATCATTGGAAATCATCACTGATAGGCAGAGTGGAATTGAACTTTAGCATTACAAATATCGATGTCAGCGTGCATTGCATGCACCTTTATGCAAGACAAACTTCGCGGCACAGATCAAGTCAATAAGGACAATGAAAGACATTCTGCAAGTCTGTGTCTGCTGGCCAACCCAGTAAAACACGCTGCACACTTACTTGGGTGAGAAAACTCTTTGAAGTTTGACCTCTCCAGCCTTTTGCAATGGAGGATTTGACTATTGTGCAGATGCTTGAAAAGGGGAATAATGTTTCCTTTGAATGGGCAAGTTTTGTTTGCCTCTCTGAGTTTGTCCTTGCAGAACCAAGAATACATCTTCTTTCATTTTATGAACCCTCCGAGGTTTATTTCCATAATTTCCAGCTTGAATGTGCTCAGCCACAACTTCTAAAGCAGTGAGGTCTTTAATTTTTCCTGATTTCAACCCCATCTCAGCCATCTCCCCGTGTTTAATCATTTCTAAGAATGGTTTTCCTATGCCTTCCAGGACCCTCTCATAGAACAAAGCTTCTTGTATGTCAATGAAGGTCATTACCATCTTAGTTTCTATCATTGATGGGATTACTTGAGCAGCCAGACGTCACCATCTTTGGGCATATTCTTTGAATGACTAAGTATTCTGCTTTTTAACTTTGTTAATTTGATATTTATGTGGAGCCATTTTTGATTGGAAACTATATTGGTTTAGAAAAGCATGAGCTAGTTCTTCCCAGCTATGGATTTTGGAATTATCAAATCTAACATATCAGGCTATGACCTCTCTAGTTAAACTTTTTTGAAACAACTACATCCTTAGCTTTTCATCCTCAGTATATGACCCATGTTCTCCAATAAACACCTTCAAATGAGTATAAGGATCTCCCAATCTGTCATATTTCTCAAAATCAGGAGTTTTGAACTTGTCTGTATATTGAACCCCAAGAAAGATGAGTCACGCTTCTATATGCTCCAGTCCCTTTGATTGACCGGATGACATCTTCCATTTTCTGAACTTTCTTTCGAATATCACCAGTTTCCAAATCTTCTTTAAGATTAGTGATTTTAGGAGTTTTATTGGGTTTTTCATGGATTTGAGGTTCAGGTATTTGTACTTCCTTTTCTTTCTTGTCAGTATCCTGGATTCCTCCTTGGGCAGAGGTTTCTGTTTGAATGGGTATTTGTTGACCCTGAGTCTTTTTATTTTGTTCTTTCAAAAAGACAGCTAAATTTGCTATCTGGTTTCTTAGTCCCTCGAACTCCTCTCGAGAAATAGGAGTAGATTCAGGTTGGGCACTTGTAGCTATGTCTGAAGATGGGTTTAGTACCTTTTTAGACTTTGATCGGGTAAGGGGACCAATTGTTTCCCTACAAAAAGATTATGTAGTTTAGTTTTGATAAACACTAATAGTCTGCATGCTATGCAATGTGTCTGTTTTAGTAGTTTTTTTAATGTTTTTCTGCAAAAAAGATGTCAATTATTTTGATGACAGGATAGCATGACATGTTTTGATAGGAAATAAAATGTATATTTACATCTTTCTTTTTCTTTTTTTCATAAAATTATAATTTACATGGAATTGAAATGGAAAGGCATGAAGAGACTCTCATTCACGCTTGGTTTATCAAAGACTGACCTATCTTAGGCTACTCTCGTGGCTTTTCAGTATGAAGGTTCCCAGATCATCGTAATTTACTAGATGTGAAGTTAATCCAATCTTTCAAATGGAGCGGATATGAGTGGTGCCTTTCCTGAGCCTCGCGGGATTATTCTTCATTGAGTCTAGTAATCAAACACCGACAGGTTCGCCTCCTGGTGGAGGAATCACAAAACATACATTCACACACATCGTGTCTCACTGTATGAAATGATGAAATTGTGTGATGCACTAATACAACATACAGAGATTGTGCGAGGCACTAAAGTGTGGTAAATAGAGCATTCATTCACATCCATTCAATGTAAAGCAACATTCTCACACAAGCAAATAAGAAGGGATTTTGAAAAGATTTAAATGCGGCTCAAACCCTCTACTGTCCCCAGCAGAATCACCCGCTGTCGACATCGGAAAAAATTTCCTTTTTTAGAATTCCTCGTTTAGTCTTTCTACCCTTTATGTTTTCTACGTGTTGAATTCTATTTGAAAGGTGAGTTTTACAAAAGGTTCCGACACAAGATGTCGACGATTTTGAAAATTCAGAGTTGCTACTTTGTAATAGTGAAATGGTTGTACCAACTCAACCGAAAAAAGGTTTTGCAAAAAAGCCCAATTATTGGACTCTGTTTAACAGGCCTTGGAAACTGAGATTCGTAGAGTTTGGGGGCTTGATTAAGTGGGGTGAAGGTGTTAGGCACCTCCCGACTTCTGTGAAAACATGGTTACCGCGTCTTTTCAATTCCCTAATTTATTTGAAGTGTGTCTATGTGCAGGTAATTGGGCCTAAGTGTGTTATTTGGAAGTATTTCTATGCCTCGTTTGCACCTATATACAAAGAGTTTGTCTTGTATAAAAGTTCAATTTTAAGCAAAATATACAGAAATGATGTTTTAAAAATAGGTTTTCAAACCCTTATGCTCGCATAGTAATTGAGGCCTTTCATACTTCCATTTTATTACGTATTCGGCTTGTTTTAATTTTATTCTCAAGATGCGAAGCATCTTCGACAAAAATAATATACATATAAATGTTGAGCTCTATATAGGCATGAAAGTCATCGAAGTGACCCGAGCACCACAAATATGATTTACAAGCTAACTATACAACTTAAAAGGTCCATCATGGGAACAAGATCTAGATCCGTTAGCTAGATCTTAGATCTCGTGGTTTTTAGGCTCACATAATGTTTTATGAATAACATGCATAACAAATATATTGAAAGAAAACAAATATTTAATCTAAGTGTCGCAAAACAAAGGATACATCAGTTAAATCCCTACATGCGCATAGCCAAGCTTCCTGTTTCTTCTAGATATAGATCTAGGGATGCGTGGTTGCTTAATATTTACAAAATTAGAAAGAAACTAGATTTAAATAAATCTTAGCAATTCTAGCTTAACAGTTCTAATTTTATGACTTTTGAACCGGTTAAAAGTTAGATATGGCTAGATTTAGATAAATCTAGTTCACAAACATTAATATTGCAACTTTACATTAAATAAACAGTTAGAACATATATTTTAATAGCAGTAAATAATTAATATATATATATATATATATATATATATATATATAGAAAAGCGGGTAAAAGTTTCAGATCTGAAATAATCTTACAGTGTGTAGCGAGGAGAGCTTTAAACCACTTTTGAAGCTTGAAAACTCCGTTTCTACCGATTAAATTTGATATGTTATAGTATATACATATATAAGTGTTTACAAAGAAGAATATCAAAGTTTAGAACACTATAGGAGGGGTTAAGAGCTGAAATGGACGAAATTTCCTATTTTTTCTTCTTCTTTTTTATTTTGGCTAATGGGGGGGGGGGTCTATTTATAGACCAAAGTAGTCGCGTGTCTACTAGCGACAGCCACAGGTCTACTTGTGGCTTCCTAGGTCAGGCCCCGTGGGTCTTATTATCTCAAAGTACGTTCACTCAGATCAATGTGTTGTCTGCTTGAACCTTCATAACTTTCAATCCGACAGTCCAATGGAGGCGTGCTATACATTTCCAAAAAGCCCTTTTCGAGAGCTACACAATGACATGGGATTTGATATTTTTTGAATCTGGGAAGATGGGTCCATGACCAGATCTTCGAGTCTTCGCAGTCCATTCGTTGAGCTATCTTGTGCTGTTTTCACTCGGGATTAATGTTATGGTTCTGCATGACCTCTTTTGTAGTAATTTGGGTTGAATTAATGTTGAGTTGTCAAAATTACTATTTTGCTCCTCTTGGGTTGGTTCTAGGCTTGATGAAGTTATAGCTCTCTTTTCTCAAGGTTGTCTCTGAGATTAGACCGATGTTAACTTTTGACAGTCCTCAGGGTTGTCTCTGAGGTTGGTTTGATATTTCCCAGGATTGTTGTCGGGGTTTTAACTTGATCTCACGAGGTTTTCTATGGGGCTTGACTTGATCTCCCGGGGTTGTCTTCGGGGTTGGATTTGATCTCCCGGGATTGTCTCCGGGGTTATCACCGGGGTTGGATTTGTTCTCTCGGGGTTGTCACTAGGGTTTGAATTTATCTTTCGGGGTTGTCTCTGGGGTTTGATTTGATGATTTTGACTTCCAAGGTTGTCTCAAGAAGATAAAAGATGAATTTGCCCTCCTGCATGCTTAGTAATAGGAATGTAAAATTTCAAGTGCCTACAAACATCATCTACGACACCTGATAAATTTTTTAAAATAAAAATTCAGAAAAAATAAATAAACTTGTTCTCTGTATATAAATGAGTTGGCGGTCGGTGGGCGGCGACCACGCTCTGTTTTCTCTTCTCCTCCTCCCTCTCTTCTCTCTCTCTTATCTATTGTGCTGTGGATTACAACTCTTCTCCCTCATATTCCTCTTACTTTTCTACCTCCTTCTTCCCACTCATGCCCCTCGTTTTTCTTCTTCTTCTTCTACTACTTCTCCTCCTCCTCCATCTTTTTGACCGAGAGTTGTATCTGTTTGTCTGTCTGGAATTAAAATACATCAGCGACCAATAATAGCAACCGTATGCAGTCACTATTTTTTAATGATGTGGACTTATTAGCGACCACATGCGGTCGCTAATATTTTGTGGTCGCTACGAACTTACCCGGCAACATATTGCGCCAAAATCTTGGCAGAAAAAATACACCGAAAATCGATCTGCGACCATATGCTGTTGCGGATATTAGATAGAGGTTCGATACAAGGACGGACGCCAATAGCGGTCGCTATTTCTCACATCTACGACTACATACGGCGGTCGCAGAAACTCTTGGTCGCTAATGGACCATTTTCTTCTGTACATGACACTCCTTCATATACATAAATTATAAAATATATAATTATGGACAAAATTTATGACACATTTAGTTATGCAAAATGAAATGAAATTTTATTATTAAAATAATAAAATAAATATCAACATTGGGTTTTTTTGGGCTTAAAACCTTACAATCTCCCACTAGCCCTAAACTCAATCTAACATATATGTAATACATATCCCCTCAAGATGAAAATCAAAAAATTTAGAAGACAAAGTCTTCGTAAAAGGATCAGCCAAATTTTATGATGCAGCTATCTTTAAAACTATCATATCTCCTCGTTGAACTATATCTAGAATGAGGTGATATTTTCTTTCAATGTGTTTGCCTTTCTTGGGGTTCCTAGGCTTCTTTGATTGTCCATTTGCCCCATTATTATCACAAAATAGGACAATAGGAGATGATATTGAAGTTACCATTCCTATTTCTAGTAAGAACTTCTTGAGCCATACAGCCTCTTTTGCAGTTTCAGAAGCAACAACGTATTCAGCTTCCATGTTGGAGTCAACTACGCAAGACTATTTAACACTCCTTTAACTGACAGCTCCACCTCTAAGAGTAAACACATAACCAGATGTTAACTTTCTAGAGTCTCAATCTGATTGAAAATCCAAATCTGTATATCCTTTCGGAACAAGATCATCACTAGAATAGACAAACATATAATTTCTTGTTCTTCGTAGATACTTAAGTATATGCTTTATTTCTATCCAATGTTCGAGTCTAGGATTAGACTGATATCTGCTGACCAAGCCTACTGCAAAACAAATATCTGGTCTAGTGCACAACATTGCATACATAAGACTTCCCACCACCGAAGCATAAGGGATTTTCTTCACGCGCTCTTGCTCTTGAGGTGTCTTAGGACACTACTTCTTAGTAAGAAAAATTCCATGTCTAATAGGAAGTAGTCCTTTCTTGGAATTCTGCATGTTGAACCTAGCCAAAATTATATCTATGTATGCAACTTGGGATAGGCCTAACATTCTATTCTTGCGATCATGCCAAAGCTTGATCCCTAGAATGTAATTAGCCTCTCCCAGGTCCTTCATCTCAAAATTACTAGACAACTAAATTTTGACGCTAGATAATACTCCCACATCATTACCAATAAGCAATATATCATCCACATAAAGAACTAAGAATACCACCACCCCATCTTTATTCTTCTTGTACACACAAGATTCTTCTGGATTTTATTCAAAACCATAAGATTTGATTGCTTGATCAAACCTTATATTCCAAGACCTTAATGCTTGTTTAAGTCCATAAATGAACTTTTACAACTTGTACACCATATTTTCTTGGCCTTTAACTATGAACCCATCAGGCTACTTCGTATAGATTTCTTCATCAAGATATCCATTAAGAAAAGTAGTCTTGACATCCATTTGCCATATCTCGTAATCGAGATGAGCTGCAATGGATAATAGTATTCTGATATATTTAAACATAGCCATTGGTGAAAAAGTTTCCTCATAATTGATACCTTCTTTTTGAGTAAAACATTTTGCTATCAATCGTGCTTTAAAGGTTTTCACCTTTCTATCTACCCCTCCTTTTCTTTTGTAGACCCACTTGCACCTTATATGTAAGACCCCAACTTTTTATGAATAAAGATTTAATTTCTTTTATTATTATTTTGAATAATAAGGAGTTGATTTGATTAATGTGGTTAGTTATAGGTAAAATGCGCAAATATTTTAAATAAGCAAGTGGTTATAAAATACTCATTGTTTTCGGGGAATATTCATTTGGTCGTGGAATATTCTTCCTATCAAGGAATATTCGTATGATGGCGCAGCCATTTGTGGGCATAACGGAAAACTTTTGGATGAAAAAAATGACAAGAATGAGTTATCTAAACATAACGACGTACTTGTTACCGTTAACACTGTTGTAATACTGTAAAAACCCAAAAATTCATACAATAATATTCTCCTTTTCGATTATTAACAATACAACTTTAATCTATCTTTACATCATTATTTGATACTAAAATCACTAAAAATGCAGAATATTTAAAACTTTTATACATTTCCTTCTGTATTTCCTTAAATCGCAACCTTTACATTACATCTCTTCGATTCAAATTTATATCATGAATCGTTACAACAAAATGACTATACAAAGTCTTACATCATAAATAGATATCCATATACACCGGATAGCCCAACTTACAATTCAATATATTACATTCAAAATATTAAATACATTTATCATAAAATATAAGTAATCTTAGTGAATATGGATCTCTATAATTCACTTAGCACATATCCTTACCTTGAAATCTTGACGTGCAAAAATTATTATTTGCAAGAGTGTGCTCGACAGCTCAGCAAGTTCTAATAGTTTTCATGCATCACATAACACATAACAATATGCTCAACATACATATCCTAATAATTAAAGTAACGTGGCATACAAATTTTAACTCACATAGCAAATATAAAGATTGAGTTCCTTACTCAATCATCATTATTTAACCAAAATAATGTAGTCATAAATTGACTTTAACATTTCATGATTACAACATGTATAACATATCATGCTCGCTTACAACACATATATCATATCATGCAATTTCAAATAGTTCATCAAGTCCACGTAGAAAATAAGAACCGAAAGACTTGCCTTAATCGTTGTTTACCAATAATAGTTTAACAGCTTATAGTTATCTGTACTTCACGTGCCCTAAACAATTATATAGTCATACACATCCACTATTAGTCACATAGCAATGCATAGTAGTTATAATGTAAACTTTGCGCTATATCTCATAAGTCCGATGACATCCAACTTTGGATATGCTGTAAACATCATATTAACCTATTATTAAAAGTTATTGGACACCATTTCGGAAAAGATAGACAGTTCAAAACAGTGATCAAAAAGGGGGGTTCAAAACTGTTTTTCATTCTTTCTCAACTTTATCCTCTCTCGCTAAAATAGTCATAACTTTTTCTTTTCGAAACATTTTTGAGCAATTCTTGAGCCCACGTAAAGGTAACTTCCGGGAGTACAACTTTTATTCTTTGACCTTTTCCAAATTCTAAACACAGAATTCCGAAAAATTAGTTCAAGGTGACTGCTGTAGCGCCCGAGAAAATCGGATTTTTATGACAATTAAATTTTTATTTGATTATGTGAATTAAATGAATTTAATTGATTTATTATGTGAGTAAGTTATGTGAAGGTCGTTCTATGACCTAGAATGTGATAATGTGGTTAGTAATCTGGCTATGTGCTAGAATTAATTGTTTAAAATTTTTAAGACGAAAATATTTGTTTTTCGAGAAATTTCCGTAAAAACACTATTTATCCATTTCTGTTCGCGGAATTATTTTAAAATTCCGAGAAATGCGTAATGATAGAATATCGAGATAAGATGAAATATCTGCTAATATTTTATTTATGGCAAATAGAGTTTTTTCCTGCGGACTTAAAACCTAAGGGTTGAGTATATTGATTTCCGAGAAGGAAATGAAATGCGTAGAAGAATTGCGTTATAGTTAACGTGAGTGTTATACAATTATGGTACTATTTAGGATCTATGTATAATACGATGAGTAAATACGAAGTACAATACAATTATTATACGAGTAGCATACGGAGAGAATATGTGAATTGTATGTATAGAATACGATTCGTATTATATAATTTAGTTAAGTCTTAATGTTAATTCATTTGAGTTGGTTTATAATTAGCCCAATTATTTGAATGAGCAAGCCCAAGGGATTAATGGGATAAGCCAAGTCAATGCCTAATGTTAATTTAGTTAAGCCCAATTCATAAGAACCGAACCGTGGATCGAACCGGTGGGTCACCGAATGGGTAAAACCCATGGGGCAACCCATGGGATGACCCATGGCAAGGGTGGGCCGTCCACCTTGGTGTGCAAGTCAAGAATAAGGCTTGGTCACCAAGCATTTTGTTTGGTGACCAAGAGTGAATAGTAAGGAGGTTTGTGTGTAATGCCTGTTATGCCCTCCATTCTATTTTCCTATAAATAAGAAGCTAGGTTGGTTCATTTGTGAGTTTTTCAATTGCCCAACTTAGATTATTTGAGAGAGAAAGAGAGCTAAACTACACAAAACATACACTTTGGAAGCTTTGACTTTGAGTTTTCAAGAGATTTCATAAGAGTTCTTGAGGTAATAATCCTTATCTTTCATTTCTATCTCTTTTGATTATCTTTTATCTTGGAGGATCATAAAATGGGTGGTATATGTCTTGTATAGTGGATTTAAGATGACTTACCATAGATTCAATCTCTATAAGTCATGAGATCGTAAGAATCATAGGGTTCGTTATAGTTTCAAACCATGAAAATATTATTTGTTGAGATCGATTGTTTAAAAATGATTGAACTCCATCAATACGTTAATATATGCATCTTTCTTGGTTAGGATGTAGATATGAAATTCATGGAGTATTCAATGAGATTTGGCCTAGAGAACGTTAGTAACGAAGTTATGGCGAATTTCACGGAAATAGACGTTAAACGTCGAAATCGTTAGAATTTCGGATGGGAGGTCGAAAGTTGACGTGAGACTTGAAAACGTTGTTTTTCAATGTCAACACATGAGATAGGGTAATTAAGAGTTGTGGGTTCGAGAATCGTTGGATTCCGACTTAAAATGAAGAAAACGAGCATTGGACGCTCTATAATGTTTACGAACGCTTAGAAAATGAACGCAATAGTGAATTTTTAGTTATCAGATTCGAAATTGTCGAATTCTTATATGAACGCGTAGAGTATGTCATTTATGATATGTAGGCTATTGAACGGACCAAATCAGGCTTATAACAAAGAAGTTACGGCCTCAGGAATTTTGCAAAATTTTTAAACTTTGGAAATTTTTTGGTACTGAGGTTAAATGCCGCTCCGCAACGCCGACACAATGTATTTAGCCACTGCTAAATGGCGCCGTAGTGCCATTGTTTGTACAGAGTCTCACGTGCATGACGTCGAGAGGCGGAAGTTAGCCATCGCTAAGCTTGCGCCATGATGCCTTGATCTAATCTTATAGAGGCCGCTAGCCAGCAACGCTTGAGTGTAAGGCTTTGGATATAGACTTAGGTTTTGAACTTCAATTGTTTGGAGACCTAAAGGGGTAATGTTTGTACACTTCATAAGTGTATTAAAGCTATTCCTATACTACCTATACTAAGGTATATGGTATTGAACTTAGGAGTTGAATGCATGTTAATAAGTTATGAATGATGAACGAAGTTGGTACTTTATCAACAATGCTCGAGTCCGGTTAATAATGTTAGTTGTGAAATGAGTCGGGACGAAGGGTAATGAGTCGAGTTGACTTCATTATTAATATTAAATTAACTAAGACATAGAAGAGAAAGAAGTTGGTAAAACAATGTGAACATTTGTTTGTTAGCTAATTACAGTGTGCTATGTGAATATATCATGTAGATTCTATAAAGGCTGTGGTCAGTCGATTAAGTTATTTGAAGACGCTGAAAGGCAAGTTTTCTTAATGCTTGTCTTACTTCCAAGTTAGCCAAGTTTTATGTGATTCGTTGAACTGAATTGCACGATTGGTTTTAAAGAAAGGGTCGATGCCAAATTTTAACTTGGCTAGACTATTCGTAAGATATAGATGGATTACGATTCATATCTTTCTATATAGAAATGTTAACGCTATCCTATGCCAAGTAATTGGTACGGACGTGAAGGTAAGGTTTGTCTATGAACAAACAAAAGTATTTTTTTCATCGATTATTCGATGGGCACGCGAGTTTGCTAAAAATATTAAACGTAAATACGTTTAATGAATGAGTGTTGATCAACATAGAGTACAATAGGCTGATCACCTAGAAGTGCTCATAAGTAATGCAGATGTAACAGCCTTAGTGCTGTGAAATCCTTTTCAAGTATGAAAATAGAAAGTTACTGTTCATGGTCTATCGACCGGTTCAGAATTCCTAATCTACTCTATACTTTGGGAATTGATGTTATGAACTGTTAAAGTATTATTGTTTCATGATACTTCATAACTATTGTTCAGTTATACATGAATTGTTATATAATTCACGAATGTTGTATTACTGTTATCCTTTATTAAACTTGCTGAGCTGTCATGCTCAATTCTTGCGTGAATTATATAACTGCAGTTAAGGATGAACATCCTGAGAATGCCAAGAGAGATAAGGGCAAAGCTAAGATGGATGCTTAGGCATTGTATAATAGATTAGTAAGTTTTTATGTATTATACATTATGAACAACGAACGATGTAACCGGTTTATGAACCTGGGCAGGATTATACTTTGATTGTAATAAGAAAATAGTAATTACATTCATTTTGTTGTATTTCAATGGAATGATTGTATGGATATTAGTACAGTGGAGCACCATATGTCGGGTTGAAAGATACCTGAATTTGGGAGCGTAACGGGTTGGTATCAAAGCTTTAGGTTATAAAACTTAAGGGGGGAAGTGTTAGGTTTGTAATATTCATGTGCGCAATCATATTGCATAAAATAACGGAAGCGTGTAAAATCAGAGTTTAAAATAATTTACAAACCATATACCCGGATCACCCTTTATGCACAATTATTAATTAAACGAAAAGATAAAGAATAAAATCATACCCTTGAAGATCGAGCTTCCTCAGGTACAAGTTCACCTCCAATCCTTTTCGCGTTCAAATTGAATCCACCGGGTTTGGTTCCTTCCTTTGATCAACGTTAGCCACCCATGTGTTTGGCCTCTAGAGGTGATCCACCAAGGAAGGATAGGAATTCAAGAAGAAGGGGTATTGGCTCAAACCCTAGTTTTTTTCTATCTCTATAGAAAAAGGGTGTACTCTCCAACAAATTGGAATTATTACGTATTAGTAAAAGTCAACAACCACATCCCCATAATAAGACTCCTCTTATTTATAGATGTGGGCAACCCACCTTAACAATTAAGGAATTGGGATTTATTTAATTAATTAAATTCTTTTAATTAATTAAGCTCCCTAATCTTATTAGGGATAATTAATTAAACTCCTTTAACTAATTTTCTTCCTAATCCAATTAGGAATAAATGAGAGTACTTATATTAATTCCTAAACTCTTTTAGAAATTAAAATAATAATAATTGTAATAATATTAATAAGACTCCTCTTATTAATTTATATTTAATATTTCTAAAATATTAAATAATAAATATTAAGCTATTTAATTTATTCTATCACCATAGATTAAATTAAATATACTTAACTATATTATTACGATTATGCCATTAACTTCTTAAATAATTATTCTTCCTTTTATGGTGTGACCCTTTAGGTTCTTCATATTAAACCCAGGTTGTGAATAAATCAATTAGAACAATTCTAATCTTATTTAAATAAATAAATTAAACAATTAATTTATTTAAATAAATAATATTTATTCTACAATAGGGATAAGCCTCCCTAGCGATTAACGACTTTTCAGATAATATAGATTTCAACATTAATCATAAAAGAACCTTTGAGTAAATAGTTACCGTATAATTCAATCCTTCCACCATACAATGTCCCAATTAAATATAAGACATGGAATTACTGTCAAGTCTTATTTTATTTAATTATATGTATTTCGATCCTTAAATGCACAACTCCAAATAATGCAAATTAGAAACTCCTTTCTAATTTCATTTTGCCTTGGACAAGGACTATTGGGTTGTCATTTATCGAATCACATAGGACATTTCTCTTCTTTTATTAGAAGTGGTAGATTCTTTATTGATCATACATTATCTCCATGTACAACTTATTATACCCAAGCATACCCTTTGATATACCCTAAGGGTCTTAAGGAATAAGTCAAAGTATAACTCATCATACACAAGATACTATGATGATCTCAAGTCCAAGGATTACTTGTACTACTATCACTACAGGAATTCCTATTGATAGGCAAATAAAACTCCATTAGGTATTCCTTAGCGAGCCACGTTCAGTGAACTTATTCTCTAATAAGCACCTACATACTTGCTTTAGTGTCTCCACACAAATGATCATGAGATCAATCATCCTCATCCAATGAGCAAGCAACGTATGTACCAATCTATCCGGATTCACTAATCCCCAATTTAGTAATCCAACGATTGGGAACTATTTTAGTTTTAAGCTTTCTAAGAATTTAGATCTCATTAGAATGATCATCATCATTATTCTAAAAGCATTGCTTAAAACTATGGGTTTATCACATATTATAAAATAGCATCATGTAGATAATTAAAAGCCTTTAATAAATTAATACTTTTATTAATAAATGAATAAGATTGTTACAAAGTATATGCTT
Organism: Panax quinquefolius; assembly: GCA_020205615.1. NCBI lineage: Eukaryota > Viridiplantae > Streptophyta > Magnoliopsida > Apiales > Araliaceae > Panax > Panax quinquefolius. Next base: position 141,314,838 of record CM035156.1, read on the forward strand.
TATCATCAAACATGATTGGCTTGTGTGCATACTACTTTCAATCTCCTACTTGCACTAAAGCCAATCGTCATGGTATCTCATACTCTTCTTCTCTAAGTGACGATTATCCTGCTGTTGGATAAGCTTTAGTTAATGGATATGTAATGTTGTTCTTGAGAGTCCACCATCTCTATAGTGATTTCTCATCTTTCAATGATTCTAATAATCAAATGAAAGTGCCACAACACATGTTTAGATCCAAGATGAGACTTAGGAACTATTCCTAGTTCTGTAATGAACTTTTAATCCAAACAATCAACTTGTAGCTTCATTTATAGCAATATACTTTGTCTTTATCACTAAACCATCAACTCTTTGCTGTTTGGAACCTTTCCAATTCATTGCACCACTGTTCAAGATAACGCTTTACCTTAAAGTGGATTTTTACGTCATCTTGGTGCATACGAAAAACTTGAGTCTGTTAAGCCCTCTAGTTTTAATTTGGACCCACCATGAATATGATCACATCCTTAGTCTTGGGTTAAGCACTTTAAGATATTTTTCACTGACTCATAGTGAACTTCTCCATAATATGACTGATCAACATCAGGTCTCGTATATTTCATTGCGTACATGATTGTCACTCATGTGATCTCTCTTTTGGAGTCTTTGGGGACTATTAAGAGAGATACACTCCATAGCTCATCGACATGAGACATCTCTTGGAGTTTGCCATGCTAAACGACTTTAGCATCAAATGAATATACATTCCTTGGGTTAAGTCGAGCATCCTCTTGAATCTATCTATATAGATTTTATCCCCAATTAAGATACTCTTCCCAAATCATTCGTGGATGAATGTTTAGACAACTTTATCTTTACTGATTGTAGCATTGGTATATTATTCCTCATCCGTAGCATATCAACATATAATACTAGAAATTTCACGACGCTCCCACTGACCCTTTTGTACACACTAGAACTCTTACCTCATCATATATGTAACTCGGATCATCATCTTCTATGATGCGTACCTCATCATCATCATCCATGATGAATCCATACCTCTAGGTATCTTCAAAGCATTATTCGATTTCTGATTGATTTGTGGTATAATAGGTCTATCTATAGGTTCCTCTTATTTGACTTATAGTATTTTGTGGTTCTTGAACTCTTCAAGATCTATTATCCTCCCACTAGCCCCTTCAATAATAAACACATTTATCTTAGAAGAAAGCGTGTGTTCGTAATAAACACTTTTTGCTAAGTAGAATTAAAGAACATATACCCTAAACTTACTTTAGGATGTCCCACAAATCTGTACATGTCAAATCTTATCCCAAGCTTATCCTTTGAAACCTTTTCACATAAGTTGGACAACCCCTTATCTTAACATACTTAAGATTAGGAATCCTCCCTGTCCATAACTTTTATGGAGTCTTGGGGCCGGATTTTGAGGTTACCTTTTTTTGTAGATATCTGTACCATTTCTAGGACATGACCACAGAGGGATCTTTGGAATGTCGATAAAATCATTATGGACAGCACCATGTCCAACAAGGTACGATTTTTCCTTTCAGATACATCAATCAATTATTATGTATCGAGAGGCGTCCATTATGAGAAAACCATTTGAGATGATCTAGAAACTTATTGCACAAGTATTTATTCCTTGATCTAATCAAAGAGTCTTAATACTTTGCAAATTTGTTTCACTTCTGAATTCTTTGAACCTTTCAAATAATTCATACTTGTATTTCAGAAAATACACACATTCAACTCTTTGAATGATCATCTCATTTTCTTATACTAGTTTGTTCAATTTGCAAAATATATTTTTCACGTAAATCAAGTATACAAAATCCATTAAGTAATATTTCAGTTCTATACAAAATATTATTATTATAAATAGAACAACAATTGTTCTTAATTATAATACCAAAGTTTTCATTGTCCAACAATAAAATGGAAATAATATTTTTAACAAGAACTGGAATACAATAACAACTTATTGACTTAATAGATTTGCCCGTAGACATTGCTAAACTATAAGTTTCTATGGCTAATGTGGCAACCTTTGCTACATTTTCTGCACATAGGATTACTTATATTTGTTTAGCTTTCTACTTCTGCTTGGTCCCTTCATAAATCTATATTTATGATATCCAAAGTCGGTATCCAATACCCAAGTAGAACCTTGACTTAAAGAAAAATTTATTTCAATCATGAACAAAACTGTATTTGTAACCAAAACTTCACTAAACTTCTTTGGTTAGCCTCGCAAGATGCTTCTGCAGCTTTCTTTCCAAAGTGTCAAAGCTTATTGTAGTGGAAGCAAACTCCTTTGCTATCCGTGTCGCTTTTGTTCTTATTATCCTTTGTTTACGCCTTTCATTTTACCTTCTTTGAATCGTTCTTCTTTCGGAAGATCCTTTGGCCCCTACCAAGAGGGACATGGTCTTTCTTGGTTGGAAAGTGACTCTCAACATTTTTCAACATGTTAAGCAAATCAACGAAGCTGATATCTAGCTTGTTTATATGAAAAATTCACAACAATTTTGAAAGGAGTCTGGGAGTGAGTGCAAGATCAAATCTTGGCTCAACTCTCCATCCATGACAAAACTCGTTGTCCTAATTGATCAATCAAATTGATAATGTTAAGGACTTTTATCTGCATCTTATAGTGCCATTGGCCATTCTAGATCGGAAGAGCTCCTTGAGATATCGATATCTATCGGCCCTACTTTCCTCACCATCAACTACTTGATGTGCGGGGAATATAGTAGAAGCATCCATAGTTTCATGCTGACGCTGAAGCTCGTTACTCATAGATGCGAGCATGATGCATTGAGCCAACTGTGCATCATTTTGCCACTTTTTAAAAGTAGCAATCTCTTCCTCAGAGGCATTATCTGCAACCATTGCAGTGATAGGCATATTAATGATATAAGAGAGCTTTTCAGCTATGAGAACTATTCTCAAATTCCTTAACCAATCCGTTTAATTCGGTCCGATTAAATAACATCTAATATGTTTCGCAGTGATAGTAATTTAGACATTGTAAAATTCTGTAAATGAATTTGTAATTAACAACATTTTAACATACATTCTTTTATTAATTACCAAAATAAATTAGGTCTTGTTTTAAATTGGTATCTCCCACTATTTTCTTCAAACTATATTACCCTCACTTATATAGTTCGGCAAAATCTAATTAAAGATTTGCTAGTGAGAATAAGGATCCCATTTCAAATGTATATAGCCTTGTGGTGACACAACAAACTATATATAAATAAATAGGTAGACAACTTTTGTCAATTACATCAACTATGCAACTCCTTTTCTTTTGCCTCTTAGATTATTTTGATCAAGTGGTGGCATATCCGAATCAAAATTATCCAAGTTAAGTCCGACCTAGCACTCCATATATTCAAAAAGAAAAATATCATCCTTGTGGTGACACAACAAAACAATATTGTTCAATTTTCTTTATAAGCATCAAATGTGATAAATTAACATCTTAAATACTTAATACTTTCCTTGTGGTGACACAACAAACTCATATTAAATATTTAATACTCTATTAATTTTATCATGCTTGAAGGCGACGTTCGATATTCCAAATATCTTTGAACGCTTAGGACTTAATATAAAAATTGAGGGGTTTGTTATTAATTTGTCTCATCTTATTTAGCGCGCATGCAAATATATATATAAAATACGCGTCATATTAATTAACATGCGAAACATGTTTACATAATATATAATATATATAGTATAAGCATGCACATATAGAATACTATATTCTACCCGGATTGATTATGGACTTTTATTCTAGTTTGGTTCACTAGAGCCACCAAGTGAACCAAAAGGTCAAACCCTAGGGTACAAGAAATAATATTTAAATATAACTATTACATTTAAACCCGGGGCTCCATTACAAAACGGGTCTTCAAAAGCGCTCCTTGCTCCTTGCTCCTTGATCTCTAATTCTTCAAAATTAATTCTAACTATTCCTATTACAAAACTATTTAAAATAAATAGAAACTTTGATCGTAAATCAAGGGAAGTACATAAGAGGAGATAGAATTTATATTAAGAAAAATTAGAGAAGGCGAGGTACGCTTGAGACCCCATTTAATAAAACCCATACATTCATGCATCCAACTAAAATAAAATCCAATCACATCGTCAATAGTCCATAATCAATCCCATTTATTATCATCAACATCATCATATGCATCAATAAATAACATTCATCTTATGAATAATAAACATTTAATATATATATTGATATCATTTAATGGGCAAATTTAGTTAGTATAAAATCTAATTTTGAATCAAAATAAACTCCTTTATTTTAATCCAAATTTAAATCAAAATAAAACTATTTTATTTTAATTTATCCTATTTTGAATAAAATAAACTATTTTATTTTAATCAAAATCTTTAATCAAAATAAACTCCTTTATTTTAATTAATTATGGAATCCAATTCCATGTAAAAAAAAAATCTTTTATTAAAGGAAACACGGATATTCTTTCCTATTCACAAATAAACTTCTTTATTTTGAATAATATGAAATCATATTTTATATCTAAATAAACTCCCTTATTTAAGGAAAAATAGAATCCAATTTCAACTCCAATTAGTTATCATGGAATCCAATTCCAACTCTAATTAGTTAGCATGAAATCTAATTTTAAAATTAAAATAAACTCTTTTATTTTAATATTAAAATAAACTTTTATTTTAAAATTAAAATAAACTTTTAATTTTAATTATAAAATTATTAAAATATATATATATATATATATAATATTTACTGTAATAATATAATATATATATATATATATAATATTTATATATATATATATATATATATATATATATATATATATATATAATATAAATATATATATATATATAATTAAACTTGATTCACTTGTTGCTTTTTTTAAAAAAAAAAAGTCATACTGCATCCGTGATTCACTTAATTGCCTCTAAAAAAAAAAAAATTCCATGCCATGTAAACAAGCACGTGAAACAGGAATCGTATGTGAAATAGGAATCTATATTTGTTGGCTTTCCGTGAACCGTGCGCTGGATTACTAAATTAAATAAATTTCCAATGGTTCAATAAAAAAAAACGGCACCTTTTTTTTTTTTTTATAAATTTTATACAATAAAATTATGCCCAATTAAATTGTTCTAAACACATATCAATATACATATCAAATTAAAACAATTAATAATTCGCATAAAGGTTTGGCTCTGATGCCACTGTTAGGTTTGTAATATTCATGTGCGCAATCATATTGCATAAAATAACGGAAGCGTGTAAAATCAGAGTTTAAAATAATTTACAAACCATATACCCGGATCACCCTTTATGCACAATTATTAATTAAACGAAAAGATAAAGAATAAAATCATACCCTTGAAGATCGAGCTTCCTCAGGTACAAGTTTACCTCCAATCCTTTTCGCGTTCAACTTGAATCCACCGGGTTTGGTTCCTTCCTTTGATCAACGTTAGCCACCCATGTGTTTGGCCTCTAGAGGTGATCCACCAAGGAAGGATAGGAATTCAAGAAGAAGGGGTATTGGCTCAAACCCTAGTTTTTTTCTATCTCTATAGAAAAAGGGTGTACTCTCCAACAAATTGGAATTATTACGTATTAGTAAAAGTCAACAACCACATCCCCCATAATAAGACTCCTCTTATTTATAGATGTGGGCAACCCACCTTAACAATTAAGGAATTGGGATTTATTTAATTAATTAAATTCTTTTAATTAATTAAGCTCCCTAATTTTATTAGGGATAATTAATTAAACTCCTTTAACTAATTTTCCTTCCTAATCCAATTAGGAATAAATGAGAGTACTTATATTAATTCCTAAACTCTTTTAGAAATTAAAATAATAATAATTGTAATAATATTAATAAGACTCCTCTTATTAATTTATATTTAATATTTCTAAAATATTAAATAATAAATATTAAGCTATTTAATTTATTCTATCACCATAGATTAAATTAAATATACTTAAATATATTATTACGATTATGCCATTAACTTCTTAAATAATTATTCTTCCTTTTATGGTGTGACCCTTTAGGTTCTTCATATTAAACCTAGGTTGTGAATAAATCAATTAGAACAATTCTAATCTTATTTAAATAAATAAATTAAACAATTAATTTATTTAAATAAATAATATTTATTATACAACAGGGATAAGCCTCCCTAGCGATTAACGACTTTTAAGATAATATAGATTTCAACATTAATCATAAAAGAACCTTTGAGTAAATAGTTACCGTACAATTCAATCCTTCCACCATACAATGTCCCAATTAAATATAAGACATGGAATTACTGTCAAGTCTTATTTTATTTAATTATATGTATTTCGATCCTTAAATGCACAACTCCAAATAATGCAAATTAGAAACTCCTTTCTAATTTCATTATGCCTTGGCCAAGGACTATTGGGTTGTCATTTATCGAATCACATATGACATTTCTCTTCTTTTATTAGAAGTGGTAGATTCTTTATTGATCATACATTATCTCTATGTACAACTTATTATACCCAAGCATACCCTTTGATATACCCTAAGGGTCTTAAGGAATAAGTCAAAGTATAACTCATCATACACAAGATACTATGATGATCTCAAGTCCAAGGATTACTTCAGACTACTATCACTCTGAGAATTCCTATTGACAGCAAATAAAACTCCATTAGGTATTCCTTAGCGAGCCACGTTCAATGAAATTATTCTCTAATAAGCACCTACATACTTGCTTTAGTGTCTCCACACAAATGATCATGAGATCAATCATCCTCATCCAATGAAAGAAAAACAGCGTATGTACCAATCTATCCGGATTCACTAATCCCCAATTTAGTAATCCAACGATTGGGAACTATTTTAGTTTTAAGCTTTCTAAGAATTTAGATCTCATTAGAATGATCATCATCATTATTCTAAAAGCATTGCTTAAAACTATGGGTTTATCACATATTATAAAACAAAGATCATGTAGATAATTAAAAGCCTTTAATAAATTAATACTTTTTATTAATAAATGAATAAGATTGTTACAAAGTATATGCTTTATCATCAAACATGATTGGCTTGTGTGCATACTACTTTCAATCTCCCACTTACACTAAAGCCAATCGTCATGGTATCTCATACTCTTCTTCTCTAAGTGACGATTATCCTGCTGTTGGATAAGCTTTAGTTAATGGATATGTAATGTTGTTCTTGAGAGTCCACCATCTCTATAGTGATTTCTCATCTTTCAATGATTCTAATAATCAAATGAAAGTGCCACAACACATGTTTAGATCCAAGATGAGACTTAGGAACTATTCCTAGTTCTCAGTAATGAACTTTTAATCCAAACAATCAACTTGCAGCTTCATTTATAGCAATATACTTTGTCTTTATCACTAAACCATCAACTCTTTGCTGTTTGGAACCTTTCCAAATTCATTGCACCACTGTTCAAGATAACGCTTTACCTTAAAGTGGATTTTTTCATCATCTTGGTGCGTCGAAAAACTTGAGTCTGTTAAGCCCTCTAGTTTTAATTTGGACCCACCATGAATATGATCACATCCTTAGTGCCGGTTAAGCACTTTAAGATATTTTTCACTGACTCATAGTGAACTTCTCCATAATATGACTGATCAACATCAGGTCTCGTATATTTCATTGCGTACATGATTGTCACTCATGTGATCTCTCTTTTGGAGTCTTTGGGGACTATTAAGAGAGATACACTCCATAGCTCATCGACATGAGACATCTCTTGGAGTTTGCCATGCTAAACGACTTTAGCATCAAATGAATATACATTCCTTGGGTTAAGTCGAGCATCCTCTTGAATCTATCTATATAGATTTTAACCCCAATTAAGATACTCTTCCCAAATCATTCGTGGAGGAATGTTTAGACAACTTTATCTTTACTGATTGTAGCATTGGTATATTATTCCTCATCCGTAGCATATCAACATATAATACTAGAAATTTCACGACGCTCCCACTGACCCTTTTGTACACACTAGAACTCTTACCTCATCATATGTAACTCTGGATCATCATCTTCTATGATGCGTACCTCATCATCATCATCCATGATGAATCCATACCTCCTAGGTATCTTCAGTACTATTCCAGATTTACGATTCAGTTGTTGTATAATAGGTCTATCTATAGTATGAATCCATACCTCCTAGGTATCTTATTTGACTTATACGATTCAGTTGTGAGTGAAGAGTCAGTGAACTAAGTTGAGATTGTACCAATGCCAGTGGCAGAGGTACCGTTAGTTGTACTAGAAGACTCAGACATTGAGGAGTACATCTCTGAGGAGGAATACTCTGAAGAGACGATGGGTTTAGCATTATACCTTAATGAGATGCTTGACGTGGAGGAGGAGATGGAGGTGACATCGGTTAATACGGTGGTGCCTACTCAGGAGCCAACACCTCCGGATGCAATGAGGTCATTGTATCTATCTGTGTTGGATAGGAATGTGCATCTGCGCACTGTGATAGAAACTCAGAATGAAGAGATAACTGCCCTATATGAGGCGAAGGAATCTGCAGAGGCAGACTTTGAGTCAGAGCACGATGAGAAAGTGCTTATGACAGATAAAGCATGTGACTATAAGGATGAGGTCCTAGAGCTTCAAAAGAAACTGGTAGAAAATGACCAAAAGATAGCTAGGATGTCATACATCCACGAATGTGCCCATGAGGATTTCAAGCTAAAAATTGCTTGTTATTCCATTGAGTCCGGGCAGACTCGACATACCATTAGTCGTAATATAGTGTCGATTCTGGCAAATCAGAAATATGAGAATGCCGTTCGACAATGTTAGTAGATCGTTAGATCTTTTGTGTATATGGTAGTGACGTAAAACCCTCTTTTGTATAATTAAAGGGTAGTCTTTTTGTAAATCCCAATTTTTGTTGAAGGCAATCGCGGGATAGTTTGTAATAGCTTTTTGGCTAAGGGAACATGATGTGAATAGTTTTGACTATGAAAGCATATTAATATAATTAAGTTTTTTATTTAATGTGCTTGTTGTGGTATGAGTGGTTGTTGTTGTTTGAGAATGATAACCGAGTAGTTAAATAGATAATAACAAAACTTTATTTATTTAATCAAAATTATGCCGCTGAGAAGGAGACAACGTAACCAAGAGGCTGAGTCTCATAATGAGAATTAGGGGGGTCCTAATAACCCTATGCAAGAGTTCGTTAATTTATTAACGGCTGCATTTAACCAAGTGGGGGAAAGGATTCCTGTAACTCCTAGGGTAGCAAGAACAACTACCTTTAAGGAATTTAAGAGTGTGGGTCCTCCTGAGTTTCGAGGAATGACGGACCCTTTAGAGGCCCAAACATGGGTGAAAGAGATTGAAAAGGCATTTGTGATAACAAACGTAGGTGAGGCGCAGAAGACTTCTTTTACGACTTACATGATGAAGGGGGAAGCCAACTACTGGTGGGAGGCCAACCAGGGTGGGGCTAGAACAGAAGTTGTTACGTGGGAACAGTTTAAGAAGCTTTTCTTCGAGAACTATTTCCCTACTAGCATGCAGGGTAGAATGGAGATTAAGTTCCTAGAACTTAAACAGGGGGATATGACAGTTCTCTAGTATGCCGCCAAGTTCAATGAATTGGCGAGGTTTGCTCCACACCAGGTGGATACAGAGGAGAGGAAGGCACGCAGGTTTGAGCAGGGCTTAAAACCCTGGCTCTACAGTAGGATATCGGTTTTTCAGAGTGCTTCCTACGGGACCATTCTGGAAAAGGTGATTATAGCTGAACGTGGTGGTGAGGCATTTTTTCAGTACCACAAAGAGCGAAAGAACAAGAGTAAGTTTGAGGGAGTGAGTAAGGCTGAAGTTGCCAGCGGAAGCGGCAACTTGCCAAAGAGGAAGAGTTTTAACCCTGGGAATACTGGGGTAAAGCAAGGAGAGCCCAAGCGGAGAACAGAAGCATATAAGACATGTGGAAAGACTCATATGAGAGTCTCTTTAAAGGGGAAAGTAGTTTACTACAACTGTGGGCAGGAGGGGCATTTGTCACCCAACTGTCCTAACCCTAAGAAGAACCAAGGGTGTTTTGTCTGTGGGTCATTAGACCACATGGCAAGAAATTGCTCGAAAAAGGGTTTAGAGGGAAATAAGGGTTCTGGTAGTGGTAAGTTAGCCATTACGGACCAACACCATCAGTGGGTAGACCCTCAGCTCGTACATTTAATATGACAGTCCAAGATACGGTTGCATCAACGGATATTGTAGCAGGTATCATTCCGGTCAATGAGATAAATGCTTATGTGCTATTTGACTCGGGTGCTACTTGTTCTTTTATAGCATGTGAATTTGCTAAGCAATTAGGTTTAATCCCTGAGAAGTTATCAATACATTTAGACATTAAGGTAGCAAATGAAGAGATAATCCCCATTGAATATATTCATAAGAATTGTCGCGTAGATATTAGAGGGAATAAGTTATCGGTAGATTTGGTACCGATAAGGTTAAAAGAATTCGATGTAATTCTTGGTATGGATTGGTTGGTTAATCATAAGGCGATAATAGATTGCCATAGGAAAAGTGTAAACCTTCGACTTTCTAAGAAAACCAAGGTAGTGTTCTTCGGTAGTAAATCACCGAGACGCTCTTGTATCTTTCGGTGACACAAGCTAGGAAGATGTTGAGAAAAGGGTGTGTAGGTTATCTGTGCCATGTTGTGGATACCCAAAGAGTGGGAACATCCTTAGACCAGAAACCTTTAGTGCAAGAGTTCGCAAATGTATTTCCGAAGGAGTTACCAGGTATTCCACCGGACAGGGAGGTTGAGTTTGTAATTGATTTGTTATCGGGAACGACACTAGTTTCAAGGGCACCATATCGAATGGTGCCAATTGAGATGAAGGAGTTAATAGTTCAATTACAAGAACTATTAGATAGAAAGTACATTCAACCAAGTGTGTCTCCTTGGGGAGCACCAGTGTTGTTTGTCAAGAAGAGGGATGGGTCGTTAAGACTTTCTATCGACTATCGAGAGTTGAACAAGTTGACGATTAAGAATAAATACCCGTTGCCCAGGATTGATGATCTTTTTGATCAGTTAAAAGGGGAAAAGTATTTTTCTAAGATAGATTTGCGCACGAGGTATCATTAGTTAAAAGTTAGGAAGGAGGATGTAACTAAGACGGCGTTCAGAACTCGTTATGGTTATTACGAGTTTCTGGTATTGTCGTTTGGGTTGACTAATGCAGCAGCCGCATTTATGGATATGATGAACAGAGTGTTCAAACAATATTTGGACAAGTTTGTTGTAGTATTCATTGATGATATTCTAGTCTATTCTAAGACATCGGAAGATCATGCAGAACCTTTAAGGATAGTGTTGGAAACACTAAGGACGGAGATGTTGTATGCTAAATTCACAAAGTGTGAATTTTGGCTTGAGAGAGTGCAGTTTCAAGGACATGTTATTGATAAAGATGGCATTTCCGTGGATCCAGCAAAAGTAGAAGCAGTTATTGAATGGGAGCAACCAAAAACGCCAACTGAGGGTCAAAGTTTTTTGGGGTTAGCGGGATACTATAGAAAGTTCATTCCAGATTTTTCTAAAATAACTACTCCATGGACAAATCTGATAAGAAAGTCAGTGAAGTATGTGTGGACTGAAAAATATGAGAACAATTTTTAGGAGTTGAAAAAGAGATTAAGTGAGGCACCTGTATTGTCTTTACCCGACGATACAGGGAACTTTGTAGTGTATAGCGATGCTTCGCATAAAGGACTGGGTTGCGTGCTCATGCAGCATGGCAAAGTCATTGCGTATGCGTCACGTCAATTGAAAAACTATGAGAAGGTCTACCTAATAATGATCTGGAATTGGCAGCTGTAGTTTTTGCCTTGAAGATATGGAGGCATTATCTATATGGTGAGAAGTGTGAAATATACACGGACCACAAAAGTCTGAAATATATCTTCACACAAAAAGAGTTGAACATGAGACAGAGAAGATGGTTAGAGCTGATAAAAGATTATGACTGTGATATTTTATATCATCTGGGGAAGGCAAATGTAGTAGACGATGCGCTAAGTAGGAAGGGTAGAGAGAAACTGTCAATGTTAACAACTCAGAATGAGTTGATAACAGCGATGGCAAACATGGAGATAAAAGTTAAGTTTTCGGAGGAAGCGGGGGAAATGTTATTTTCCATGGAAACCCAACCGACCATAGTGGAACGGGTTATGGGAGTACAATCGAGCAACGAGGAATGCAAGCAGATGAAGAAGAGGGTAAAAGATGAAGAGAAGACTATGTATAACCTCGATAAGGAGGGATTACTTCGTTTTGAAGGAAGAATTTGGGTTCCGAATGATCCCAAATTAAAGGAGGAAATAATGATGGAGGCTCATAGTTCGAGGTACTCGATACATCCCTAGTAATACGAAGATGTATCAAGACTTTTCGTCGAGAACTTTTGGTGGCCGAACATGAAGAGGGAGATAGCAGAATACGTTAGTAGGTGCTTAACTTGTCAAAAAGTTAAGGCTGAACACCAATGACCTAGCTGGTTGTTGCAACCGTTAGAAATCCTAGAGTGGAAGTGGGAGAACATCACAATGGACTTTGTGGTGGGACTTCCAACAACAAGAAAAGGATACGATGCTATTTGGATGATAGTGGATCGATTGACGAAATCGGCTCATTTTCTACCAATAGGCGTTAAGTATAACCTAGATCAGCTAGCTAAGTTGTATGTCAAGGAAATTATTTCCAAACATGGAGTACCTATTTCAATCGTGTCAGATCGTAATCCACGATTCACGTTGAACTTTTTGAGGAGTTTACAAGAGCAAATGGGAACGCAGTTAAGATTGAGTATGGCGTATCATCCTCAGACGGATGGTCAGAGTGAAAGGACAATTCAAATGATAGAAGATATGTTAAGATCTTGCATTATGGATTTCAAAGGGAGTTGGGACAAATACCTACCGTTGGTAGAATTTTCGTACAACAATAGTTTTCACGCTAGTATAGGCATGTCGCCTTACGAAGCGTTGCATGGAAGGAAGTGCCAAACTCCATTATATCGGGATGAGGTGGGTGAATGTCGGATGTTGGGACCTGAGATGGTACAGCAGACAGCGGGCATGGTGAAGTTAATACGTACTCGATTAGTTGCTGCTCAAGATATGCAGAAGACGTATGCAGATCCTCACAAAGAAAAGAGAGAATTTAATGTAGGATCTTTTGTTTTTCTGAAAGTATCACCTTGAAAGGGGAAGATACGTTTTGGAAAGAAAGGGAAGTTAAGTCCAAGGTTTGTAGGACCTTTTGAGATTTTAAGAAGAGTAGGAGAGGTGGGTTATGAAGTAGCCTTACCTCTAGAAATGGAACGCATTCATAATGTGTTTCATGTGTCAGTGTTGCATCCTTATAAACAGGACTATAAACACGTAATAGAGTATTAATCTATTCAGATAGAGAAAGACTTGTCCTATGAGGAACTTCCAGTTCAAATTATTGATAGGAAGGAACAAGTTTTAAGAAATAAGGTAATACCTTCAGTAAAGGTGTTATGGAGAAACCACAATCTTTCAAGAAGCAATGGGAGCTCGAGAGTAAAATAAAGGAAGATTTTCCTCATTTGTTTATGTAATTATAAGCTAAGATTAAGGGATGTAATCCTTATAAGGGGGAGAGAATGTAACGCCCGAGAAAATCAGATTTTTATGACAATTAAATTTTTATTTGATTATGTGAATTAAATGAATTTAATTGATTTATTATGTGTAAGTTATGTGAAGGTCGTTCTATGACCTAGAATGTGCTAATGTGGTTAGTAATCTGGCTATGTGCTAGAATTAATTGTTTAGAATTTCCAAGATAAAAATATTTGTTTTTCGAGAAATTTCCATAAATACACTATTCATCCGTTTCTGTTCGGGGAATTATTTTGAAATTCCAAGAAACGCGTAATGATAGAATATCGAGATAAGATGAAATATTTGATAATATTTCATTTATGAAAAATGGAGTTTTTGCCTACGGACTTAAAACCTAAGGGTTGAGTATTTTGATTTCTGAGAAGGAAATGAAATGCGTAGAAGAATTGCATTATAGTTAACGCGAGTGTTATACAATTATGGTACTATATTAGGATCTATGTATAATACGACGAGTAAATATGAAGTACAATACGATTATTGTACGAGTAGTATACAGAGAGAATACGTGAATTGTATGTATAGAATACGATTCGTATTATAGAATTAAGTTAAGTCTTAGTGTTAATTCATTTGAGTTGGTTTATAATTAGCCCAATTATTTGAATTAGCAAACCCAAGGGATTAATGGGATAAGCCAAGTCAAGGCCCAATGTTAATTTAGTTAAGCCCAATTCATAAGAACCAAATCGTGGATCGAACCGGTGGGTCACCGAATGGGTAAAACACATGGGGCAAACCATGGGATGACCCATGGCAAGGGTGGGCCGGCCACCTTGGTGTGAAAGCCAAGAATAAGGCTTGGTCACCAAGCATTTTACTTGGTGACCAAGAGTGAATAGTAAGGAGGTTTGTGTGTAATGCCTGTTATGCCCTCCATTCTATTTTTCTATAAATAAGAAGCTAGGTTGGTTCATTTGTGAGTTTTTCAATTGCCCAACTTAGATTATTTGAGAGAGAAAGAGAGCTAGACTACACAAAGCATACACTTTGGAAGCTTTGACTTAGAGCTTTTAAGAGATTTCATAAGAGTTCTTGAGGTAATAATCCTTATCTTTCATTTCCATCTCTTTTGATTATCTTTTATATTGGAGAATCATAAAATGGGTGGTATATGTGACGCCCCCAAAATAGGTATACATCACCCATTCTGAGTTGTCAATACATGGTACAGAAACAACTACAACTTTATTATTACAATGAGAAAGCTGTGAGTTTAAATACAAATATTATCTTCAGACAATATCTATACTCAAATAAATCCTCATCACATTTATTGATACATTATTTTACAAAATGGTGAGGACTACTAAACGACTCTCTCTAGAACCTTCATTCCATACCCCGACTCGTACTCGCTTATATTCTCGCCTCCACGAGAAAAATGGAACAAAAAAGGAAAAGGGTGAGCTCAACTAGCTCAATAAAGAATATTATGACTAAGATAATATACAACAAATTACCGTTAGTCTTCAACAGGGAAAAATCTAATAGAATACAATAGACAACAAATTTTAAATCAATATTCGCAATGAAATAATAATTCATTAGAAGAGTTAAGTAGAGAATGCAAACTACTATCTTCTATGTATGAATTTAAAAGTTCATCATCTATCTTTTATCCCTGTAACATCAATCAATATACATCTAGAATCAAATATTCATCTTTGCACTATAGGCCAAAGATATTCATCAGTTGGTCATGTTCATCTAAACACCTGTTCATCTTTGCACTACTGACCAAAGATATTCTTGAAATCATTCATATTTTGCACTTCTGGGCCAAAGATATTCAATAATATCATCATTTAAATGAGGATGATGAAAAATATTTTTAAAGAAACGAATCCAGTGAAACAAAATGACAAGGATTAAGGATTAAGGATTCGTACTTTGTTTTATCCATGTTCAAAAATACCTCAAAAATGATCATAGTGGTGTAAAATTCAAGAATGATCAAAACATGGATATAATCAAAGCTAGTATCCAGAATAGATATTTTGGACAAAAAGAAGAAATTTTATTTTTTGGTGAATAGTGTCAGTAGTATCGTGAATAGTGCATAGTATAACGTGAATAGTAACTCAGACACCAAAAGATAGAAATTCCACAAAAACATCTTCACGCTTCATGAATAGTACTCGTGAATAGAATCGTGAATAGTAAATCGTGAATAGTAACTCATGAATAGTAACTCATGAATAGTAACCTTACATGAAAAAGTTCCAAATTTGATAAAAGTTCCAACCAATATTTGAGATAATGATATTGAAGAAATAATATCATTTGAGAAGAAAATAACATCCCTTACCTCGAAAGATTAGTACTTCTAGCTGGAATACCGGGTATAGTGCTGAAGAGAACTTGCACCGTCTAACAATACTCAAAGTATACTCAAAATACTCACAAGAATACGCTCGATAATATAGAGAGAAAACTTGATTTACGGTGTGATTTTCAATTCTAACCTAAGCACCTATTTATAGGAAAATGCTTTAGAACACCAAAGCGAGAAAATTTAATAAAATAATAATATTTCTTAAAAATATTCAAGCCCACCTTAGAAATCTGATTTCAGATCATTTATAACACATGTGAGCCACTCAATTACAACAAAAAAACGTTTTTCTTACAAAAAATATTTTAAACTCCAAAAATCAATTATTCGAATTTCAGAACTTCAATAATTCATAATAAATAGCCCTTTCATCAAAAAATTTGAATCTCACGAGTTTTTATAGGAAATTCAATTCTCTACAACTTTGCAGAAGAAAGTTTTTCCAAATTCCAAATAGAAATTGACCCAGAAATCCACAAGCGGGTGATTTTTACTGTTATAATCAAATTTCGATCGATAAATGGGGTCCCATGACATGTTTAACATGTTTTAAACATTTATTGCAACAAAAATAATCCTCCTCGTATACTCATATATCCCACATTCGTTGTAAAAATATCACCATTATTATATTATTAAAATATAATAATATATTTAAATGAATTATTTTATCGGAAAAAGAAAAATTTCAATTTTCAACAATTGTCCTGATAAAATTTTCTCCATCTATATCCACATAAAATTAATATTTTTTCATCATATGAATCAATAATTAATTATTCACAAATAATATTACTGAGAATCACAATATTAATGACCGGCAGGTTCCAGGAAGAGGGGCTTTCAATAAGAATTTTTCTTCTTCTTGGCGGCTTGATTAGGTGACCAAACCTCTCCTTAGGCAGAACTTTCTAGACATTGCCAATAATGTTATCTAATAATATTATTCGAGATAATATGAATTATTGCTTCGATAATAAAAAATCTTGTGTAATGACAATTATTGAAACAACGGCGATATAAAATATCAACGCAACAATTATTAACTCAATAAAATCTTTGAGCGATAATTATCGTGTAACCATTATTGAGTAGTGCCTTCTTACATAAGAATCAATAATTTGGTGCAATACTGGTAATCTTCTTGTGTTTTAACCACCAAAAGTATTTTAACAATTATTAGCAGTAACAACTACGTCGTTATTTTTAAACAACTTATATTTGTCATTTTCTTCATCCAATCGCTTTCCAGTTATGGGGCCCACACATGGGCTGCTTGGCGTAAATCGAATATTCCCTGAAGCGATACGAATATTCCACGACCAAACGAATATTCCCGACAACAATGAATATTTTATAACCACTTGCTTATTTTGAAATATTTGCGTATTTTACCCCTAACTATCCACATTAATCACATCAACCCTTACTATTTCAAAATAATAAATAGAAAATTAAATTTCATTAATAATAAGTTGGGGTCTTACAACCTCCCTCCTTATGAAATTTCGTCCTCGAAATTGACGTACGTATTGGTGTTTTGAAAAGGTGAGGATACCTCGCTTTCATTTCCGCTTTTCAATTCAGGTCATTTCCTCATAGCATGATTCCTCCACAAAACTTTAACTTGTGGTATGACCTTTCTTGGCGTGTAGGACATACTCCTTCCTATCCAAGATCTTGTGGTACCTCCTCATACGTTAAGTCTTTGGCTATTTAAATCGGTTCTAATTCTATAACGTGGTTGGGTCTTTCACATATTTACTGAAATACGAGATATGTGAAACACATTATGAACACGAGACATACTCGAGAGGTAACGCGAGTCTATAGGCTACATTTCCTATTCGGTCAAGAATTTGAAATGGACCAATAAATCGTGGATTGAGCTTTCTCTCTTCCCAATTCTTGTAACTCCCTTCCATGGAGCAACTTCATGATAATACATGATCCCCTACACTAAATTCCACGTCCTTTCGATGAAGATCCGCATAACTCTTTTGTCGATCTTGTGCTTGGTTTGTATCGTTGTCGAATCATTTGGATCTTTTCGGTGAGTCATACGTACTAACTTCGGGTCCCAACAATGTTGCTTCACCCACCTCATCCCAACATATTGGAGAGCGACACTTTCGTCATATAATGCTTCAAATGGAGCCACACCTATACTTGCACGATAAGCTGTTGTTGTAGGAGAATTCCACCAATGGTAAATACTTATCCCAAGCGCCCTTGAAGTTCAGGACACAGAGTCTTAATAAATCTTCAAGAGTTTGAATAGTCCTCTCGATTGTCCGTCCATTTGGGGATGGTATCTTTGAACTAAATCGCAAATCCGTGCCCATAGCTTTTTGCAAGCTAACCCAAAATCTTGAAGTGAATCTTGGGTCACGATCCGAAACTATGGATCTGGGCATGCCATGCAACCTCACAATTTCATTCACGTACATACTAGCAAGGCGTTCAAGGAATAAGTCTCCGTATCGGCAAGAAATGAGCGGAGACTTGGTTAATCTATTAACAATAACCCAAATAGCATTGATGCCTTGAGAAACTGTAGGAAGACCCGTAACGAAATCCATGGTAATGTGTTCCCACTTCCATTTCGGAATCTCAAGTGGTTGCAACGGACCCTTAGGTACTAGATGCTCCGCCTTTACACGTTGGCAAGTTAAACACATCGAGATAAACTTTGCAATCTCTCTCTTCATATTGTTCCACCAAAATGTATGTCGAAGATCACGATACATTTTAGTACTTCCAGGATGGATTGCAAATGGCGTATTGTGTGCCCCCATCATAATCTTGTACTTCAAATTAGAGTCGTTAGGAACACAAAGTCTAGAGTGGACTCGAAGTATTCCTTCTTCATCAATTCTCGCTTCCGAAATAGCTCCTTCTTGTACTTTCTTCTTCATCACGCATCGTCACTCAAGATTCGGTGGCTTGAGCAACCTTAACTTTTTCTATTAAAGTTGGCTCTGTCGTATACTTGACATCATCGCTTTTCGTTCCGCATATGATCTTCTACTCAATGCGCGTCACTACCACGTCGCTTTACTAGGATGGTATTGAATAGTGTGGTGGTCGTAGTCTTTCAATAGTTCGAGCCAACGTCATTGCCGCATGTTGAATTCTTTTGAGTGAAGAAATATTTAAGGCTTTTATGGTGCGAATATATCTCCACTTTCTCCCCATATAGATAGTGCCTCCATATCTTTAGCAGCAGATCTTTTGCGCTGACTCTAGATCATGAGTAGGATAATTCCTCTCATACTCTTTAAGTTGTCGCGAGGCATAGGCTATGACTTTCCCACGTTGCATGAGAACACATCCTAACCCTTTGCACGAAGCATCGTTGTAGATAACAAATCCATCCGAACCGGATGGTATTTTTAGAACAGTCTTAGAAATAAGTCTCCTCTTAAGCTCTTGGAAACTTTTCTCGCATTCTTGGCTGCTCAAGCGAATTTTGTATCCTTCCGAGTTAATTTGAGTTAATGGAGTAGCGATTAGAAAACCCTTCCACGAATCTCCGATAATAACCCGGCTAAGCCCAAAAGCTACGTACTTGATCACAGACTTGGTTGCTCCCAACTTTGTATTGCTTCAATCTTCACCGGATCAACAGATACTCCATATTTCGACACCACGTGCCCAAGGAATGCTACTTCCTCAAGCGAACTCGCATTTCTTCAATTTGGCATATAGTTTGTTTTCACGAAGCCTTTGGAGTACCGACTTCAAATGGTGCTCATGATCTTCACGACTTTTGGAATATATAAGGATGTCATCAATAAAAACAACAACGAACTAATCCAAATATTCCTTGAATACTCGGTTCATCATATCCATGAAAGCCGCAGGAGCATTTAGTCAATCCGAAAAACATGACTAAGAATTCATAATGTCCGCATGGGAGTTCTAAAAGGCGGTCTTTGGAATATCCTCGGTTCTAATCTTGGTGATGATATCGAGCGAAGATCGATTTTGAAAAGAATTGTGCCCCCTTAATTTGGTCAAACAAGTCATCAATACGAGGTAGAGGATACCTATTCTTGATGGTGACATGGTTCAATTCCCGATAGTCAATACAAAGTCACATACTCCTCCGTCTTTCTTCTTCTGAATAAAAGCAGGAGCACCCCGAGGAGATGTACTAGGACAGAATGAAAGCCGATGTCCAACAATTTCTGTAGTTGGACCTTTAACTCTGAAGTTCAATAGGAGCCATTCGATATGGGGTTTTAGAAATGGGCTTTGTGCGGGTTCAAGATCAATAAAGAATTCAACTTCACGTTACGGGGTAGGGCAGGAAGTTCTTGAAATCGTCGGAAAGTCGATAACAACGGGAATATTATTCAAATTTGGCGTGTCTTTATTCAAATCCATAACATGGGCTAAGAAAGCTTGACATCCGTTTTTCAATAAGCG
Organism: Panax quinquefolius; assembly: GCA_020205615.1. Taxonomy (NCBI): domain Eukaryota; kingdom Viridiplantae; phylum Streptophyta; class Magnoliopsida; order Apiales; family Araliaceae; genus Panax; species Panax quinquefolius. Next base: position 141,335,379 of record CM035156.1, read on the forward strand.
AATAGCTTTATGATTAGATATGATAGTGATTGATTTTAATGGTTTAGTTGTTTGAATTCGTTCAACGGGTTGGTTAGGAATATGAAAACTAACAACCTTACGAAAACAATCAATTTTGGCATGATGAGTAGTTAACAATCAATCCCTAAAATCACATCAAAAGCAAGTATCTTTAATGAGATAAGGTTGACGGTAAGGTGATGGTGCCAACTTGAATCGAGACAAGATTTATAAGCGGTGGATGTGATGAAAGTTTCTCCTAACGGAGTTTCCACAGAGATAGTCAAAGTCTAATTTCTCCCGAGTCAAGTTTAAGCGTTGAGCACATGCGGGAGAGATAAATGAATGGGTAGCTTAGGTATCAAGTAAGGTATAAACTTCGCAAGAATTTATAAATAGCTTACCCGTGATCACCTCGTTTGGGTTTCTCGCATTTTGACCGATCACAACAAATGCTCTTCCGGAATCATTGACTTTGACTTTTTTACGGGACGATCTTTTGAGTCACCGTCCCCCCATTGAACTAGGTTTCGCTCTGCCGTACAATCTCGGCGATATGTCCTTCCTTTCCACAATTATAGCATACCTTGAGCTGTTGTGGGCGGTTTGGAACGATATGTCCCTCTTTTCCGCATTTGTAGCATATAATGGGTGGTCGTTCTCCTCCCTTAGAACCGATTTATCTTTTTGCCTTTATCGTCTTCACATGGTCGTTGTTAAATCTCCTCTTTTAAAATCTCCTCGACTCGCTTCTTCTATTTTAATGGCCTTGATTACCACCAGAGTGGTTACCATTTTTGTCCGTCTGTTTCTTTCTCCATTTGGTTATCATTATTACATTGTTCGCTATCTACGATACGATCTGGTTATGGTCCTTGGTTGAATATACTCGTTATCTCGCTCTAACAATTGAGCCACATTAACAACATCCGAATAGAGAGAAAATTTATGAGAAATGAGATATTGTCGTATCTTGGGGTTTCAAACCTCTCGAAACATCTGCGTCATCGTTCCTCATTCTCCACCAAATGAGGTGCAAACTGGATAACTCTGCAAACTTTGCCTCGTCTTTGAGACACCGTCGTGTTGTTTTGTTCTAATCGATGAACTCCACTTCCTTCATATAGCGAACACTTTCGGGAAAGTATTTGTCATTAAATAGCTCTCAAAGCGTATCCCAAGACATCTTTGAGTGCGAAATTTGGATGGAGTGCGCTTCACTGAACTCCACCGATGATGTCTGTCTCGCCACGGAACATAAAGGTGGCGAATGGAACCTTCGTTTCCTCCGTGCATCCCAAGACATCGAATATCTTGGTAATTTGCTTGACCCATGTTTCCGCCGTGATCGGATCGGCTTTCCCTTAAATTCGGTGGTCCCAACTCTTTGAAGCTGCTTGGTTGTGACAACCCGTGAATTGCTATCATTTCCTCATGTATTTTGAACACGAGTCTCCCTCGTGCGATTTCGCATGAGCTGCAAAAACTTCTAAACATCCCTCGTTCATCATACGCTTTCAATGGTGTTGTTCACGGGAGGAACATTGCCCGACTGTTTACGTTCTCCTCGTTGGTGAGTCTGAGCGTCTCCACGGTCTCATTTCCATTGTTAATATTCTCTCGATCGACATTCTCAAATCCGTTGTCATAAAACAAGGGTTAATTAAGGAAATCAATATATCACATAATATCCTATATCTTGACCAACTAACAAATAAGCTTAGGTAGGACACACTAGCGAAGGTTTTACTCGTCTCTCCCTCCTAGTTCTATTCCCGATCTCCGCCAGAGATCATATCCTAAGCTCGATACCAAGCTGTGACCCTCATGGTGCTTGACCCCAGCACCTCACAATGGTACCTATCGATTTTGCCGCAAAAGCAGGCGTCCCCATGGAGAGTCCGGCTTGATTGCATCCCCATGTGCAGAAGTCACCGGCAATGAGAGGCTCGGGGCTCTTTACTTATGGCTCTCGATACCAACCGTGGCGCCCTAAAATAGGTATACATCACCCATTACGAGTTGTCAATACATGGTACGAAACAACTACAACTTTATTATTACAATGAAGAAAAGCTGTGAGTTTAAATACAAATATTATCTTCTAGACAATATCTATACTCAAATAAATCCTCATCACATTTATTGATACATTATTTTACAAAATGGTGAGGACTACTAAACGACTCTCTCTAGAACCTTCATTCCATACCCAGGCTGCGTACTTCTTTATATTCTCGCCTCCACGAGAAAAATGGAACAAAAAGGAAAAGGGTGAGCTCAACTAGCTCGATAAAGAATATTATGACTAAGATAATATACAACAAATTACCATTAGTCTTCAACAGGGGAAAAATCTAATAGAATACTGATAGACAACAAATTTTAAATCAATATTCGCGATGAAATAATAATTCATTAGAAGAGTTAAGTAGAGAATGCAAACTACTATCTTCTATGTATGAATTTAAAAGTTCATCATCTATCTTTTATCCCTGTAACATCAATCAATATACATACGGAATCAAATATTCATCTTTGCACTCTGAGACCAAAGATATTCATCGATTAAGTCGTGTTCATCTAAACACTGTTCATCTTTGCACTACTACTAAAGATATTCTTCTTGAAATCATTCATCTTTACACTCTGGGCCAAAGATATTCAATAATATCATCATTTAAGGCGAGGATGATGAAAAATATTTTTAAAAAAGCGAATCCGGTGAAACAAAATGACAAGGATTAAGGATTAAGGATTAGTACTTTGTTTTATCCATGTTCAAAAATACCTCAAAAATGATCGTAGTGGTGTAAAATTCAAGAATGATCAAAACATGGATACAATCAAAGCTAGTATCCGAATAGATATTTTGGACAAAAAAAAAATTTTATTTTTAGGTGAATAGTCTTTAGTATACTTGAATAGTCTTAGTATCGTGAATAGTAACTCAGACACCCAAAGATAGAAATTCCACAAAAACATCTTCACGCTTACTTCATGAATAGTACTCGTGAATAGTAAATCGTGAATAGTAACTCATGAATAGTAACCCAGACATGAAAAAGTTCCAAATTTGATAAAAGTTCCAACCAATATTTGACATAATGATATTGAAGAAATAATATCATTTGAGAAGAAAATAACATCCCTTACCTCGAAAGATTAGTACTTCTTAATTTGGAATCACTAGGGTATAGTGTTGAAGGAACTTGCACCGTCTAACAATACTCAAAGTATACTCAAAATACTCACAAGAATACGCTCGATAATATAGAGAGAGAAAACTTGATTTACGGTGTGATTTTCAATTCTAACCTAAGCACCTATTTATAAGAAAATGCTTTAGAACACCAAAGCGAGAAAATTTAATAAAATAATAATATTTCTTAAAAATATTCAAGCCCACCTTAGAAATCTGATTTCAGATCATTTATAACACATGTGAGCCACTCAATTACAACAAAAACGTTTTCTTACAAAAAAATATTTTAAACTCCAAAAATCAATTATTAAGAATTTGAACTTCAATAATTCATAATAAATAGCCCTTTCATCAGAAAATTTGAATCTCATGAGTTTTTATAGGAAATTCAATTCTCTACAACTTTGCAGAAGAAAGGTTTTCCAAATTCCAAATAGAAATTGACCGAAATCCACAAGCAGGCGATTTTACGTTTATAATCAAATTTCGATCAATAAATGGGGTCCTGAGAGCATGTTTAACATGTTTTAAACATTTATTGCAGCAAAAAATACTCCTCCTCGTATACTCATATATCCCACATTCGTTGTAAAAATATCACCATTATTATATTATTAAAATATAATAATATATTTAAATGAATTATTTTATCGAAAAAGATAAAATTTTAATTTTCAACAATTGTCACAATAAAAATTTTCTCCATCTATATCCACATAAAATCAATATTTTTCTCATCATATGAATCAATAATTAATTATTCACAAATAATATTACTGAGAATCACAATATTGATGACAGCGGAGTTCACAGGAAAGAGGGGCTTTCAATAGAATTTCTTCTTCTTGGTGGCATGATTAAGTGACCAAACCTCTCCTTAGATGAGAACTTTCTAGACATTGCCAATAATGTTATCTAATAATATTATTCAAATAATATGAATTATTGCTTCGATAATAAAAATCTTTGTGTAATGACAATTATTGAAACAAACAATGATATAAAATATCAACGCATGACAATTATTAACTCGATAAAATACTTGAGCGATAATTCACTTGTAACCATTATTGAGTAGTGCCTTCTTACGTAAGAATCAATAATTGGTGCAATCTGGTGTCTTCTTTGTGTTTTAACCACAAAGTATTTTAACGATATTTGCAGTAACAACTACGTCGTTATTTTTAAACAACTTATATTTGTCGTTTTCTTCATCCAATCGCTTTTCAGTTATGGGGCCCACACATGGCTGCTTGTAGTAAATCACGAATATTCCAGAAGCGATCTGAATATTCCCACGACCAAGCGAATATTCCCAAACAACAATGAATATTTTATAACCACTTGCTTATTTTGAAATATTTGCGTATTTTACCCCTAACTATCCACATTAATCACATCAACCCTTACTATTTCAAAATAATAAATAGAGAAAATTAAATTTCATTAATAATAAGTTGGGGTCTTACAGTATATGTCTTGTATAGTGGATTTAAGATGACTTACCATAGATTCAATCTCTATAAGTCATGAGATCGTAAGATTCATAGGGTTCGTTATAGTTTCAAACCAAGAAAATATTATTTGTTGAGATCGATTGTTTATAAATGATTGAACTCCATCAATATGTTAATATATGCATCTTGCTTGGTTAGGATGTAGATATGAAATCCATGGAGTATTCCATGAGATTTGGCCTAGAGAATGTTAGTAATGAAGTTATGGCGAATTTCACGGAAATAGACGTTAAACGTCGAAAACGTTGGAATTTCGGATGGGAGGTCAAAAGTTGACGTGAGACTTGAAAATGTTGTTTTTCAATGTCAACACTTGAGATAGGGTAATTAAGAGTTGTGGGTTCGAGAATCGTCGGATTCCGACTTAAAACGAAGAAAACGGGCATTGAACGGTCATTAACGTTTACGAACGCTTAGAAAATGAACTCAATAGTGAATTTTGAGTTATCAGATTTGAAAGTGTCAAATTCTTATATGAACGTGTAGAGTATGTCATTTATGACGTGTAGGCTTTTGAACAGACCAAATCGGGCTTATAATGAAGAAGATACGGCCCCGGGAATTTCGCAAAATTTTAAAACTTTGGAAATTTTACGAGATCGAGGTCTGCGCCATGATTGCTGCACGTAGTAATAAATGTCATGCGCTTGATTGCCAACACGAGTGTATTTCAATATTGCTAAATGAAATTCTAGCGGTATGCTTTGTTTGTCTGAGTCTCGCACTGGCTAAATACGAGACAGGAAGATAACCATCGCTAACTCGTGGCCATGCCAGCCTAATCTTATAGAGGCCGCTAGCAGAAAAGTCAGAGTGTAAGGCTTTGGATATGAACTTAGGTTTTGAAATTCAATTGTTCGGAGATCTAAAGGGGTAATATTTGTACACTTCATAAGTGTATTAAAGCTATTCCTATACTACCTATACTAAGGTATATGGTATTGAACTTAGGAGTTGAATGCATGTTAATAAGTTATGAATGATGAACGAAGTTGGTACTTTATCAATAATGCTCGAGTCCGGTTAATAACGTTAGTTGAGTAATGAGTCGGGATGAAGGGTAATGAGTCGAGTTGACTTTATTGTTAATATTAAGTTAACTAAGACATAGAAGAAAAAGAAATTGGTAAAACAATGTGAACATTTGTTTGTTAGCTAATTACAGTGTGCTATGTGAAAATATCATGTAGATTCTGTAAAGACTGTGGTCAGTCGATTAAGTTATTTGAAGACGCTAAAAGGAAAGTTTTCTTAACGCTTGTCTAACTTCCAAGTTAGCCAAGTTTTATGTGATTCGTTGAACTGAATTGTACGATTGGTTTTAAAGAAAGGGTCGATGCCAAATTTTAACTTGGCTAGACTATTCGTAAGATATAGATTGATTACGATTCATATCTTTCTATATAGAAATGTTAACGCTATCCAATGCCAAGTAATTGGTGCGGACGTGAAGGTAAGGTTTGTCTATGAACAAACAAAAGTATTTTTTTCATCGATTATTTGATAGGCACGCGAGTTTGCTAAAAATATTAAACGTAAATACGTTTAATGAATGAGTGTTGATCAACATAGAGTACAATAGGCTGATCACCTAGAAGTGCTCGTAAGTAATGCGGATGTAACAGCCTTAGTTCTGTGAAATCCTTTTCAAGTATGAAAATAGAAAGTTACTGTTCATGGTCTATCGACCGGTTCAGAATTCCTAATCTACTCTATACTTTGTGAATTGATGTTATGAACTGTTAAAGTATTATTGTTTCATGATACTTCATAACTATTGTTCAGTTATGTAGGAATTGTTATACAATTCACGAATGTGGTATTACTATTATCCTTTATTAAACTTGCACGAAATCATGTCTCACTCACTTTCGTGAATTATATAACTGCAGTTAAGGATGAACATCCTGAGAATGCCAAGAGAGATAAGGGCAAAGCTAAGATGGATGCTTAGGCATTGTGTAATAGATTAGCAAGTTTTTATGTATTATACATTATGAACAACGAACGATGTAACCGGTTTATGAACTTGGGAAGGATTATACTTTAATTGTAATAAGAAGATAGTAATTACATTCATTTTGTTGTATTTCAATGGAATGATTATATGGATATTAGTACAGTGGAGCACCATATGTCGGGTTGAAAGATACCCGAATTTTGGGGCGTCACAACTGCCCCGAGTTAGTTAGACAAATTTGACGCGACTACTTTGAATGGTCATAACTCTTTTCTTCGAAGTCAAAATTAGTCTGTTTCGGAGTCTATGGAAAGATTATTCAGTGTACTATAACATACCAAAGCCTGCAATTTTATAAAAAATCTAGCTAACCTCGAATTTTTGTTTTTAGATCAGCAATCCGCTAGTTTTTTGGACTTCTCGTTTTGGCATCTAAAACTCGCCTCGACACGTTCCAACCCAACTTTCTTTACAAATAAGTCTTATTTTACATAATCAGACTCGTCTAAGGTCTTGGCTCTATATCTCTAATTACAATCATTAGAACTCATTTACATAATCAATTCCAAGCCAAAATAAGCATAGTAAACTAACTAGTTTACTAACAAAACTAACTAAATTTCCAAAATTCAAACTTTAACTAACAAACTAAATACAATATTTAAAATAATAACATTACCAAAAATTAAATAAGAAACATACCCGAAAATATGAATTCCATAAACTGAATACGTACTCGACCAAGATTTAACTAAGGAAATCTTTATAAAAAGTCCTCCCACAACAAAGCCTTTCTCAAAATTGGAGGTTTTATTGTTGGTCCATGAAACAAAGGGCCAAGCCCTTATATTTATAGGTTTAGAAAAGGGGTGAATGTGAGACCCCAGATTTTATCAATAAAGATTTAAATTTTGTCGAAATAATTTTTAAATATTATGGTGTGAATTTGAGATAATAGTTGTGGGTAGTATTTATAAATTTTGCAAAGTATGCAAGTGGTTATATTATATTCGATTCGATTGGGTGGGGAATATTCGGTTTAGCGAGGAATATTAAATACAACGGCTCAATCATTGGTGGACCCCACAATAGAATTATTATCGGATTGAGAAAATGACAAAAATATTTTATTGAAATAACGGCGGAAGTTTTACCGTTGATACTGTTGAACTACTCGGTAGTAAAAGTACAGTAATACGTGTGGTTGCATAGTAGCACACGGTATTGATTATTGATGCTTATGTGAGAAGTCACTCAGTTTGATTCCATTATTGTCGATTAATAATATGAATTATTATAGCGATAATGACGTTTTGTTTTATTCGTATTATTAACGTAATAAAACAAAAACATCTTTTTATATAAAACAGAATACTTTATTAAAGTTATTCTATAAATAGAATATATTATATTTTATTATGCATAGTGTTGCATAGTGTTTTGCATAGTGTTTTGCATAGTGTTGCATAGTGTTTGCATAGTAAAATGTTTTTATATAAATAGAATATATGATATTTTATTTAAAAGATTTTGCTTTAAATATGGACCGTCAGATTAAAGTAAATCAATCTGGACCGTTCATGGATTAATTACTATGCATTCTATTTTCCTATAAATAGAAGCTCATTCCTTCATTATTTTCTTACGAATTCACTTTGAAACTCCAGAGAGAAATTATAGAGAGAAGCTATAGAGAGAAAATCTATAGAGAGAAAGAAGAAGAGTATTCTGGTACTTCACTACTTTGATATCCAGTGTCTTTTACGGTAAAGGATATTATTTGTTGTACCCGTAAGGGGTGTTATTCTTTCTTATTCATGAAGAGAACTTCTGTTATTCCATTCATTATTATTCTGTTGGAATAACCTGTAAAAGTGGCATACCCTATACATAACCTGTATACGCGGCATACCCTATACTTGGTGAAATCCTTATATTATTCCATTCTTATTTATTCATTGGAATAACTTTGTATCATGCAGAATCCCCTATACTTGGTGATCTTCTTACGTTATTCCATTCTTTATTATTTCGTTAGAATATCACATGCGTGTGTTTTACAGGACTGGTTCCATTGTTTATTATTCAAACATTTATTATTTCGTTGGATCATCCCGCGATTGTGAATTTCACCTGACATGGTTCCGTTATTATTATTCTATTGGAATAACCTATCTATGTGAAGTACCGCATGCATGGTGATTTCTTTTGTTATTCCATTCTTTATTATACCTAGTTGTTTAAAACTTTGACTTCTATACTCCATGAAATTAGTAGAATATCTTTGATATTTGCGTTTCATCCAGTATCTTTTCATGGAAATATTCTTCTGATTATTCTTGAAGTTTACTCTACAAAATAGTATCATGTTGACAATTTGGACGTTAATAATTCCTGGATTAAATAATTCTTGAACTTGTTTTATTGAATTATTATGTCATTGTCATCATCCTCACGTTATATTATGCTATCTTTGGCTTACGTGCATAGATGAACTTAGTATGATTATGACCAGGGATCATTCGGTATAATCATGGCTTGATATCAATGATGTGACAAAAGTCCTCAGTGGCCTGTAATGCATTGATGGATAGTTTTTGGTATGATTATGACCGGGGTGATTTGGTATAGTTAATGACCATTGATAATTTGATGAAAATCCTTGGCCAAGTAATACAAGGATGATTAGATATTGTGGTTTATTCATTAAAGCTGAGTCTTAGTGATAAAATTGATGAAAACCTTTTAAAACCTAAAAGATAGTAGACTTTATTTTCTACTTGACTCTTTTAATGGATTGCATATTCATTGCTGATAAACTGGTTGTCTATTGTATTTTATCGGTTTAACATTGTTGAAGACTATTGATAATTTATTACGCATTATCTTAGTCATAATATTTCTTCTTTGGGCTAGTTGAGCTCACCCTTTCTTTTCTTTGTTCTCTTGAAATGAGAACATAGTTTGGAGACAGTCATGGGGAGCGGAGTAATGGTCACGAGGATTGCATTAGTAGTCCTCACTATTATGTTAAATAGTGTGACAATAAATGTAATGAGGACTCCTTTTGAGTTTGTATAATATCTAGTAGACAATATTTGTATTCAAACTCACGGTTTATGTCGATATTTATACACGATTATATTAGTAAGTTGTATTTGAATTTATGTACCATGTATGTGGCGACCCAAGATGGGTGACGTATACCTAATTTTGGGGGCGTCACAGTGAAGTTCTCAATTTAGTCGATGTGGGACTTGGTTTATACTAATTTTAATTGGTTTATACTAATTTTTCATATTTTTAACATGCTAAGTGTATTAATTCATCACAAATTCGTTTCTTAAATAACTCGATACGTTCAAGTTGCGTTGTTTTTGTTTTAAAGAGGAGAACAACTATCATCCATCAATTTAAATCTTCAATCACGAATTCATCAACAATTTTAGTCTCAAAGTACACCAAAACACACATTACCATCAAAACCCAAACTCTTCTTCTTTAGCATAAATACATGAATTTGATTTCTGAAAAATCGTTTTTAGATGACCATTATGAAATTATAAAATCTAATAACATATATAACATCATAACCCACAAATTCATTAACCAAAACCCCAATTTTAAAAGAAACTTAAGAACACATAAACTAGAAATATAAACTAGATTATGTACCTTTAATTCCTTAAGAAATAAAATTAACCTTATCAGTAAAATTATAATTTTATTCAACCATTATAATCATAACATTATTTAACAAATTCTCACTCCTCTAATTTAATTATTTAATTAAATTATAATATCACCATTATACTAAGTAATAAAATACGTATAAACCCCATCTATTTTATCACACTTAAATAAATTATCCCATAACAATTTTCATCAAATATTTATTTAATACCATAAATATTCATTTTATTCCATAAAGTTTCCAACTAAAATATTTAATGTACGTAATAAATATTTTACTAGGATTATACTAATATTTACATTTTCATGCAATATATTACCTTCTCACTTTATTAAATCAATTATACTTATATTAATTCACTATTTTAATTAAGTGAATTATTCACACTATTTATGAAACTTAACTCATAATAATTTCAATTGCCCATAAGGCATAACAATTAAAATTATATTATCTCATAACATAATTTCAACTTAATTCAATTATTTAATTTCTTTAATAGTTTAATTAACTATTAAATCTCACATTCTCCAACATATTAATATATAATTCTCTTCACACCGAATCACACAATTCAAAATATATACACCTAATAATAAGAGTTTTAATTATTAAATTCTTATTTTTAAAACTTAAGAAAATTCGGCTTATCACAAATACTCGGTGGTTAAAATACAATAATACGCGGTGTTGCACAGTAGCACACGGTATTACATAAATTATTGATTCTTATGTAAGAAGTCACTACTCAATAATTGTAACAGTAATTACAATTCAATATTTTATTTTATTGATTCAATAATTGCTACACTGATATTTTATATTATTGATTCAATAATTGTCGCTGCACAGTATTTTTTATTATCAGATCAATAATTCATATTATTTGAATAATATTATTAGATAGCATTATTGGCAATGTCTAAGGAAGTTCATTCAGGAAAGGGGTTGGTCACCTAATTGACGCCTTGAAGAGAGAAATCCTTATCTGAAAGCCCCTCTTTCCACAGAACCGACCTAGTTGTCATTATTGTGATTTTGTAATATTATTTGTGAATAATTAATTATTGATAAAAATGATAAGGAAATATTTATTTTATGTGGATATAAATGATTGAATTAATGCTGAGGTATTTTATCAGTATTTTGTCAGAATAGAGGTGTTGAAAATCATCCGTATGTGGATTTTGGTCATTTTCTATTTAGAATTTGGAAAACCATTCTTCTACAAAGTTGTAGAGAATTAAATTTCCTATGAGGTGGACATAAGATTTGAATTTTTCTGATAAAGGGATATTTATTATGAATTATTGAAGTGTCTGAATTTATAAATAATTTAAAATATTTTTGGTGAAGATTTCTAGAACGTGAGCCCCACACTTGTCCTTTTGCATGTTGTAAATGCTAAAATCAGATTTCAATGTGGGCGTAGGAAATTTTTTATAAATAATAATATTTTATTAAATTTTCTACATTGGTGTTCTAAGCATTTTCCTATAAATAGGGTGCTTAGGTTAAAATTAAAAATCACACCAGGATCAGAAATTTTCTCTCTCTATAATATCGAACATATTTTTTTGAGTATTTAGTTACTTTGAGAGTTGATATATAGTGAAAGTTTCCTTTAACATTATATCCGACATTTCAGCCAGAAGGGTTATTCTTTTGAGGTAAGGGATGTTATTTTTTCATAAATGATATTATCTCTTTCAATATCATTATACCAAAATATTAGTATGAATTTATTATGAAATTTTTACCTTTTCGTGTTGAGCTTACTATTCACGTATACGACACTATTCACGAAAAAATTAAATTTTCTTTTCTTTGTCCAAGTTGTCTATTATGGTTACTATCGTTGATTATATCCATGTTTTGATCTTCATTCTTGAATTTTTCTCCACAATTGATTATTATGGAGTATTTTTGAACTTGGATAAACTAAAGTACAAATCCCTAATATTTGTTTTGTTATCTCTCTGGATTCGTTTCCTTGAAAATATTTTTATCATCCTCAGTCTTAAATGGTGATATAACTGAATATCTTTGGCCTGTAGTGCAAAGATGAATGATTACCTGATGAATATCTTTGGCCCATAGTGCAAAGATGGACAGGTGTTGAGATGAACATGACCAATAGGTGATACGAATGAATATTTTTGGCCCGTAGTGCGAAGAAGAATATTTGATTCAAGATGTATATTGATTGATGTTACAGGGATAGAATATTGATGATGAACTTTAAAATCATAGAAGATAGCCGACTTCATTCTCTACTTAACTGTTCTAATGAATTATTATTTCTGCTGCAGTTGTTGATCTATAACTTGTTGTCTATTATATTCTATAAGATTTTTTCCTGTTGAAGACTAAGGATAATTTTTTCTACATTATCTTAGTCATAATATTCTTTATTGGGCTAGTTGAGTTCATCCTTTTCCTTTTTGTTCCATTTTTCTTCTCTGGAGGCGAGAATATAGCGGGAACTAGTCGGGGTATCAAGTGATGGTTCAAGACATTTGTGAGACCCCAGATTTTATAAATAAAGATTTAAATTTCTCGAAATATTTTTTTTTAATATTATGGTGTGGATTTGAGATAGTGTTATAGGTGTGGGTAGTATTTGAAAATTTTGCAAAGTATGCAAGTTATTATAAAATATTCGATTGGTCGGGGAATATTCTTTTTTGGAGAATAATAAATGCGACGAAGACAATCATTGGTGGACCCCTAACTAAGAAATCTTGTAAGTAGTTAGAAAGCGACAAAGATATTTTATGAAAATAACTACGGAGGATTTCACTGTTAATTATCTTGTTGAACTACCCGATAGTAAAAGTACGATGAATGGCGTGGTTGCATAGTAGTAACTACAGTATTGATTATTGATGCTTACGTGATAAGTCACTCGGTTATCTTGCATTATTGCTACGATAATTGTCTTGATCATATCTCTCATATTATTGATTCAATTATTGTCACAGTATCATGTGCATAATATGTTATTTTATTAAATCAATAATTGAGACGACAAAGTTATTCATATTATTAAATTGAAATATTTACAATGTCTAGAAGTTCTGTCAAGGAGAGGTTTGGTCACCTAATTGCGCGCCAATAGGGAGAAATCCTTATTGAAAAGCCCCCTCTTTCCTGGGAACAACCTGGTTGTTAAATATTGTGAGTTATGATATTAATGACGGATAAGTTCGTGTTGATTAAAGATGAATTTGATAGTTTCATTGTGTTGAGATTATTTGTGATAGTAGAAATTGATATTTATTTCGATAATAATTGATGTCTGGAGGTTATATTGTTCAATCGGGTATTCGGGGCACTTTTTTGTGTTGGAGTTACTATTTATGAGTTACTATTCACGAGTTACTTTTCACGAGTTACTATTCATGAGTTACTATTCACGAGTTACTATTCACCTGATTACTATTCACTCTAGTATTATGCATTCGGGTATTTGGGTACAATATTATTCTATGAGGAGATGTGCTAATTTTTCAGACCATTAATTGAAATTATAATAGTAAATCAATATGGATCGTTGATTTAAAGTTTTAATAGTAACTTGCCCTTTCAGTTTTCCAAGAGTTACTTGTCTCTTTGGTGTTCCAAGGGTTTATTGCCCCTTCGCAAATAGTAGTTGTCTCTTCAATATTACCAAGAGTTATTTTCCTCTTCGGTGTTCCAAGGGTTAATTACCCCTTCGCAAATAGTAGTTATCTCTTCAATATTACCAAGTCATTTTGACCCTTCGTTAAGACCAAGAGCCACTATCAGTTTTTCTATAAATAGAAGCTCATTCCTTCATTATTTCTTACGAATTCACTGAAACTCTAGAGAGAGAAATTATAGAGAGAAAGAAGAAGAGTATTCTGCTACTTCACTACTTGTATATCCAGTTTCTTTTACGGTAAGGGATATTATTTGTTGTACTCGTAAGGGGTGTTATTATTTCTTATTCATGAAGAGAACTTCTGTTATTCCATTCTTTATTATTCTGTTGGAATAACCTGTATACGCGGCATACCCTATACTTGGTGAAATCCTTATGTTATTCCATTCTTTATTATTACGTTGAATATATCACATGCATGCTTTACGCCTTCTAACCTAGTTTCGTCTTTATTATTCTGTTGGAATAACCTGTATACGTGGACTCCCCTATACTTGGTGAAATCCTTATGTTATTCCATTCTTTATTATTCTGTTGGAATATCTTGTCTCATGCGTTTTACTGTGGGACCGGTTAAAATCTTTATTATTACATTGGAATAATCGTATCACGCTGGACTCCCTATACTTGGTGAAATCCTTATGTTATTCCATTCTTTATTATTATGTTGGAATATCTTGTCTGTGCGTTTTTCGCCGGACCTGGTTCCGTATTTATTATTCTGTTAGAATAACCTGCATGTGCTATCTATCACATGTCTGGTGATTTCTTTTGTTATTCCATTCCTTATTATACTCAGTTGGTTAAAGTTTTGACTTCTATACTCCATGAAATTAGTGGAATATCATTGATATTTGCGCTTCATCCAGTATCTTTTCATGGAAATATTCTTCTGAGCATTCTTGAATTTTACTCTACAAAGAAGTATCATGTTGACAATTTGGACGTTATTAGTTCCTGGATAAACTAATTCTTGAACTTGTTTTATTGAATTCTTATATCATTGTCATCATCCTCATGTTTATATTTTTTTAAAGTCATCTGCGGCTTGTAGTGCATAGATGGACTTGGTATGATTATGACCAAGGATTATTCGGTATAATCATGACCGTAATGTTACAAATGATGTGGTAAAAGTCCTCATTGGCCCGTAGTCCATTGATGGATAGTTTTTGGCATGATCATGATCATTGATGAATACACGAATATCCTTGGCCCGTAGTGCATGGATAATTTGTGGTCGTGACTATAATGAATATCCTTGGCCGTAGTGCATGGATGATGTGGATTATTTATTAAGCTAAGTCTCAGCGATAAAAGTGATGAAAAACTTTTTTTAAATCACAAAAGATAGTAGATTTTATTCTCTACTTGACTCTTTTAATGGATTGCATGTTCCACTGCAGTTAAACTTGATGTCTATTGTATTTTATCAGTTTAACACTGTTGATGACTAATGATAATTTATTCTGCATTATCTTAGTCATAATATTTCTTACTGGGAAATGATAATATAGCTGGGACGAGTCGGGGAACGGAGTGATGGTCTAGATGATAGCATTAGTAGTCCTCACTATTCTGTTAAATAGTGTGACAATAAATGTAACGAGGACTGAATTTGAGTTTGTATACTATCTATGAGGACTCCATTGAGAATGGATATTGTCTAGAAGGCAGTATTCTTGTTTAAACTCTCAGTTTATGTTTTACACGACAGTTGCATAATTATGTTGTATTTGATTTTTGTACCATTTATTTGGTGACTAAAAATGGGTGATGTATACCTATTTTGGGGGCGTCACAACATTTGTTTTAGCAGTCCTCACTATTTTGTAAAATAGTATATCAATAATTATAATAAGGACTTATTTGGGTTTGAATATTGTCTAGAAGATAATATTTGTATTAAAACTCACACTATATGTGTTGTTGTATTTTGCACGATAATTGTAATAATGAAGTTGTAGTTGTTTTCTGTACCATGTATTTGGCAACTCAGAATGGGTTGTATGGACCTATTTTGGGGGCATCACAGTTGGTATTAGAGCTTAGGGATATGATCTCTGGCGAAGATCGGGGAATAGAACTATAAGGGGAGAGACAAGTAAATCATTCGCTAGTATGTCCTACCAAAGCTTATTTGGTATTTAATGGGTCAGTCGGAGCATAGGGTTAATAGTGTGATATGTTAATTTGTTTAATTAACCCTTATTTTATGGAAGTATTTGAGAATGGCATCTAAAAATTTTAAGATGAGCAATGGAGCAAAATAATATGTCTGTGTCGCAGTACGAAGCTAAGTTTGCCGAGTTGTCTCGGTTTGCATCCCATTTGGTTGATAATGAGGATAGAATGACGCGAATATTTCTGCGAGGTTTGAAACCCGAAATACATTATTACCTCATTTCTCATAAAATATGTTTGTATTCAGATGTAGTGAATATGGCTCAGTTATTAGCGCGGAATTATCAGTCAGCTCAACCAAAAGAGAACGACCAACAACACGATAATAATCATACCGGTGGCAACGGCCATCAGAACAATGATAACCATCATGGAGGAAATTATCATGCTAGAAATGGTAACCACTTCGGTGGTAATCATGGCCAAGATAATAGAAGAAATTATTCAAATAGAAATTTTAAGAAGAGAAGTTTAACGATGACGGAAAGACATCGGCAGCAGCACTAACACCAGCAACAAATTCAAGGGGAGGAAAAAGACCGACAGTTAGATGTTATAGATGCGAAGAGGAGGGACACATAATTCCAAACTGTTCACAGCCTTCCAAGGTATGTTTTAGTTGTGGAAAAGACGGTCACATAGCTCGATTTTATTCTATAGCAAAATCAAGTCCAGCTGGAACGGTCGCACTAAAGGCGGATACGAACAAAACAAAGTCGGTGGTTTCAGGAAGAGCGTTTTTTGTGACTTCTCAAAAAGTGAGTAACCCGAACAAAGTAATCACGGGTTAATTAATCATAAATTCTTGCGAAGTCTATATCTTATTAGATACCGGTTCTACCCATTCTTTTATTTCTCCTGCTTGTGCTCAACGTTTGAACTTGACCCCTGAGAAATTAGACTTTGACTTATCTGCTGAAACTCTGTTAGGAGAAACTTTCGTTACATCTACAGTTTTATAAATCTTGCATGATTTAAATTGGTACCCTCACTCTACCTGTTGATCTTATATCTTTGAAAATACTTGTATTTGACGTGATTTTAGGGATTGATTGGTTAACTACTCATCATGGAAAAATTGATTAATTTTGTAAGGTTATTAGTTTTCATATTCCTAACCAACCTGTTATGCGAATTCAAGCAATCAAACCACTAAAGTCAATCACTGTCGTATCAAGCCATAATGCCATTTGTTTATTAAAAAACGGATGTCAAGTTTTCTTAGCCTAAGTAATAGATTTAAACAAAAATACGTTAGATTTGAATGATATTTCTATTGTTAATGAATTTCTTGACATATTTCCTTAAGAAATTCTTGGCCTACCCTAGAGAGTGATATTGAATTTTGTATTAACCTCATATCGAATAGCTCCTATTAATCTTCAGGAGTTAAAAACCTAACTACAAGAGCTGGTACCCGAGCTTCTATCTGGTGACTTCTTTTGTGGAATGCACCAAAGCCAGACTCTCCGTAGGGGACGCCACATTTGTGTGGTGGTAAACCGATAGGTGCCATTGTGACGTGCTATCCATGGTTGGCATATCAGTCACAGTTGAGAGTAACCTAAGTCAGTAATCGAAATACGTAGCTTTCTAGGCTTAACTGGTTATTATCGGAGATTCGTGGAAGGATTTTTTTCGAATTGTCACTCCATTAACTCAGCTAACTCGTAAAGACACGAAATTGGGATGGAGCGAGGAGTGTGAGAAGAGCTTCTAAGAACTCAAGAGGAAACTCATTTCAGCACCTGTTTTGACAATACCATCATGGAAAAGCGAACATGGTAGTTGACGCGTTGAGTAGAAGATCGTATGCGGTTATGAGTACGACGTCGTTAACATAAAGACCCATTTTGTATGACTTACAAATGATGGATATATAGTTAAAGACTCCAAGAACCTACGTAAAAATAGTGAATATACGATTAGAACCGACTTTAATCTATATAGTTAAAGTCACCCAAGCTACAGACTTAGAGCTAATGAATGTGAAGAATAAGGTGCAAGAAGAAATTATTCTAAAAGCAATAATCTATGAGGAGAGGAAATCTCAACCCTTAATTTATTGGTCCATTTGAAATCCTCAATCGAGTAGGAACTGTGGCCTATAGACTCGCTATACCGCCAAGTATGTCTCATGTTCATAACGTTTTCCCAAATATCCATGCTACATAAATATGTGAAGGACCCGAATCACATTATTAAGTTAGAAACAGATGAGAAAGTCGAAGATTTAACGTACGAGGAGGTGGTAGTTAAGATCTTGGACAGGAATGAGCATGTCCTACGCATAAAGGTTATACCTCAAGTCAAAGTTTTGTGGAGGAACATTGCTATTGAGGAAATGACCTCGGAGTTGGAATTGGAAATGAAAGAGATGTATCCTCACCTTTTCGAAACATCAACTACGCACATCAATTTCGAGGATGAAATTTCATAAGGAAGGGAGGTTGTAAGACCCCAACTTTTTATGAATTAAGATTTAATTTTTTTAATTGTTATTTTGAATAATAAGGTGTTGATTTGATTAATGTGGTTAGTTATGGGTAAAATGCGCAAATATTTTAAATAAGCAAGTGGTTATAAAATACTCATTATTATCGGGGAATATTCATTTGGTCGTGGAATATTCTTACTGTCGGGGAATATTCGTACCACAACACATCCTTTTTTAGGCCCCATAACGAAAAACTTTCGAATGAAGAAAACGACAAGAATGAGTTATCTAAAAATAATGGCGTAGTTGTTACCGGTAACACTGTTGGAATACTCGGTGGTTAAAATACAGTAATACGCGGTGTTGCATAGTAGCACACTATATTGCACAAATTATTCATTCTTACGTAAGAAGTCACTACTCAATAATTGTTATAGTAATTACTGTTTAATATTTTATTTTATTGATTCAATAATTGCTACGTTGATATTTTATATTATTGATTCAATAATTGTCGATGCACAATATTTCCCAGATAAATAATTCATATTATTTGAATAATATTATTAGATAGCATTATTGATAATGTCTAATGAAGTTCTGTCTAGGAAAGGGGTTTGGTCACCTAATTGCGCGTCAGTAAGAAGAAATCCTTATCAAAAAGCCCCCTCTTTCCTGGGAATGACCTGGTTGTCATTATTGTGATTCTATAATATTATTTGTGAATAATTAATTATTGATAAAAATGATAAGGAAATATTTATTTTATGTAGATATAAATGAAGGAATTAATGTTGAGGTATTTTATCAGTATTTTGTCAGAATAGAGGTGTTGAAAATCATCTGTATGTGGATTTCGGTCATTTTCTGTTTAGAATTTGGAAAACCATTCTTCTACAAAGTTGTAGATAATAAAATTTCCTATGAAATGGACATAAGATTCGAGTTTTTCTGATAAAAGGGATATTTATTATGAATTATTGAAGTTTCTAAATTTATAAATGATTTAAAATATTTTTGGTATAGATTTCTAGAAGGTGGGCCCCACACTTATCTTGTTACATGTTGTAAATGCTGAAATCAAATTTCAAAGTGGGCGTAGGAATTTTTTTTTTAAATAATAATATTTTATTAAATTTTCTGCTTTGGTGTTCTAAGCATTTTCCTATAAATAGGGTGCTTAGGTTATAATTCAAAATCACATCAGAATTAGAAGTTTTCTCTCTCTATAATATCGAGCATATTTTTTTTAGTATTTAGATACTTTGAGAGTTGATAAACAGTGCAAGTTTCTTTCAACATTATATATTATATTTAAGCCAAAAGTACTATTCTTTTGAGGTAAGAGATGTTATTTTTTTCATAAATGATATTATCTATTTCAATATCATTATACCAAAATATTGGTATGAATTATATTATGAAATTTTTACCTTTTCGTGTTGGGCTTACTATTCACATATACGACACTATTCACGTATATGACATTATTCACGTATACGACACTATTCACAGAAAAATTAAATTTTCTTTTCTTTGTCCAAGTAGCCTATTATGGTTACTATCGTTGATTATATCCATGTTTTGATCTTCAATCTTCAATTTTGATCCACAATTGATTATTATGGAGTATTTTTGAACTTGGATAAACTAAAGTACGAATCCCTAATCTTTGTTCTATTATCTCTCTGGATTCATTTTCTTAAAAATATTTTTATCATCCTCTATCTTAAATGGTGATATAACTGAATATCTTTAGCCTATAGTGCAACGAAGAATGATTACCTGATGAATATCTTTGGCCTATAGTACAAAGATGGACATGTGTTGAGATGAATATGGCTAACTTGTGATATAAACGAATATCTTTGGCCCATAGTGAAAAGATGATTATTTGATTCACGATGTATATTAATTGATGTTACAGGGATAAAATATTGATGATGGACTTTAAAATCATAGAAGACAGTAGACTTCATTCTCTACTTAACTCTTTTAATGAATAGTTGTTTCCGCTGCAATTGTTAATCTATAATTTGTTGTCTTTTATATTCTATAAGATTTTTTCCTATTGAGGACTAAGGATAATTTGTTCTACATTATCTTAGTCATAATATTCTTTATTGGGCTAGTTGATCTCATCCTTTTCCTTTTTGTTCCATTTTTCTTCTAAAGAGGCGAGAATATAGCGAGAACTAGTCGGGGTATCGAGTGATGGTTCAAGACAGTTGTTTTAGCAGTCCTCACTATTTTGTAAAATAGTGTATCAATAATTGTAATGAGGACTTATTTGGGTTTGAATATTGTCTAGAAGACAATATTTGTATTAAAACTCACAATATATGTGTTGTCGTATTTTGCACGATAATTATAATAATGAAGTTGTAGTTGTTTTATGTACCATGTATTTGGCGACTCAAAATAGGTTGTGTGGGCCTATTTTGGGGGCTTCACACTATAGGTTTGACCCCATTAGGTGCTTCTACAAGTTCTCATACTCTATTTGAGTACATGGAATCCATTTCTTGTTTTATATCTATGCGCCGGTTGGATGCATTTGCATCATTAATGGCTTCATGATAGTTAGAGGGATCCGACTCTACTTCTTCCGGAATAACATCTTAAGTTTCTCTAAGAAGTGAAAGTCTCTCAGGAGGCCTGATACTCCTCCCACTAAGACGAAGCTCCTGTGTGTTAGAAAAATCTGGTTGGTTAGTTTGGGGTAATTCATCTAAGTCTTGTGGTGGATTAATTGATTGAGTAATTGATGTACTTGACATTTCTTTTAAGACAATTTTACTACTCGGCTTGTGATCCATTATGTAGTCACTTTCTAGAAAAACTGCATTTTTGCTAAAAAATACTTTATGGTCTAAAGGACTATAAAATAGACCACCTCTAGTTCCTTTTGGATATCCTATAAACAAACATACTTCTGTTCCTGAACCTAATTTATCTAAGTCTGTCTTTCCTCTTCGTACATGTACAGGTGTGCCTCATATATGAATATGGTGCAATCCTAGCTTTCGCCCATTCGACAATTCTTTAGGTGTTAAAGGAATAGGCTTTGATGGTACTAGATTCAATAAGTACATTTTCGTTTCTAGTGCATAACCCCAAAAGGAAATAGGAAGAGTAAAAAAACTTATCATAGACATTACCATATCCAAAAGAGTCCTGTTTCTTCTTTCTGCCACACTATTTTGCTGGGGTGTACCCGGTGCAGTCAATTCAGATATAATTCCTATATTAGATAAGTATTCTTTGAATTCCCCAAGAAGGTATTCACCTCCTTGATTCCATCAAAGGGCCTTTATGTGTTTATCAGATTGCCTTTCTACTTCTACCTGAAATTATTTGATTTTTTCAAATGCTTCAGACTTTCGATGCATAAGGTACACATAACCAAATCTTGAGTAATCATCAGTAAAGGTGATGAAATACTCAAACCCTCCTCTTGCTCGGATAGTCATAGGACTACATACATCTGTATGAATTAATTCTAACTTATCACTGGCTCTATATTTCTTTATCATGAAAGGTCCTTTGGTCATTTTTCCCTTTATACAGGATTCACAAACTGGAAGATTTTTAATCTAAGGAGCTTGAAGGACCATCTTTAACTAGTCTTTGGATCCTATTTAGATTAATATGCCCTAATTGTAGATGCTATAGATACATTTGATTAACTGAAAAAACTTTTCTTTTTAATGGTATATGTTGACTGCATTCAGTTTGCATTAATGAATAATAATTTGGAGTAAGAATATATAAATTATCTACCAATGAACCAGAACAAATAAAATTTCCATTCTTGCGAATAACAATCTTGGAATCAAAATTAACTGAATATCCATGTTTAAACAAGAAAGAAACTGAAATTAAATTTCTACGAATGTTTAGAATATAAAGACAATCTACTAATTCTAAAGTCCTATCATTATTAAAATTGATATGCACAACTACCACTGCAATAGTTGCTACTTTTTCTCTAGAACCAAGGTGTAGATAAATCTCACCTTCATTCAATTTTCTGGTTTCCCAAAACCCCTGCAAAGAATTGCAGACATGATTAGTGGTTCCCGAATCTACACACTAGGATTCAGTAGAACGACCCACAAAACATGTTTCATGAACGAAAGATTGATAATTACCTATCTTGCCAAATTGATCAATGAGACAATCATTCATACCTTAATTTTTGAAATTATCTAGGTAAGTAGAACAATTCCTTTTCTAGTGACCTTTCTCCCCACAGTGAAAACATTTCCCTTTAGGTTTTTCTTTTGCCCCTTTCTTACCAACCCCTCCAGATGGAGGAATGTTTCCATTTGTAGCTTTCTTATCGTTATTCTTTTTCCGATTCTTGCCCTTAGGCCTTCCCCTAGAAGTACTAGTTTCTACAACATGAATGCTTCATTTTTCATGAAGATTACCCTCTGCTGCTGGGAGTTCCTTCATCAGTTCAGGTAAAGTTAAACGCATTTTGTTCATAGTGTAATTAAGTTTGAGTTGATTGAAGGAATCTGGCATGGTCTCTAGCAACATGTCAACCTGGGTTTCCCCGTCAACTGTTGCTCCCAGGATTTCTAGTTCGTTTAAGTAAGAAATGGTTTTTAAACAATGATCTTGGACTAAAGATCCCTCGGAAATCTTGGAATTCATAAGTGTTTTCATCACAGTCTGTTGTGCATCATGACTCTGGTCAGTAAACATTTCATGAAGGCTATCCAAAATCTCTTTAGCAGTAGTAGTAGACTGATATTGGTGTTGCAATATATTTGACAAATATGCCAATATATAGTAACGAGCCATATCATCTACCTTTTACCACTTCTTATGGTTATTCTTTTGTGCAATAGTAGCATTTTTTGGAAAAAATGGACAAGGTTTAGTCAACACAAACTTGTAGTCCTCAGCAGTCAACACAATGTCAAGATTTCTTTTCCAGCCCACATAATTGGCTATAGTTAACTTATATTTTTAAGGATAACTTCAAGGAGATTAAATGACGACATGGTAATCTGTACATTTATACAATATGCATAAATTAAATGGTCATTCCATAAAAATAAACTTTTGCATATAATATTAAAGTGTAATCTTCAACCACAAACATAAATAAACATGACAACTTAATTTCAAATAATTCTCTTTTCGAAGGGAGAATAAGAATAATTTGAAATTACTATTATTTTTATATCTTGACATCTTATCGATGTCAGGATTTTTATTTGTCCCTTTTCTATTTTTGTTCTTTGGTGTTCTTATGTTATGTGAGATTTGTTTGAAAAAATAAGTGAAAAAGGTCTGATATGTATATGTCGACGATTTAACTGTAACAGTCGCCAGTTGGTGTTTTTAACTGGTTCCACCAATGCAACCAAGAAAAGGTTTGCACATTGACCAAGTGATGTGACACTGCTAAACGGGTATGTGAAATCGAGAATCATTTGGGTTCGGAGGCTTGATTATGCGGAGGGAAGGTGTTAGGCACCCCCCGACATCCATGTTACCACGGTGACTGCCACTTTTCAAAAAACTGTTATATGAATGTGTGTGTGTGTGGGTCAATGTGCTGTTATTTGGAAATAGTGTGAGGCCTCGTTCACACCTATATACAAAGGATTCGAATTTGTATGAAAAATTCAGTTCTAAACATGATATAGCAGTGAATTTTGTAAAAGAGGTTTTTCAAACCCTGTGCAGTTGAAAATATCCATCACGGGAACCGAATCTAGATTCATTAAACTGAATCTGTTATCACATGATTCCTAGGCTCACATGATGCCACAGTTTATATGAAAGCGGTAAACGCACAGGATGTTTCTCAATCCTGGATCGATTTATCAATTCAGCGATTTGTCGCTATGTATATATATATATATATATATATACAAAAGCGGTAAACCCTCCGGATATAAAATCCAGGCTCATCGGATATAATCCGACAACAGTTCATATATATAAGTATATATATATAGAAAAGCAAGTAAACACTCCAGACATAAGTTTAGGCTCAATCGAGGCATAACTCGATAATGTTAGTCCATATATATAAATATATACATATATAAGTATATATATACAGACAAAAATAAAAACCACGGACCGAAGTCCGGGCATACACGCACAACACGACTCTCAATGTGAAGAATAATGTGTGCAAAGATGAAGAGAAAGGCTTTATAGTGTGTAAGAAAGCTTACAGTGGGCTACCAAAGAAGAATTCTATGACTCTAAATGGATGAACACTCAGCTCCCGCCGATAAAAATATAGCTATATGTGAGCTAACAAGTGTTTAAAATGAGAAAGCACTCAATATGGGGTGTGTATAGAGCAAATTTGACAGGGCTTCCTCGCCTTTTTCTCTTGAAATATGGCCACCCCAAGCTTTATATTTAAAGAGCTGGTGGCCGCAGGTGCACCTGTGGCTTCCCGGGGTGCCCCGTGCTTTGTGGGTCCCACCATCTCGAAGTACGTGCACTCGTGCACTGTGATGTCCG
This sequence comes from Panax quinquefolius, assembly GCA_020205615.1. NCBI lineage: Eukaryota > Viridiplantae > Streptophyta > Magnoliopsida > Apiales > Araliaceae > Panax > Panax quinquefolius. The sequence continues at coordinate 141,360,571 of CM035156.1, forward strand.
CTTGAACTTGAAGAACTTCAATCTGAGCATCTGATTAAGGTGTACAAGACCTTTCTTGGATCGTCGTTGTTGAGAGTTACGCAATGACAAGGGATTAGAGGTTGTACAAAGTCAAGAAGAGGGGACCATGCCCATGGTCTTCAAGCTTCAAATTCTATCCGATGTTCTGCCCTACGTAATAGTCACTCGAGATTGGAACTTCTTGGCTCTTGTGGGACATTGTTGTGTAGAAATGTACGTATGAGATGTTGAGACGGCGCAATGTGGGGTTGAGGTCGCAAGATGACGTTTTTGACCCTCATCGGGGTTATCTCTAGTTTGGGTTGATAAAGCAGACGTTACTCAAGGTTATCTCTGAGATTGGAATGCTGCATATAAGACCCCAGCTTTTATAAATAAAGATGAATTTTCTATAAATATTATTTTTGAATATTATGGAATAAATTTGATATAATGTTATAGTTGTGGGTAATATTTATAAATTTTGCAAAGTATGCAAGTGGTTATATTATTCGATTGGTGGGGAATATTCGGTTTAGCGAGGAATATTCGCACAACTACTCAATCATTGGTGGACCCCACAATGTAATTATTATTCGGATTGAGAAAATGACACAAAATATTTTATTGAAATAACTACGGAAGTTTTACCATTGATCTTGTTGAACTACTTCGGTAGTAAAAGTACACGATGTCGTGTGGTTGCATAGTAGCATTGCGGTATTGATTATTGATGCTTATGTGAGAAGTCACTCGGTTTGATTCCATTATTGTCGATTAATAATATGAATTATTATAGCGATAATGACGCTTTATTTTTTTCAGTATTATTAACGTAATAAAAAGCGAAACATCTTTTATATATAAAATGTAATACTTTATTAAAGTTATTCTATAAATAAAATATATTATATTTTATTATGCATAGTGTAGTGCGTAGTGTTTTACATAGTGTTTTGCATAGTGTTGCATAGTGTTTGCATAGTAAAATGTTTTTATATAAATAGAATATATTATATTTTATTTAAAAGATTTTCTTTAAATATGGACCGTCGATTAAAAGTAAATCAATCTGGACCGTTCATGGATTAATTACTATGCATTCTATTTTCCTATAAATAGAAGCTCATTCCTTCATTATTTTCTTATGAATTCTTTGAAACTCTAGAGAGAGAAACTATAGAGAGAAAAAGAAAAGTATTCTGCTACTTCACTTTGCCAATATTCGGTTCTTCTAAGGTACGGAATATTATTTGTTGTACTCGTAAGGGATATTATTCTTTTGTATTCATGAAGAGAACTTGATTATTCCATTCCTTATTATTCTATTGGAATAACTTTGTACACATGGACTACCCTATACTTGGTGACATTCTTCTATTATTCTGCCTTTTTATTATTATTCATTTGGAACATCTCATTTTATGTGTTTTTAGGACTGGTTCCGTCTTCTTTATTATTCATTGGAACATCCACATGCGTGTGTTTTACACAAGGCCCGGTTCCGTCTTTATCATTCTGTTGGAATATCCTATCGTGTGTTTTACAGGATCCGGTTCCATCTTTATTATTCTGTTGGAACTTCACCCGCTTGGTGTGAATTTCACGACCTAGTTCCGTTATTATTATTACGTTAGAATAACTTTTTCCATCTGCGGGCAACCGCATGCATGGTGATTTCTTTTGTTATTCCATTCTTTATTATACCCAGTTGGTTAAAACTTTGACTTCTATACTCCATGAAATTAGTAGAATATCCTTGATATTTGAGTTTCATCCAGTATCTTTTCATGGAAATATTCTTCTGATCATTCTTGAATTTTACTCTACAAAATAGTATCATGTTGACAATTTGGACGTTAATAATTCCTGGATAAAATAATTCTTGAACTTGTTTTATTGAATTCTTATATCATTGTCATCATGCGCATGTTTATATTTTTTTTAAAGTCATCTCGTGGCTATTCAGAGTGCATAGATGGACTTGGTATGATTATGACCGAGACTATTCGATGTAATCATGACCGTAATGTTACAAATGATGTGGTAAAAATCCTCGATGGCAGTAGTGCATTGATGGACGATTGTTGGCATGATCATGACCATTAATGAATACAAAACTATTCTTGGCCCGTAGTGTATGAATAATTGTGGTCGTGATACTAAAGAATATCCTTGGCCGTAAAGTGCGGGGTGATTCGATGATGTGGATTATTTATTAAAAGTGAGTCTCAACTATAAAAGTGATGAAAACCTTTTAAATCATAAAAGATAGTAGATTTTATTTTCTACTTGACTCTTTTAATGGATTGCTTGTTCAATTAGCAGATTAAACTTGATGTTTATTATATTTTATCAATTTAACACTGTTGAAGGCTAATGATAATTTATTTTGCATTATCTTAATCATAATATTTCTTACTGGGCTAGTTAAGCTCACCCTTTCTTTCACTGTTCTCTTCAGGAAATGAGAACATAAATTTCGGGACGAGTCGGGAAGCGGAGTAATGGTCGAGAGGATAGCATTAGTAGTCCTCACTATTACGTGAAATGGTGTGATAATAATTGTAATGAGGACTCCTTTTGAGTTTGTATAATATCTAGTAGATAATATTTGTATTCAAACTCACGATTTATGTCGTATTGTACTACAGTTATATTAGTAAGTTGTATTTAAATTACATACCATGTATCCGACTACCCAAGATGGGTGATGTATACCTAATTTTGGGGCGCCACAACAGTATCGAGCTTAGGATATGATCCCACGGCTAAGATGTGAGAATAGTACTAGGAGGGAGAGACGGGGAATACCTTCGCTAGTATGACCTACCTAAAGTTTATGTGCTATTTTATCGAATCGAGAATATAGGGATAATTTTTACATGTCAATTAACCTTTTATTTTGTGGCGATGATCTCGAAAATGACATCCGAGAATGTTGAGAATAGCAATGGAGCACTGAGCGATCGTTGATTCGCCACATATCAATAATCGGGATAATGTGCATCAGAAGGCGACAATCCTCATGCTGAACAACAACACCGACCAAATGATGAATAATCAAATGTTCGGAGGATTTATGCAATTTATGCAATGCAATAACAAAGTAGAGCGACTCGCCCAAAACGTGGGGTGGAAACACGGAAAACTCTCGAGGCGGCACACCGCTAAACAATTCAAGGAGCTGGGACCACCGGAGTTTAAGGGAGAGCCAAAACCACTTCGCGGAAGCATGGAAAAGCAGATTACAAGATATTTGATGTCTTGGGATGCTCCGAGGAGCAAAAGGTTCCCTTTGCGTGCTTTTATGTTGTTGTGAGAGGCAGACATCTTGGTGGGAATCGGTAAAGCGTACTCAACTCTTTCAGATGAAGATATCTTGGGAGAAGTTCCAGAGTCGTTTCAACGACAAATACTTTCCTGAAAGTATTCGCCACATGAAGGAGGTGGAGTTTATCAAGTTGGAACAAAACAATATGACCGTATCGTAATACGAGGCAAACTTTGCGGAGTTATCACGATTTGCGTCCCACTTGGTGGATAATAAAGAAAGAATGGCGCGAATGTTTTTAAGAGGTTTGAAGTCGGAGATACATCAACATCTTATTTCTCATAAACTGTGTTTGTATTCAGATGTTGTAAATAGGGCTCAGTTAGTGGAACACGATAACGAGTCAACGCAACTAAAAGAGAGCAGCTGGCAAAATTATAATACCAGCGAGAGTAGTCATCGAAGCGGTGACAACAAGCGTGGAGGGAATCAACAGGCCAGATATGGTAACCACTTCGGTGGTAATCAGGGCCAAAACAATAAGAATGGACATTTCAAGAAAGCGGAGATTCAACAATGATGGAAAGACGCCAAAGACCAAAGACCGTTGTTAAGGAAAGAAGAAAGACCACCTATCATATGCTTCAAATGCGGAGGAGAGGGACACATCATCAAAAAATGCGCCACGTCAGTCAAAGCATGTTATAATTGTGGAAGAGAAGGTCACTTAGCTCAATTTTTTCGTTTCCATCAAGACAAATTCAACTAGGATGGAGGCACCAAAGACCGTCCCGGAAAAGTCAAAACCTAGTAGTGCAAGGGAGGCGTTTGTTGTGACCTCCCAGAAGCAAGGAACCCGAATGAGGTCATCACGGGTAAGCTTATCATAAACTCTAATGAAGTCTATACTTTATTTGATACCGTTCTACCCATTCTTTTATTTCTCCTACTTGCGCTCATCGATTAAATTTGACTCTAGGAGAAATTAGACTTTGACTTATCTGTGGAAACTCTGTTGGGAGAAACCTTCATTACATCCATTTGTTTATAAGTCTTGTTTGGTTCAAATCGGTACCCTCACATTACCTGTCGATCTTATTTCATTAAAATACTTGCATTTGACGTGATTCTAGGGATTGATTGGTTAACTACTTATCATGCAAAAATTGATTGTTTTTTCGTAAGGTTGTTAGCTTTCATATTCCTAATCAACCTATTATGCGAATTCAAACGACCAAACCATTAAAATCAATCACGGTCATCTCAAGCCATAAAGCTATTCGTTTATTGAAAAGCGGATGTCATGCTTTCTTAGCTCATGTCACGATTTAAACAAAAATACGCCGGTTTTAAACGATATTTCTATTGTTAATAAATTTCGACGTATTCCCGAAGAACTTCCGGCCTACCCCAGGCGTGAAATTGAATTTTGTATCGACCTTGAACCCTAAGACAAAACCTATTTCCAAAGCCCCATATCGAATGGCTCCTCTTGAACTTCGTGGAGTTAAAGACCCAACTACGAGAATTGTTAGACATTGGCTTTATTCGGCCCCTAGTACTTCTCCTTGGGGTGCTCTGTTCTATTCGTGAAGAAGAAAGATGGGAGTATGCGACTTTGTATTGATTATCTGGAGTTGAATCATGTCACCATCAAAAATAGGTATCCATTGCCACATATTGATGACTGTTTGACCCCGATTGGAAGGAGCCAAATTTTTTTCAAAGATTGATCTTCGTTAGGATATCACCAATTGAAGATTAGAACCACGACATTCCAAAAGACGCTTTGTAACTCTGCATGACGGGCATTATGAATTCCTAGTCATGTCCTTTGGATTGACTAATGCTCCTGCTGCCTTCATGGATATGATGAACCGAGTATTCAAGGAATATTTAGATCACTTTGTGGTCGTCTTTATTGATGACATCCTTATTTGTTCCAAAAGTCGTGAAGATCATGAGCAACACTTGAGGCTGACACTCCAAAAGCTTCGTGAATATAAGCTTTATGCCAAGTTAAGGAAATGCGAAGTTCGGCTTGAAGAAGTAGCATTCCTTGGGCACGTGGTATCAAGTCATGGAATATCTGTTGACCCAAAGAAAGATTGAAGCTATTCAAAGTCGGGAACAACCTAAATCAAATGACCAAAGTCACGTAGCTTTCTCGGTTTAAATTGGTTATTATCGGAGATTCGTGGAAGGATTTTCTCGAATCGCTACTCCATCGACTCAAATTTTACTCGAAAAAAGATACAAAGTTCGGTTGGAGCGAAGAATGTGAGAAGAGTTTTCAAGAACTCAAGAGGAGACTTATTTCAAAGACTGTTCGACAATACCATCGGCTCGGAGGATTTGTCATCTACAATGATGCTTCGAGCAAAGGGTTGGGATGTGTTCTCATGCAACATGGAAAAGTTATAACTTTATGCCTCGCGACAACTCAAAGAATATGAGAGGAATTATCCTACTCATGATCCGAGTTAGCATTTATTGTCTTTGCACTTAAAATTTGGAGGCATTACTTGTATGGGGAGAAAGTGGAAATCTTTACGGATCATAAAAGCCTCAAATATTTCTTCACTCAAAAGAAACTCAACATGCGACAACGACGTTGGCTTGAACTGTTGAAAGATTATGATCATACCATCCTGGAAAAGCGAACGTGGTAGCTGACGCGTTGAGTAGAAGATCATATGCAAGTACGAGTGCGTTATTGTCAACGTAAAGGCCCATTTTGTGTGACTTGCAAAGGATGGAGATAGAGTTAAAGACTCCAGGGAAGCATGTGATGATAGCGAATATACAAGTAAAACCGACTTTAATCGATAAAGTTAAAGCTGCTCAAGCTACATACTAGGAGCTGATGCGTATGAGGAAGAAAGTGCAAGAAGGTGCTATGCCGGAAGCAAGAATCGATGAAGAAGGAATACTTCGAGTCAACTCCAGACTTTGTCTTCCTAACGACCCTGATTTAAAGTATAATATCATGATGGAGGCGCACAACACACCATTTTTGGTAATCCATCTCGGGAGTACCAAAATGTATCATGATATTCATCATACATTTTGGTGGAGCAATATGAAGAGAGAGATAGCATGTTTATCTCAAGGTGTCTAACTTGTCGTGAAGTTAAAGCGAGCATCAAGTACCAAAAGGTCCATTACAACCACTTGAAATTCTAGAATGGAAGTGGGAGCACATTACCATGGATTTCGATTCACGGTCTTCCTAAGGTTTCTCAAGGCATTGATGCGATTTGGGTCATTGTTGATAGATTGACCAAGTCCGCTCATTTCTTACCGTCACGAGAAACTTATACACTTGAACGTCTTGCTTCGTATGTACATAAACGAGATTGTAAGACCGCATGGTATGCTTCAGTATCCATAGTTTCGATCGAGACCCAAGATTCACTTCACGATTTTAGGTTAGTTTGCAAAAAGCTATGGGCACAGACTTACGATTTAGCTCGGCATATCATCCTCCAGACGGACGGACGATCGGAGAGGACTATTCAAACTCTTGAAGATCTATTAAGACTCGTGTCCTTGATTTCAAGGGAGTTGGGACAAGTTCTTACCATTGGTGGAGTTTTCCTACAACAATGCTTATCAAGCAAGTATTGGCATGGCTCCATTCAAGCGTTGTATGGAAGAAAGTGTCGTTCTCAAAGATCTTTGGGATGAGGTGGGTGAAGCAATGTTGTTTGGACCAGAGTTGGTACGCATGACTACGTAAAAGATTCAAACGATCAAACAACGTATAAAAACCTCACAAAATCGACAAAAGAGTTATGCCGATCTTCATCGAAAGGACGTGGAATTCGATATAGGAGATCATGTGTTGTTAAGAGTTGCTCCATGGAAAGGAGTTACAAGATTTGGAAAGAGAGGAAAACTTAATCCTCGATTCATCGGTCCATTTTTAATCCTCGATCGAGTAGGAATCGTGGCCTATAGACTCGCTTACCGCCAAATATGTCTCGTGTTCATAACGTTTTTCACATATCCATGTTACGTAAATATGTGAAAGACCCGAACCATATTATTGAGTTAGAACAGGACGAAATAGCGGAAGATTTGACGTATGAAGAGGTTCCTGTTCAAATTTTGGATAAGAAGGAACATATTCTACGCTCCAAGGTTATACCTCAAGTCAAAGTTTTGTGGAGGAACCACGATGTTGAGGAAATGACTTGGGAGTTAGAATCGAAATGAAATCAAGGTATCCTTACCTCTTCGACATACCAGTAATGCATTACCCTAATTTCGAGGGCTTAAATTTCATAAGAAGGGAGGTTGTAAACCTGACTTTTATAAATAAAGATGAATTTTCTATAAATATTATTTTGAATATTATGGAATAAATTTGATATAATGTTATAGTTGTGGGTAATATTTATAAATTTTGCAAAGTATGCAAGTGGTTATATTATTCGATTGGTGGGGAATATTCGGTTTAGCGAGGAATATTCGCACAACTGGCTCAATCATTGGTGGACCCCTAATGTAATTATTATTCGGATCGAGAAAGCGACAAAAATATTTTATTGAAATAACTGGCGGAAGTTTTACCATTGATCTTTGTTGAACTACTTTCGGTAGTAAAAGTAATGCGAATCGTGGTGGTTGCATAGTAACACACGGTATTGATTATTGATGCTTATGTGAGAAGTCACTCGGTTTGATTCCATTATTGTCGATTAATAATATGAATTATTATAGCGATAATGACGCTTTATTTTTTTCGTATTATTAACGTAATAAAAGCGAAACATCTTTTATATAAAATGTAATACTTTATTAAAGTTATTCTATAAATAAAATATATTATATTTTATTATGCATAGTATTGCATAGTGTTTTGCATAGTGTTTTGCATAGTGTTGCATAGTGTTTGCATAGTAAAATGTTTTTTATATAAATAGAATATATTATATTTTATTTAAAAGATTTTGCTTTAAATATGGACCGTCAGATTAAAGTAAATCAATCTGGACCGTTCATGGATTAATTACTATGCATTCTATTTTCCTATAAATAGAAGCTCATTCCTTCATTATTTTCTTACGAATTCACTGAAACTCTAGAGAGAGAAACTATAGAGAGAAAGAAGAAAAGTATTCGCTACTTCACTTTGCCAATATTCAGGTTCTTCTAAGGTACGGAATATTATTTGTTGTACTCGTAAGGGATATTATTCTTTTGTATTCATGAAGAGAACTTCGTTATTCCATTCCTTATTATTCTATTGGAATAACTCGTATCATGGACTACCCTATACTTGGTGACATTCTTCTATTATTACATCTTTATTATTATTCTCGTTGGAACATCCTATCTATGTGTTTTACAGGACCGGGTTCCGTCTTTATTATTCTGTTGGAACATCACATGCATGTGTTTTACACGGACACGGTTCCGTCTTTATCATTCATTGGAATATCTATATCGTGTGTTTTACACCGGATCCGGTTCCATCTTTATTATTCTGTTGGAACATCCCGCTTCGGTGTGAATTTCACGACTGGTTCCATTATTATACATTGGAATAGCTTTGTCTATCGCAAGCACCGCATGCGTGGTGATTTCTTTTGTTATTCCATTCTTTATTATACCCAGTTGGTTAAAACTTTGACTTCTATACTCCATGAAATTAGTAGAATATCCTTGATATTTGCGTTTCATCCAAAGATCTTTTCATGGAAATATTCTTCCGATCATTCTTGAATTTTACTCTATAAAAGCAAGATCGTGTTGACAATTTGGACGTTAATAATTCCGGATAAAATAATTCTTGAACTTGTTTTATTGAATTCTTATATCATTGTCATCATGCGCATGTTTATATTTTTTTTAAAGTTATATGTGGCCTGTAGTGCATAGATGGACTTGGTATGATTATGACCAGAGACTATTCGGTGTAATCATGGCCGTAATGTTACAAATGATGTGGTAAAAATCCTCGAAGGGTCAGTAGTGCATTGATGGACGATTGTTGGCATGATCATGACCATTAATGAATACACAACTATTCTTGGCCCGTAGTGTATGAATAATTGTGGTCGTGATACTAAAGAATATCCTCGGTAGTAGTGCGGGGGTGATTCGATGATGTGGATTATTTATTAAAAGTGAGTCTCAAACTATAATGTTGATGAAAAACCTTTTAAATCATAAAAGATAGTAGATTTTATTTTCTACTTGACTCTTTTAATGGATTGCTTGTTCACCGCAGATTAAACTTGATGTTTATTATATTTTATCGCTTTTAACTTTGTTGAAGGCTAATGATAATTTATTCTCGCATTATCTTAGTCATAATATTTCTTCTTGGGCTAGTTGAGCTCACCCTTTCTTTCACCGTTCTCTTCAGAAATGAGAACATATTTGGGATGAGTCTGGAACGGAGTAATGGTCCGAGAGGATAGCATTAGTAGTCCTCACTATTCTGTGAAATAGTGTGATAATAATTGTAATGAGGACTCCTTTTGAGTTTGTATAATATCTAGTAGATAATATTTGTATTCAAACTCACATTTTATGTCGTATTGTACACGACAGTTATATTAGTAAGTTGTATTTAAATTCTGTACCATGTATCTGACTACCCAAGATGGGTGATGTATACCTAATTTTGGGGCATCACACTGCAACTGTTTGAATTCCTCTGGTTCATATTTAAGTGTTCCTGTCTTCCCGGTGTTATAGCTGGGTCTTTGGAATGAGTGCCTCGATGGGAGTTCCGAGGATGAAGCTGATTGCATGCATTTGAAACAAGCATTTCCGGGGTTATCGCCGGAACTGCAACAACATTCTTTGGGGTTATCTCCAAGGATGAAACTCGGGGTTATCTCTGAGGTTGGAACTGATACTCCCAGTGTGTGTTTCGAGGTTGAGACTGAACTTCTGGTGGTATCTGAAATGTATATGGGATGTCTTCTAGGTTATCTCTGAAAGACAAATCTGCCCCCCTACAATGTTAATAACTGGTGTGCAAAAAATTTTGAGTGTCTACAGTTGCTCCTCTTTATCATATTCATGCAATGTAAGGCATGGATAGGATAAAGAATCCTAGACACTTGAAATGCAACAAGTTAAACATGATGCCATGTGCAGCAACATGATGCAAATGCATGATGCATGTGTTTTGTTGGATTGTTTTCCAACATGATTGGATGATTGTCGGTTCCCTATTAATCCTGTCGGGGATGACAATCAGTGATGTCTTGGACGTCTGATCCAAGTCTTCCAGGATGTTGACGTTGGGGTTATCATCAAAGTCCTGAATCCTTGATACAGACTTTACTCTAAAGATGTGCCTCTCGTGTGCAAGAGATCTGTGGGGAAAAAGCTTTGTCTATTTGAGGATGTGTATAACATATTCCATCACCGGTCTTCTCCGATGAAGATGGACTTCTCTGGTTTGTGTCACCAGCATATACAACGGTCCCGTTGGAGTTACTGCCAACAGTATGTATTGTCAGGGCTGTCTGACCTTCACTGATGTGTGTATCACCGGATAGATCCCTATTGGGAAAACTGTCAAGGCTACTTAACCTTCATTGATGTGTGTATCAATGCATGAGAATGCATTATAACCCCCGTCGGGGATTCGTTCATAGACTAAGAATGCGTTGTAACCCCCGCTGGGGATACTTTATCAATGAAATTTACACTGTGACCCCCGCCGGGGAAGTGTTTTTAGGGCTATGACCCTACACTGATGGCATCAGACCTTTGTGAGGTATTATCGAATGGAGTTTGCAACAACTAAGGTCATCGGTATAGTGAACCCTGTGTTTGGACGAAGACCAATGAGTGTTACGTAAAGCCAGAGTTTGGCCCATGAAAACAAGGATTTCAGGCTATTCCGCTCAATCGCGTAGCGTTTTTATTCCCGATTTAGCCTTTTCAGCTTGTGAGAACTCCTTTGGAACTTAAACTGGACCGAGTCGGAGGGGTGGGCCCCATTCTCACTATATCTTTTGATAGGCCTCTGTTAGACATTGGGTGGCTTCGCCCCATTCTTGCTATATCTTTTGATAGGCCTCTGTTATATGTAGGGCGTCTGTGCCATATTTCCCTGTATTTCTAGCTGTATAGAGATGTATTAGATGATGATATACTTAGGAATGTATGTACAGTTTTCCATTCCCTATATCATATTGCCATCTATTGTTCATTATGCGTGTATTATATTATGCATATATATGTATATCCAGAGATATTCAACATTGACCCCTGGATGGTCTTATGACACAGCCTGTACAGATGTCTTCTTCGATAGTTAGCCATATTGATCATACGCCACCAATATTGGTGGCATCTGGTATGCGATCGTGGTATGATAGTATGTTACCATCAGACAAGGTGACTGTAGATCAGCTGTTGCAACATACTATGACCCTCTTGATGTTTCAGGTTCCCGCAGGATTCGTGGAGGGCATGCTGGAGCACTGGGTATCGGCGAGGCAGGTTTTCCATTTTGGGACCTAGGAGTTGACTCCTACTCTGGAGGAGTATGCACGTTTTATGATGCTACCATTGGACAGACCTTGCGTGCATATGGCGATTGGAGACATGAGTCGGCAGTTCATGACCCTCACTGGATTAAGGCGTAGGGTGGTGCAAGATGAGCTCACATCCGACCACGTGATATCCTGGCATTTTTCGTTTAATAGATTTGGCTCGGAGGATAGCTATACACAGCATTCCGGGGATTTCACCACACCAGAGGATCATTGGTGTTTGGCCAGAGTGGATGTACTGCTATTATGCATATTGTCGTATGTCTACATGCCACGGTAAATGGATGAGTTGGATATAGGAGTTATCATGGCAGTGAGAGCTCTCAGGGAGGGTCACACCATCGTACCGATGAATATAGCAAAGACTCTGAGATTGGCCACATACTACTGCACTTATCTGATGGGAGTGTTTACAGGAAGCTCGGTCATGTTGTATGTGTGGTTTATGTTACACTTGAGATTGATTGGTACTTTCAGACGACACAGGTATTGTTTCACCCATGATATAGCCATGTCATACTCCTTTCAGCCTGCGGAGTGTATAGATGCTTAATCTTGGTCAGCTTTCCTGGCAAGGATCGGTGATCTGTTTGATATATTACCGTGTGCAGGGCTCAGCTCACCCTACAGCTTCATTACTCATGCTTCGGGCATGGATTATCTCCCTTTACCTGGTTTGAGGGGCATGACTACTTACCACCCACAGGTCATGATGTGTCAGTTTGACCAGTTTCAGGATTTTCATCCTTTTAAGGGGGCATTGAGTCAGTGTTTAGCTTCTCACCACTTATCAGTAGAGGATAGATCCAGGTTGTATGCCTATGGGGATCAGCGTGAGCTAGCTGAGTTTTCCTTCAGCCATCCGGGTTGTTCTGCAAAGTATTCCGCATGGATGGAGACAGAGACGATATTGACTATGGCAGTATCCACAGTACATGGGATTGATTCCGATGATGGGGAGCCTACGGAGGAGACTTATAGTCCAATCGAGGAGGATTTGTCTACTAGGTTGCTAGCAGTTGTGATGGATTTTCCCACTACGAGTGCTACTGTGATTCAGTATTCAACATAATATCTAGAGCAGAGTTTACATCTGATGACCATTGAGAGAGATCAGGCTAGGGCCTTGATGTTGACAGCTCTTGATGGGAGTGACATAGCTCTATTAGAGAGAGGCAAGGCCAGATCAGCCAGAGATGCATTGATTATAGATCGGGATGCTGCCCTATCTGCCCAGGATGTAGTCGTCATAGATAGTACTTTAGTGAGATCCCCTACGACTGGCATCCTTGCCGATATGAGTTCATATATTGATGAGCATCATGCCACCATAATGTTAGCCTCAGATTTGCTAGCTCGTGTAGATACCATTGGGCAGGAGCTTGCAGCGTTACCTCCTTCTTCGAAGACGGATGCTATGTTAGATCTGATAGTTTGCATACACACAGATCGGTAGATAGACTTGTATTTTCCTGCATAAACTAGCTTAGCCATTTTGTCATGTATAACACATATTGTATATATCAAACAGTATTATATACGGCAAGGAAATATATTTTTATTCAGGGCTTGTGATCTTAATGCATTCTGAACTCATCCCTGATGTGTGGACATTGAGACGTCGTAGGATCTTTCAGAATGGATCATTGATGTGTGTGTATCCCTTCCATCTTTTATGTCTTAGGACTAGTTCTTGTATGTAGATGTGGAGAGGAGTGTGGCTTTTCCTCTCTAAGATTGACTGCATCATAGATGGTCGCCATTACTCCTATTTAGGAGAAGCCTAGTTAATTCCATATCTTATGGATTGGTGTTGCTCTTTGAGGCACAACCACATGTTAGATGGTCACCGGATCTCCTATTTGTGAGGAGAGGTTAGGTAGTTCCATCCCTTTGGTCTGAAGCTGATGAAATGTGGTGGATTGAAGTTTGATCCCAGTACCAGACGACAAGTTTTTATATTTTGGTAAGGGGATAGACCAAACCATAAATGGCAGCCTACGTACTCCTATTGAAGAGGAGAACAGGTCTGCGTAGTTCGAACCTGGTGTAAGAGGTTCAAAGCTGAATGGTGTAGAAGGTTGAAGGAATGTTTTTGTTTATGTAAAGAAAGGGCAGAAATGTTTATGTTATTTTTTTGTTATTGTAGAGAAAGGGCAGAAATGTTTTTGTTAATTTTTTTATTGTGACCGGGCCATATAGAATATGGTTGCCTACGTACTCCCGGGTATCAGGGAGATCAGGTCGATGTAGTTCACCCCTCAAGACGATGTGTGACCGATGAAGTTGAAACCCATGTGCAGAATGAACTGCGGGGAAATGAAAGTTTGATCCCATGATTGGGACAAACCTAAGGTGTGAAAAGTTTAATCTCGTCTTCAAGATAAACTGCAGGTGTGAAAAGTTTATCCCATCTTTAGGATAAACTGCAGGTGTGAAAAGTTTAATCCCGTCTTCAGGATAAACTGGAGGTATGAAAAGGTTCGATCCCTGATGGGAATACCGGAGTTGTATGAAGTGAAACCAGGCTGCTGGTTTGAAAAGTGTGTTTCCTGAGGGGCAGATGAATAAAAAGGAAAGGTTGTATGTAATGAGAGTTAAAGAACCTGAAATGACTGGTGATCTGATGATCCAAAACCAGGATGTTCGTTTGATGGTAACCTCAGACATTGTACCGTTTCACGGTGTCCGAGTTAATAAGTTATGGAAATTCATCGTCGTCCATTTCCTGCAATTTGAGAGCACCTCTTGTCAATATCTCCTTGACAACAAATGAGCCTTCCCAGTTAGAAGCGAATTTTTCCTTAGATTGATCTTGGTTGTTAATGATCTTCTTCAAAACAAAGTTGTGATGCTTAAAATGCCATAGTCAGACTTTTCTATTGTAGGTTCTGGCGATCCTTTGCTGATATAACTGACCATGGAAGATAGTCGCGGTTCGCCTTTCGTCTATTAGAGACAATTGGTAATACCTGCCTTGTGCCCATTGGTCTTCACCCAGCTGAGTATCCATCAACACTCTGAGGGATTCCATTTCCACCTCTATGGGCAATACTGCTTCCATCCCATAGATTAATGAGTAGGGGGTTGCCCCAATGGAAGTACGCATTGAAGTTCTGTAGGCTAATAAAGTCAGAGGCAAGAAGTCAGGCCATCCTTTGTGGTTGGCGGACATCTTCTGCATAATCTTCTTGATATTTTTATTAGCCGCTTCAACAACACCATTCATCTTTGGACGGTAGACGACGGAGTTAAGGTGTTTGATGTGGAATTTACTGCATAACTCCTCTATCATTTTGTTGTTAAGATTCTTAGCATTGTCTGACACAATGACCTCTGTTTGTCCATATCCCCAGATGACATTGTTTCTAATGAAAGCAATGATGACTTCTTTGGTAACCTTGGGGAAGGAGGCAGCTTCTACCCACTTCGTGAAGTAGTCAATTATGGTGAAGATAAACTGATCCCCATTACTGGCTTTGGGCTCAATGGGCCCGATCACGTCCATTCCCCACATTGAGAAGGGCCAAGACGAACTCATATTGTGGAGTTCCCTTGGAGGGGCATGGATGTTATTTCCATGAATTTGGAATTGATAGCACCTCTTGACATGATTATCACAATCAACTTTGAGCGTAAGCCAGTAATGCCCTGTTCTGAGGATTTTCTTAACAAGTAGAGGTCCGCTCATGTGTGGGCCACATACTATACCATGGATCTCATTCATGAGCCTCTGAGCTTGGTCCTTGTCCAGACATCTGAGGAGACCTAATCTTATATCTCTATTGTAGAGTGTATATCCGCTCATGTAGAATTTCATAGCAAGTCGATGGATCTTCTTTCTTTCAATTGGGCTCGCCTCAGCGGGTGTAGATCCATCTCGTAAGTACTCCTTAATGTGCTGATACCAAGGGTTGTGGATGGAAGGTAGCTAATCCGATACTTCTCCAACATAGTTCCTATAAACTGCGGCCTTTTGCAGGGCAAATGTGATGCTTGATATGTTTTCCTTGTCAGGTATGTGAAATAAGGAGGCCAATGTTGCTAGCGCATCCGTAAAGTCTTTCGTATTACTCGAAATGTGTAGAAAGGAGATTTCTTCGAACTCCAAAGCCATCTGTAAAACTTGCTGATGGTAAGGAAACAAATGTAATTCTTTGGTTTGATAGATTCTCGTGGATTATTTAATTACCAACTCGGAATCCCGAAAGACAGTTAACCGCCTAATGCCCATTGAACGGGAAAGTTTTAGCCGATACAGCCTTCATACCCAGCTGTGTTGTTGGTGCTAACAAACTGCAATTTAACGGCAATAGGATACTGCTCCTCCGTATCAGATACTAGAACTGCTCCAGCTTCAGAGCCCTCTATGTTAACAACTCCATCAAAATACATTTTCCATGTACGGCATGTATCATACTGATGTTGTCGCTGAACTGTCATTACCCCTTTATCGGGGAAGTATGTTTCTAAGGGTTTGAAGTCCCCTGCAGGTGCAGCGGCTAGTTGATTCGCAATTCCCTGACCTTTGATAGACTTTTGCGTCACGTAGACGATGTCAAATTTCTGCAGAATCAACTGCCATCTGGACAGCCGATAATTTAACATAGGTTTACTGAACACGTACTTGAGAGGATCCGCATGGGATATGAGATGGGTTGTGTGACCATGGAGGTAATGTTGTAACCTCATGGAAGCCAATGCTAAAGCACAACAAGTCTTCTCAATCAGAGTGTACTTGTGTTCACTGATGTTGAATCTTTTGTTGAGGTAATAGATAGCTCGTTCTTGGCCTTTATCGTCTTTCTGTCCCAGCATGCAACCCATAGCGTTGTCATTAATAGACAAGTACATGAACAGGGGAACATCATCCTTGGGAGGTACCAAAACAGGAGCGTTAACCAGCTGCTCTATGATTATAAGGAAGGCTTTCTGACACTCATCGTTCCATTTCATGGAGGAGTTCTTCCTTAACAACTTGAAGATGGGCTCACAGGTTGCTGTGAGTTGACAGATGAACCTGTTAATGAAGTTGATTCTTCCCAAAAAAAACCCTGTATTTCCTTCTCTGTATGAGGAATGGGAATTTCAGTGATGGCCTAGATTTTGGTGGGATCCAGCTCAATCCCTTTGTGGCTGACTAGGAAACCTAGCAACTTACCTGATTTAACACCAAAGAAGCACTTGGCTGGATTCAACTTCAAGTTATACTTATACAACCCGTTGAAAAGCTTTCTGAGATTGTCTAAGTGGTCTTCTTCCCTTCGGAACTTGACAATGATATCATCCACATAGATCTCTATCTCCTTGTGCATTAAGTCGTGAAAAAGAGCCATCATAGCTCGCTGATAGGTTGCCCCGATATTGATGAGGCCGAATGACAACCGTCTATAACAAAAGGTTCCCCAAGGCATGATGAAAGCAATTTTCTCATGATCCTCCTCAGTAACCATAATCTAATGATACCCCGCGAAATAGTCCGCAAAGGACTACATGTCGTATTGAGCAGTATTGTCAATAAGAATGTGGATAAAGGGCACATAAAAGATATCCTTAAGACAAGCTTTGTTCAGATCCTGGTAATCCATGCAAACTCGCACCTTTCCTCCTGGTTTAAGCACGAGATCTATGTTGGATATCTATTCAGGATAGGTAGAGACCACGATAATGCCAGCTTGAAATTGTTTCACAATTTCTTCTTTCACCTTTAAACTCCACCTTTCACCTGAGCTTTTGCTTAACTGGCTTGAATCCCTCTTTAATGGGAAGGCGATGTAGGACAATGTCAGTGGACAAACCCACCATGTCTTTATAAGACCATATAAACACATCCTAAAATTGGGTTAGTAACGTAACCATGTCATTCTGTTGGTTTGAAGTGAGGTCTGAACTAATCTGGATTAACTTAGGGGTTTCTAAGGTTTCGATATTGAAAAAAGTGGTTTGATCAAGATTAGGTTTAGGTTTGTCTTTGACCCATTCCTTAATCTCCTGAGGAGTCCAACTTTGCATCAAAGTTACAGTCCTTGTGGAGAAAAGGCACCTCATCAGCAAGTACAGGCACATCTAAATTCAGAGTCCTGAAAAAAATATGTTTTCACTTAATATAAGAAACTGTTTAATCATACAAAGTGTTAGCATGTACTGATAAAATAACTGCTAATACTGTACAGAAAAGTAAGCAATTAAAGTTATCAACTGGATAAATGGAATTTCTGCCCATTTTACCCTCGTCGACCAATGCATGGAGTGTTGCTCCAATTGTCGTGGGTAAAGTCCTGATGGACTGTAGTGATGGAGGGGCTATCATTGTCCTCCTTCTCCCGAATGATGACCATAACATCTGGGCAATCATCGTCTAGTGTGTATCTATTTGAATGTTAATCATGGACAATGATGCGTATGCTTGACATCATCAGGGCGATGTCTTGTTTACGTTTCCGTTCCCGCTCTTCCCCTTCGGGATCAGGAATCAGGACCTCTTTTGCTTTAACTGGTACTGATTTAGGAAATAGCATAGCCATAACATGGGCTGGCACCTTTACCTTAGGAGTTGTATGTGGAGAAAGCCTAGTTGTGGTGGAAGCTTGAGGAATCTACTTGTGTTTATATGGATTTGTATGACTGGAACTGGCAGAATAGCCTAGTCCGTATATCCCAGTTTGACTGGACATTTGAATTGGGTGCTTAATACCCTGCTGATTTTTACCCAGTCCTTGTCCAGGCTGATGACCTAATGATATCATTTCTTGAGTGGCCAACATAACCTCATCAAAAATTTTGGGTACGAGAAGTGGCGCTCCAATAGGATGGTATTGCCTGTTGCTCACTTCCAAAGAATGAAAACTGGCCGGCTCAACTTCTGAATTAAAGCTGATGAGTGGTAGGTCTCCATGTTCAGGACATTCTGGCTCAGCGTTGACAGTGAGTAGGCTATTGTTGATAATGTATTTAACTTGTTGATGAAGTGTAGAAGGGATGGCTCCAGCCATGTGGATCCATGGTATCCCCAATAGCAGTTTGTATCCTGAATCTATCTTGAGGACGTGAAAAGATACACAAAATGTATGGGGACCAATATCAATTGGCAGCTCAATCTCTCCGATAGAATTTCATCGGGATCCTTTAAAAGCTTTTATAACCGTATTGCTACTTTAGATCCGTTTGAGATTGACGTTCATCTTCACCAAAGTGGTATAAGGACAGATATTCAGAGACGAACCTCCGTTTATCAAAACTCCAGCTAACATATACCCGAAGAACAAAACTGCAATAAGCAACGACTTGCAATGACCGGTCCCTTCAGGCGGTATGTCATCATCAGTGAAAGATATCACATTGTTGTTAAAAATGTGATCAACCAGATGTTGAAATTTTTCCACATCCACTAATTTTGGTAAGTAGCCTTCTTCCAAAACCTTCAGTAAGATCTTTATATGATCCTCAAAATAGAAAACCAAGTCCAGTATTGAGATTTGATGTGAAGCTTTTCTTAAGCTTAAAACCACCTTGGCTTCATTATGGCCCATAGTGCGGAGAAATTTCTTAATCTTCTCTATGGGAATCTTCCCCTTTACTTTTATGGTGAGCTTCATCACCCTCTAAGGAAGATACAGTGGATTTTCCTTCGACATTGTAGCAGTAGTATGAGACATGGATCCTTCATCTTCTCCATAATTCCATGGGACTTTTTGTAAGATGATAACCAGATACTGTGGTCTGAATGGTAAGCAAATTGGCTCTGGTGCAACCACTTTCAAAGGATTATCACTACCTTTTAGTTGAATTGCTTATATGGGAAATGGCCTGACAGTCTCACCAGTCTCAGAGGATATAACTGCTACTAGCCCCTTCCATTTAGTAGGACATGTATTCCCACTCTCGAGTAGCACAGTGTCATCTTCTGCCAACTGCAGGACACCGCTGTCAATTAGATTTTGAATAAGCTGGCGGAGTGCCCAACATTCTTCTATGTTGTGACCGCGAGAATGTAAATGATACTGACATAATCCATCAAAGTTGAACCGTCTTGAATGGGGATTAATTGGAGGTAGAAGGGAGGTGATTCTTCCTTCACTGATTAGCATCTGAAATATCTCCTCCATAGGTTGGCCCAGGTATGTAAATTCCCTTCTATTGGCAAAATCCCATCGGGCTTTAGCACTTGCTCTCTTCGCAACCTTGTCCTCCAGTGCTTCACTTTCTGAAGGTGATGATGGAGTATTCATAACAAAAGGAAGGAGACATGCATGCTCCTGGCTGACTAACTGGCGTGTGAATTGATGATGATAGATCACCAGTTCTGCCAATTGTTCAACTTGCTTACAAAGAGCTTTCATCTTTCATTCCATAGAAAATTAGAACTTTGCGTAATCCCATCTATCAACACCGTCTTTGATGTTCTGGGATGATTCATCATTAAAATTGGAACTCTGTCCACTACTCCAACTAATTATATTGACCTCTTCTTCTTTGTGTCGAGGAAGAGGGTTGTCTTGCACATGAGGTTGATCTGGTTTGGTAACCACGATCTCACCATTGTCTATTAAATCTTGGATCTTGTGTTTCAAGGCCCAACAATCTTGAGTATCATGTCCAGGTGCCCCATAATGATAAGCACACTTCCGCGTAGCATTGAAACCCCTCCCATTAGGGTTGGCTGGTGGAAGAAGATGTGTGATTTTCTTCTGAGTAGTCAGAAGAGTAAGAATATTCTCAAGCGAGTCCCCTAAGGGTGTGAACGTTCGAGGGAGCTTTACTTCTCCACCTTTAGGCAATGGAGGGTTTTAAGACTATGCTTGAAAAGGGGAGTAGTTTCTCCTCTGTATAAGCATATTCTGATTGCCTTTTTGATCTTATAGTATCAAGGAAACATCTTCCTCTTTCTTTTTATGGACCCTCCGTGGGTTGTTTCCATAAGTTCCGGACTTGATGTGCTCAACAACTGCTTTAAGAGTGGCTAGGTCTTGAATCTTTCTTGACTTCAACCCCATCTCAGCCATCTCTCAGTGTTTGATTATTTCAGAAAATGGTTTTCCAATATCAGCTAAGACTCTCTCATAGAAAAGAGATACTTTGTATGTCTATGAAGGTCATGACCATTTCTGATTCCGTCATGGAAGGAATAACTTGAGTAGCAAGGCGCCTCCACCTTTGAGCATACTCTCTAAAAGACTAATTGGACTGTTTCTTGACCTTGGTAATCTGATACCGGTCAAGAGCTATCTGAGACTGGAAACTGTACTAGGTAAGGAAGGCGTGAGCTAGCTCTTCCCAACTATGGATCTTTGAGTTGTCTAATCTGGTATATCATGAATAAGCTTCTTCAGTCAGACTTGATAAGTGGGTTTTACACCTACTTATTGGATATTAATTCATGCGAACTATGCCCATCTCAAGTAGATTTTAGTGTGTTTTTAGTTGTATTTCATGTTATTTTGCATTTCATTTACTTAAAACTCCTTTGATGTAAAAGTGCAGGATATGGCGTGTTTTGGTGATGTTAGAGGGCATGAGGCTAATGGATGCATGGCGTGAGGATCTAGTGGAGCAAGGAGACCAAGCATGAAAGGAAAGAGAAGTAGAACAAATCAGTAGCAGCAAGAACACTATAGAAATAGAACCAGAAGCAAAACCAGAATGCAGACTATAGAAGTCATGCATTATAAAAGGCCAACACAAACGGCGTGCTGTGCGACCACCACGGCTAGACTAGAACTTGCACACGCCGTAAGTAAGAAATATTAGAGGAGGAGCTTGGCCGCCATTATGATGATCAAGTCATTGATTTGTTTATTTTAATTTTTAATTTTAAGAGATGTAATGAATTAAAAATAATTCTGACTGGTGTCAGACGTATTATTCATAAGTTTTTACGTGTTTTCATATTGGTAACTAGGGTTTACACTCTGGGAGAGATTCCAACATAGAACGAATCCTAAAACTTCATCTTTTCTAATTCTTCTTGGGATTTTCAATCATTGTGGAAAACTATTGTTTGTTTGCTGGATTTTAATGCGGAATTGAACATTATTATTGGGTTATAAACAACAATTGGGTTTGATCATTTCCATCCTTTCTCTTTCAATTGTTTATTGATTATCCATGTTTAGCTTTGATCCCATGATGGCTTTTGGATCAGTCATGAACTAAACTCCATTATGGGTTTCTAATGGATTTTAGTATGTAGTTTAATTGCATACTTGACTGCTGGACTGTTTTACATATCATAGAGAATTTCTATCATGGTTGGTTTGCATGCATGAATGACTGATCACCATTCGTTTTAAGTACTTATATGGAATTAAAAAACAACATGCAGGTATGGATTGTAATCATGATAGCATGCGTATATGGGGCTGTTTTTGGTAGCTTTGTATTTCATGAATCAGATAGACATATACTGTTTCACCGTATGAGTTAAAATAAGGGCTTGTTCTTAAATTCAATATGGTTGCAATTTCACATAGACATATAGTGATTTTGATTATATTGATGATTACATGGTGTCTATCACATGTGGATGCTGTGTAAGTAGGTCATAGTACATTGAAAAATGGTTATATCTACATTAGTGCTCTTGGCTACTTTCCTGTGATATGTGAACGATCTTGCATGATGGTGGTAATTAGATGAAGTATTAAATGAAGTTAGGATCCCATTATTTCCAGATTTGATATAATTCGTTATTATTCTTATTTTAGTTGATATTTGCATTTAGAGTAATTCATAATTATAAGCATTGGTTTAAGCATATGAATATAGCGATTTAGTTGATGCATAGTACGTTAAATTAAACAACTTTCTCTGTGGGACAATACTCTACTTACTCTGTATTACTTTTTGACACATGTATGCTTGCATGAGTTAGAGCTCTTTTGTTAGAACTTAAAAAGAGGCAACAAGACTCTTCTGGAATAGCTGGATTCTGAGCTTCTCATCCTCTGAATACAATCCAAGTTCTCCAATTAATACCTTCAAATGTGTGTAAGGATCCCCTAATCCATCTTACTTTTCAAAGTCAGTTGTGACGCCCCCAAAATAGGTATACATCACCTAATCTGAGTCGCCCAAATACATGGTACAGAATACAAATACAATCTTAAATATACAACAAGAGTTGTGAGTTTTAATAAGAATATTGTCATTTGATCGGTGTTATTATTTACCTGAGGATTATTGTCTTCCTGTTGCACATTATCCTGGGTATTGATCGTTGGTGACTCAACGGTCTCATGTGCTTCATTGCTGATCTCAACATTTTCAGATGCCATTATCAAATACTGCCACAAAACAATGGTTCATTAACATATCACATATTATCCTTATACTCTAACCGACCAATTAAATAACAATTAAACTTAGGTAGGTTATACTAGCGAAGGAATTTCCCCGTCTCTCCCCTCCTAATTCTTGTCTCACATCTCAGCCAGGGATCATATCCCTAAGCTTTGATACCAACTGTGACACCCCCAAAATAGGTATACATCACATATTCTGAGTCGCCCAAATCCATGGTACAGAATACAAATACAATCTTAAATATACAACAAGAGCTGTGAGTTTTAATAAGAATATTATCATCTAGACAATATCCACACTCAATGGAGTCCTCATTACATTTATTATCACACTATTTAACAAAATAGTGAGGACTACTAATGCTATCATCTAGGCCAATCACTCCCGTTTCCGACTAGTCCCAGCTATATTCTCATTTCCTGAAGAGAACAATGAAAGAAAGGGTGAGCTCAACTAGCCCAGTAAGAAATATTATGACCAAGATAATGCAGAATAAATTATCATTAGTCTTCAACAATGTTAAACTGATAAAATACAATAGACATCAAGTTTAACTGCAGCGGAACAAGCAATCCATTAGAAGAGTCAAGTAGAGAATAAAATCTACTATCTTCTATGATTTAAAAGATTTTTCATCACTTTTATCGCTGAGACTCAGCTCAATAATTAATCCTCATCATCCCTGCACTACAGGCCAAGGATAATTGTGTTTTCATCAACGCTCCTGATCATGCCATAAAACAATTCATCTTTTCACCCTTGGCCGAAGAGAATCCATAGCCATAATCATACCAAAAACTGTCCATCAATGCACTACAGGGCCAAAGAGGACTTTTTCCACATCATTTGTAACATTACAGTCATGATTATACCGAATAATCCCTGGTCATAATCATACCAAGTCCATCTATGCACGTAAGCCAAAGATGACTTTAATAATAATATAAGCACGAGGATGATGACAATGACATAATGATTCAATAAAACAAGTTCAAGAATAAATTTTAAAGATTTATAAGTTAATTTATCCTGAACTCAAAAACATCCAAATTGTCAATATGATACTTCTTTGTAGAGTAAAATTCAATAATGCTCAGAAGAATATTTTCATGAAAAGATACTGGATGAAGCGTAAATATCAAGGACATTCCACTAATTTCATGGAGTATAGAAGTCAAAACTTTAACCAACTGTGTATAATAAAGAATGGAATAACAAAAGAAATAACCAGGCATGCGATAGACCGTAAAGACAGGTTATTCCAACATAATAATAAATAACAGAACCATGTCATGCGTATACGCACAGACAAGATATTCCAACAGAATAATAAATAATGGAACCAGGTCATGCGTAAATGCAATGCAAAGATATTCCAACAAAATAATAAATAACGGAACTGTCGTATGTAAATGCACGTATTGTGATGTTCCAACAAAATATTAAAGAATGGAATAACAAAAGAATTTCACCATGTATGCGGTACTTCGAATAAACTGATTATTCCAACATAATGATAAAAAATGGAATAACATAAGAATTTCACCATGTATGTGGTACTTCGCATAGACAGGTTATTCCAACATAATGATAAAGAATGGAATAACAGAAGAATTTTACCATACATGCGGTACTTCGCATAGACAGGTTATTCCAACATAATAATAAAGAATGGAATAACAGAAGAATTTCACCAAGTATAGGGTATTCCGCGTATACAGGTTATTCCAGCAGAATAATAAAGAATGGAATAATAGAAGTTCTCTTCATGAATATGAAAGAAATAATACCCCTTACAAGTACAACAAATAATATCCCTTACCGTAGAAGAACTGGATATTGAAAAAGTGAAGTTGCAGAATACTTTTCTTCTTTCTCTCTATAGTTTATCTCTCTAGAGTTTCAGTGAATTCGTAAGAAATAATGAAGGAATGAGCTTCTATTTATAAGAGAATGGACTGAATAGTAACTAATTCATTAACGGTCCAGATTGATTTACTTTTACACAGACGGTCCATATTAATTTACTATACAGTATTAATAAAACAAAATCTTTTAAATAAAATATAATATATTCTATTTATAATCTAATAAAACGAATAACTTTATAAAAGTATTTTGTTTAATATAAAAAGATTTTCTCTTTTATTACATTAATAATATTAATAAAATAGAATTTATATATATATATATATATAAACTTCCAGGACTTCATAAAAAGACACCTCAATATATTTAACAAGATTTATCATCATTATTATAATTCACAATATTAATCGACTGTGTTAGATTTTCCGTGAAAGAGGGGGCTTTTCAATAAGGATTTATCCCTATTGACGCGCAATTAGATGACCAAACCTCTCATTGGCAGAACTTCTAGACATCGTTAATATTGCAAATTATAATATTAATAACTTTGTTATCTCAATTATTGATTTAATAATATATAAAATATCGACAATAATTGAATCAAATAACGTGAGATACTATGCATCAATTACTGTAGCAATAATTGAACAAAACTGAGTGACTTCTCACGTAAGCATCAATAATCAATACTGTGTGCTACTATGCAACCACTCGTATTACTGTACTTTTACTACCGAGTTGTTCAACAGTTTTAACGGTAAATCTTCCGCCGTTATTTTTATGAAAAATATTTTTTTCATTTTCTCAATCCGATAATAATTCTGTTGTGGGGTCCACCAATGATTGTACCATCGTACGGATATTCCCTGACAAAAAGAATATTCCCCGGCCAATAGAATATTATATAACCATTTGCTTACTTTGCAAAATTAATAAATATTACCTACAACTATAACATTATAGCAAATCCACACCATAATATTCAAAAAAATATTTTAAGAAATTTAAATCTTTATTCATAAAATTTGGGGTCTCACAATCTCCCGTCCTTATGAAATTTTGCCCTCGAAATTTACGTACGTACTTGCTATGCCGAATAAATGAGGACACTTTGTCAGATTCTAACTCTTGAGGTATAACCTTTGAGTGTTGAATACGATCCTTCTTATCCAAGATTTTAACAGATATTTCTTGATACGTTAAATCTATCGCTATCTCGTTCGGTTCTAAATCAATAATGTGGTTCGGGTCGTCCACATATTTACGTAACATCGGTACATGATAAACGTTATGAACACACAACATATTTGGCGGTAAAACGAGTCTATAGGCCACCGTTCCTACTTAATCGAGGATTTCAAATGGGTCAATTAAATCGAGGGTTGAGATTTCCTCTCTTCATTGATTCTTGCTTCTAGAATAACGCCCTCTTGAACATTCTTCTTCACATTCATCAGCTCTGAGTATGTAGCTTGAGCGGCTTTAACTTTATCGATTAAAGTCGATTCTAATCGTATATTTGATATCACCATGTGGGTCCTTAGAGTCTGTAACTCTATCTTCATCATTTGAAAGTTATACGAAATGGGTTTTTGTGTTAACAACATCGCACTCGTAAACGCATACGATCCTCTACTCAACGCGTCAGCTACCACGTTCGTTCTTCCATGATGATATTGAATGGTATAATTGTAATCTTCAACAGTTCGCGCCAACATCTTTGGCGCATTATACGTTCATTTTAGTTGAAGAAATATTTAAAGGTTTTAGAAATGGATTTTGTACTGGGGTCAATACAAAATTCGATTTCACGCTCTGGGGTAGGTCAAGAAGTCTTCAGGGAATACGTCAAGAAATTTATTAACGATACAAAAATCATTTAAAAATTGTGACTCTCATCCAAGACTTGTATAACACATGAAATGAAGGTTTCTCCTAATAGAGTTTTAACAGATAAGTCAAAGTCTAATTTCTCAAGAGTCAAGTTCAAACGTTGAACACAACTAGGTGAAATACAAGAGTGGGTAGAACCGGTATCGAATAAGGTATAGACTTCGCAAGAAATTTTGATTAACTTACCTGTGATAACTTCGTTTGGGTTCCGCGACAAATGCTCTCATTTAAACTACCAGTTTTGACTTGTCTGGGACATCCTTTGGCATCACTATCCCAGCTGGACTTGACTTCATTATACGACAAAATTGAGCTAGGTGACCTTCTCTTCTGCAATTGAAACACGCTTTGGATTCTGCACGCAGTTTGGATGATGTGTTCCTCCGTCGTCAGATTTGAAACATACGACCGAGCGGTCGTTCTTCTTCCTTTGAAACAGTCTTCGATGTCATTGTCTTTCCATCATTATTGAACCTCCTCTTCTTGAAATTTCCACTTCTATTATCTTGGCCATGATTACCACCGAAGTGGTTAACATTCTTGGCATGATAATTTCCCCCACGATGGTTATCATTGTTCCGATGGCCGTTGCCACCGGTACGATTATTATCGTCTTGTTGGTCGTTGCCTTTTGGTTGTGTTGACTCATTATCGCGCTCCAATAACTGAGCCCTATTTACAACATCTGAATACAAACACAGTTTATGAGAGATAAAGTATTGACGTATCTCAGGTTTCAAACATAGCAGAAACATTCGCGTCATTCGCTCTTCATTATCGACCAAATGGGATGCAAACCGGGATAACTCCATAAATTTAGCCTCGTATTACGACACGGTCATATTGTTTTGCTCCAACTTGATGAATTCCACCTCCTTCATATGAGGAATACTTTCGAGAAAGTACTTGTCGTTGAACAGCTCTTGGAACTTCTCCCAAGACATCTTGAGTGCTTCGGGCTGGGTACGTTTTGCAGATTCCCACCAGTAATCTGCCTCTTCACGCAACATAAAGGTGGAAAAAGGAACCTTTTGCTCCTCGGAGCATCCCAAGACACCAAATATCTTGGTGATCTGCTTTAACCACGTCTCTACCTTAAGTGGTTCTGGCTTTTTCAAAAACTCCAATGGTCCCAGCTCCTTGAACTGCTTAGCGTTGACCGACCATGGGTTGCCATTAGTTCCACCTATATTTTGAACAGGAGTCTCTCTTATATGATGTTGCATGAATTGCATAAAGCCTCTGAACATCCCATCGTTCATCATTTGATCGGTATTATTATTTACATGAGGATTATTGTCTTCTTGTTGCACATTATCCTGGGTATTGATCGTTGGTGACTCAACGGTCTCATGTGCTTCATTGCTAATCCCAACATTTTCAGATGCCATTATCAAACACTGCCACAAAAGAATGGTTAATTAACATATCACATATTATCCCTATACTCTAACCCACCAATTAAATACCAAATAAACTTAGGTAGGTCATACTAGCGAAGGAATTCCCCATCTCTCCCCTCCTAATTCTTGTCTCACATCTCAACCAGGGATCATATCCCTAAGCTTTGATACCAACTGTGACACCCCCAAAATAGATATACATCAACTATTCCGAGTCGTCCAAATACATGGTACAGAATACAAATACAATCTTAAATATACAACAAGAGCTATGAGTTTTAATAAGAATATTGTCATATAGACAATATCCACACTAAATGGAGTCCTCATTACATTTATTATCATACTATTTAACAAAATAGTGAGGACTACTAATGCTATCATCTAGACCGTCACTCCGTTCCCCGACTAGTCCCAGCTATATTCTCATTTCCTGAAGAGAACAATAAAAGAAAGGGTGAGCTCAACTAGCCCAGTAAGAAATATTATGACCAAGATAATGCAGAATAAATTATCATTAGTCTTCAACAACGTTAAACTGATAAAATACAATAGACATCAAGTTTAACTGCAGCGGAACAAGCAATCCATTAGAAAAGTCAAGTAGAGAATAAAATCTACTATCTTCTATGATTTAAAAGATTTTTCATCACTTTTATCGCTGAGACTCAGCTCAATAAATAATCCTCATCATCCCTGCACTACAGGCCAAGGATAATCGTGTTTTCATCAACGCTCCTGATCATGCCATAAAACAATTCATCTTTTTACCCTTGGCTGAAGAGAATCCATAGCCATAATCATACCAAAAACTGTCCATCAATGCACTAAAGGGCCAATGAGGACTTTTTCCACATCATTTGTAACATTACGGTCATGATTATACCGAATAATCCCTGGTCATAATCATACCTAGTCCATTTATGCACGTAAGCCAAAGATGACTTTAATCATAATATAAGCATGAGGATGATGACAATGACATAATAATTCAATAAAACAAGTTCAAGAATAAATTTTAAAGATTTATAAGTTAATTTATCCTAAACTCAAAAACGTCCAAATTGTCAACATGATACTTCTTTGTAGAGTAAAATTCAAGAATGCTCAGAAGAATATTTCCATGAAAAGATACTAGATGAAGCGCAAATATCAAGGATATTCCACTAATTTCATGGAGTATAGAAGTCAAAACTTTAACCAACTGAGTATAATAAAGAATGGAATAACAAAAGAAATCACCAGGCATGCGATAGACCACATACGACGTAGCAAAGTTATTCCAAATGAATAATAAATAACGGAACCAGTCAAAGTAAAAAACGCTCGCAGATGTGATATTCCAACAGAATAATAAATAATGGAACCAGGTCATGCGTAAACGCACTGACATGATATTCCAACAGAATAATAAATAACGGAACCAGGTCATGCGTAAACGCGTAGCGAGATGTTCCAAATGTAATAATAAAGAATGGAATAATGAAGAATTTCACCATGCATGCGACTTGCAGACAGACAAAGTTATTACAACATAATGATAAAGAATGGAATAATGAAGAATTTCACCATGTATGCGGTTGCCAGACAAAGTTATTCCAACATAATAATAAAGAATGGAATAATGAAGAATTTCACCAAGTATATAGGTAGTCCACGTTACAAAAGTTATTCCAATGTAATAATAAAGAATGGAATAATAGAAGTTCTCTTTATGAATATGAAAGAAATAATACCCCTTACAAGTACAACAAATAATATCCCTACCGTAGAAGAAATGGATATTGGAAAAGTGAAGTTCTAGAGAATACTTTTCTTCTTTCTCTCTATAGTTTCTCTCTAGAGTTTCGGTGAATTGTAAGAAATAATGAAGGAATGAGCTTCTATTTATAGGAGAATGGATGAATGAATAGTAACTAATTCATTAATAAAGATAGATTGATTTACTTTTTACACATAATCATCCATATTGATTTTTGTATGCATTATTAATAAAATATTCTAATAAAACAAAATCTTTTAAATAAAATATAATATATTCTATTTATAATCTAATAAAATGAATAACTTTATAATAGTATTTGTTTTATATAAAAAGCTTTTCTGTTTTATTACATTAATAATATTAATAAAACAGAATTTATATATATATATATATATAAACTTACGGGACTTTATAAAAGGACACCTCAATATATTTAACAATATTTATCATCATTATTTTAATTCACAATATTAATCGACCTGTGTCGTTCCCAAGAAAGAGGGGTTTTCTAATAAGGATTTCTCCCTATTCGCACGCAATTAGGTGACCAAACCTCTCCTCGCGTAACTTCTGAGACATCGTTAATATTGCAAATAATAATATTAATAACTTTGTTATCTCAATTATTGATTTAATAATATATAAAATATCGACGATGAATTGAATCAAGTAACGTGAGATACTATGCAGCAATTACTGTAGCAATAATTGAACAAAACTGAGTGACTTCTCGCGTAAGCATCAATAATCAATACCGTGTGCTACTATGCAACCACGTGTATTACTGTACTTTTACTACCGAGTAGTTCAACAATTTTAACGGTAAAACTTCTCCGTTATTTTCATAAAAAATATTTTTGTCGTTTTCTCAATCCGATAATAATTTCGTTGTGGGGTCCACCAATGATTGTACCGCCGTACAGATATTCCCCGACAAAAAAGAATATTCCCCAACCAATCGAATATTATATAACAACTTGCTTACTTTGCAAAATTTATAAATATTACCCACAACTATAACATTATAGCAAATCCACACCATAATATTCAAAAAAATATTTCGAGAAATTTAAATCTTTATTTATAAAATTTGGGGTCTCACATCAGGGGTTTTAAATTTCTCTGGATAATGAACATCGGGGAATATGCAAAGGTCAGCATATGAAACACTCCCATATGCTCCAATCCCCTTGAGAGAACTGATGGTTTCTTCCATTTGAAGGACCTTCTTCCTGATATCATCGATTTTTGGATCTCCATGGAGATGGGTGTTTTCAGGGTCTTTGTTGATCGTATCCAACTGAGGTTCTGAATTTGTTTTATCCAAACCTTGAGTTCCCCCTTGTGTAGAGGATTTTGTATGTGTAGGCATCTTTGGGCCTTGAGTAAACTGATGCAATTCTTTAAGGAGAACAACCAAATCTGTAATTTGTTTACTAAATCCGTCAAATTCTTCTCGAGAAGCTGGATTAGATTGGTCAGAAGAAGACATGATTGGCTGTAGGCTCGTGGTGTTTTTGGATTTTGAGCAGGTAACAGGCCCAGTTGTTTCCCAACAAAAAGTTATATCGTTTAGTCTCAGGGATAATGTAAATGTTTACATGCTATATAAGGTATCCGTGTTAGGAATATTATCCTGCAAAACGGATGTTAGCTATTTTGTAATACAGGATAGCATGCTAATTTTAAATATGCATGTGCACATATTTCTTCATATTTTCCATTACGATGGATTGACATGAAATTATATTTACAAGTAAATGCTTTTACAAGTAATCAAAAATGGAAAGCATGAAGAGACTTTCCTCCGCATTTGGTTTATCAGAGGCTGACCTATCTTAGGTTTACTCTCACAGCTTTTTGGCGTGAAAGTTCTCAGATCATCGCAATCTACTTGATGGGAAGTTAATCCGGTCTTTCAACTAGAGCAAAACTGGGTGGTGCCTTTCTTGAGCCTCGTTAGAATTAGTCTTCATACGAGTCCAATAATCAAACACCGACAGGATAGCCTACTGGTGGAGGAACCACACAACATATATTCACATACAACGTGTCTCACCGTTTATGAAAATGATGACATGTGCGAAGCACTAATATCACATATAGATATATTGTAGTGTAGTAAGTACAATGCATTCGAACACATTCATCAAAAATGTAAATGCAACATCCACACAGAACCACATAACAGTTTTGAAAAGCTTGTAGTAGCGGCTTAAGCCCTCTTACTGGAATCCCTAGTAGAGTCGCCACCTGTCAATGTCAGGATTTTTATTTGTACTTTTTCTGTTCTTGTTCTTTGGTGTTCTCATGTTATGTGAGATTTGTTTGAAAAAACAAGTGAAAAAGGACCGACATGTATATGTCGACGATTTGACTGTAAGAGTCGTCAGTTGGTGTTTTTAACTGGTTGCACCAATGCAACCGATCAAAGGTTTGCACATTGACCCAGTGATGTGACACTGCTAAACGGGTCTGTGAAACCGAGATTCATTGGGGTTCGGGGGCTTGATTATGCGGAGGGAAGGTGTTAGGCACCCCCCGATATCCGTGTTACCACGGTGACCGCCACTTTTCAAGAAACTGTTATATGAATATGTGTGTGTGGGTCAATGTGCTTTTATTTGGAAGTAGTGTGAGGCCTCGTTCGCACCTATATACAAAGGGTTTGAATTTGTATGAAAAATTCAGTTTTAAACATAATATAGCAATTACGTTTTGTAAAAGAGGTTTTTTAAACCCTGTGTTCAATAGTAATTGAGACCTTTTCATACTTCCATTTTTATTATTAAATGTTCGGCTTAATTTCTTTTATTTTACAGATGCGAAGCATCTTTGAGAAAATAATATATAGCAGTGTCGAACTCTTCATGGGCATGAAAGCCATCTAAGAAAATTCAAACACCGTGAATAATTTACAAGCTGCTTACAACTGAAAATGTCCATCACGTGAACCGAATCAAGATTCAGTAGACTGAATTTGTGATCACATGATTCCTAGGCTCACATGATGTCACAGTTTATATGAAAAACAGTAAGCAGTTATATATATAAGCGGTATATATATATACATACATGATCAACCATCACGAAGCACCTCCATGGTGGATCAGAAATGTAAATATATAAAAGCAATAAATATATATAGAGAGAGAGACATGATTAACCACCACGAAGCACCTCCACGGGGGATCAGAAATGTAAATAAAGCAATAAATGCGATCAACCGCCACATAAGTAAACTCAAAGGGACGAAATATAAATAAAGCGAAGACGAGGACACGAAGTAAACTCTGGGCTAGATGAAATGTCAATATATATATATATATATATATATATATATATATATATAAGCGATAAAAACACATGAAGTTTCTCAATCCCGCTCGGCTTTATCATTTCAAATGATTTGTCGCTATATATATATATATAGCGATAAGAACGCATAGAATATAAAATTGGGCTCATCGGACAACGAAATATATATATATATATATATATATATATATATATATATATATATATATATATATATATATATATATATATAAAAGCAAGTAAATGCTCGAGACATATAAGTCTAGGCTCAATCGAGGCTAAGTTTATCATTTTCAAATCGATTTATATATATATATATATATATATATATATATATATATATATAAGCAGTAAATGCTCCGGATATAAAATCCAGGCTCATCAGACATAATCTGACAACAGTTCATATATATAAGTATATATATATAGAAAAGCAAGTAAACGCTCCAGACATAAGTCTAGGTTCAATCGAGACATAACTTGATAATGTTAGTCCATATATATAAATATATACATATATAAGTATATATAAACAGACAGAAATGAAAACCACGGACCGAAGTCCGAGCATACACACAAAACACGACTCTCAATGTGAAAAATAATGTGTGCAAAGATGAAGAGAAAGGCTTTATAATGTGTAAGAATGCTTGAAGTGGGCTGTCAAAGAAAACTTCTATTACTCTAAGTGGATGAAAAATATAGCTATATGTGAGCTAACAAGTGTTTAAAATGAGAAAACACTCAATATGGGGTGTGTACAGAGCAAATTTGACAGGGCTTCCTCGCCTTTTTCTCTTGAAATATGGCCACCCCAAGCTCTATATTTATAGAGCTGGTGGCCGTAGGTGTACCTGCGGCAATCGCAGATGCACCTGCGACAACCGCAGATGCACCTGCGGCTGCCCGGGGTGCCTCAGGCTCTGTGGGTCCCACCGTCTCAAAGTATGTGCACTCGTGCACTATGATGTCCGCTCGAACATGCAGAACTTCAATCTAAGCATTCGATTGAGGTGTACAAGACCTTTTTTGGATCACCGTTGTCGAGAGTTACGCAATGACATGGGATTAGAGGTTGTACGAAGTCAGGAAGAGGGGATCATGCCCATGGTCTTCAAGCTTCAAATTCTATCCTGTGTGCTGCCCTGCGTAATAGTCACTCAGGATTGGAACTCCTTGACTCTTGTGGGATATTGTTCTATAGAAATGTATGTATGAGATGTTGATACGGCGCAATATGGGGTTGAGGTGGCAAGATGACGTTTTTTCCCCTCACCGGGGTTATCTCCAGTTTGGGTTAATAAAGCAGACGTTGCTCAAGGTTATCTTTGAGATTGGAATGCTGCAAGTGTTTGAATTCCTCTGGGTCATCGTTAAGTGTGCATGTCTTCCCGGTGTTATCTCCGGGTCTTTGGAATGAGTGCCTCGGTGGGAGTTCCGAGGTTGAAGCTGATTGCATGTATTTGAAACAAGCATTTACGCTCCGGGTCTTCCACTATTATTATCGCAACATCGACAGGTGGCGACTCTGCTGAGGAAACCAGTAAGAGGGCTTAAGCCGCTATTTTAAAAACTTTTCAAAATATTTTATCTGCTTGTGTGTGGATGTTGCATTTACATTTAATCAATGTGTACTAATGCATTTATTTACTGCACTTAGTGCTTCGCACCATATTTGCATGTGATATTAGTGCTTCAAATATGTCATCATTTCCATACGGTGAGACACGATGCATGTGAATGTATGTTGTGTGGTCCCTCCACCAGGAGGCTATCATGTCGGTGTTTGATTACTGGACTCGTAGGGAGACTAATTCTAACGAGGCACAGGAAAGTCACCACCCAGATTCGCTCCAGTTGAAAGACCGAATTAACTTCCCGTTAAGTAAATTGCGATGATTTAGGAACCTTCATGCCAAAAAGCCGTGAGAGTAACCTAAGATAGGTCAGCCTCTGATAAACCAAACGCGGAGGGAAGTCTCTTCATACATTCCCATTTTAATTACTTGTAATTTTATTTCCATGTCAATCTCAATCTATTGGAAAAAATAAAGGAATATGTGAACATGCACTCCCTTTCAAATCAAAACCTGTCATGCTATCTTGTCATTAAAACAAACTGACATCCGTTTTGCAAGATAATACTCCTAAAAAGTGATACATCACATAGCATGTAACTTTTCACGTTTTCCTAAGACTAAACTACATAAGTTTTTTTGTAGGGAAACGATTGGTCCCGTTATCCATTCAAAGTCCAAGAAAGCAATAAGCCTAAAGCCAAACATGGCTACATCTGGTTAGCCTAATCCTAATCATGTCTCTCGCGAGGAGTTCGATGGATTAAGCAATCAAATGATAGAGTTGACTATTCTGCTCAAAGAATTACACAAATCAACTTAGGATCCACAAATACCCATATATACAGAAACCTTTTCACATGGAGGAATCCAGGGTCCGGATAAAGAAGTTCAAGCACCCGAGTCTTAGTCTGATAAGTCCAAGAAAACCCCTGAAATCACCCATCTCAAAGAAGATCCAGACACTGGTGATATTCGGAAGAAAGTCCTACAAATGGAAGAGACCATTCAGTCTATCAAAGGGATTGGGGCACACGGGAGTGTTTCATATTTAGACCTTTATATTTTCCCCGGGTTAATTATCCGAAAAAATTTAAGACTCCATATTTTGAAAAAAATATGATGGATTGGGAGATCCTTACACACATTTAATGGGATTCATTGGAGAGCTCAAATCTTATGCTGAGAATGAAAAGCTCAGAATGCAGCTATTTCAGAAAAGTCTGACTGGAGAAGCCAGAGCATGGTACACCAGATTAGACAACTCTAAGATTCATAGCTGGGAGGAGTTAGCCCATGCTTTACTCAGTCAATACAACTTTCAGACTCAGATGGCTCCAGACCGATATCAGATTACCAAGGTCAAGAAACAAGTCAATGAGTCATTTAGAGGGTATGCCCAAAGATGGAGGCATCTGGCTGCTCAAGTTATTCCGTCTATGACCGAGTCTGAAATGGTGATGACTTTTTTAGACATTCAAGAAGCTCCTTTCTATGAAAGGGTTCTAGCTAGCATAGGCAAGCCATTCTCTGAAATAATCAAACATGGAGAAATGGCTGAAATGGGATTAAAGTTTGGGAAGATTCAAGACCTCCCCGCATTAAAAGTTGTAGCTGAGCACTTGCAATCTGGAAGTAATGGAAACAACCCCCGGAGGGTCCGTAAGAAGAAAGAGGAGGATGTTTCCTTGATATACAAGGACAAAAAGGCAATCAAAATATGCCTATTTAGAGGAGAAATTACTCCCCTTTTCAAGCACAGTCTTTAAATTCTCCATTTCCAAAAGGTGGAGAAGTCAGACGTATAAGAGTGTTCACACCTTTAGGGGAAAACATTCTCAAACTTCTGACAACTCAGAAGAAAATTACTCATCTTCTTCCACCAGCCAACCCGAATGGAAAAGGTTTCAATGTAAACAAGAAATGTGTTTATCATGCTGGAGCTCCTGGCCATGACACTAAAGATTTTTGGGCCCTTAAATATAAAATCCATGATTTAATTAACAATGGTGAGATCGTGGTAACCAAGCCCGACCAACCCCATGTCTAAGACAATCCTCTCCCTCAACACAAGGAAGAGGAGGTTAACATGATTAACTGGAGCAGTGGATAGAGCTCCAAAATTTATGGGTGTATCCCAAATCAACAAGGATAATTTTGACAAATGGAATTATTCACAGTTCCAGTTCATGATGGAACATGAAATCAAGTCTCTTGGGAACAAGGCAATCAATTGGCAGAGTTGGTGATTCATCAACACCAAGTCACACGTCAATTGTTCAATTCTGGAGCATGCTAGCCTCCTTCCTCTTATTTCAAGTACTCCATAACTTACTTTTGCCAACAAAAGGGAATTCATCTATTTAGGGCAACCGATGGAAGAGATATTGCAGATGCTGATTAATGGGGGAAAAATCACAGCACTGCTACCTCCAGTCAACCTAAGCTCAGGACGGTTTGATGCCAATGGAGTATGCTAATACCACTCCCCCCTCTCGCTAGGGGTGTTCAAATTAACCTATTTTTTGATTTTTCAGTTTTTCAGACGGGACCGAATTGGTCGGTTCTGTATAAAAAAGAACCGGTCTGGTTCGGTATAAAAAAATCGGTATATACCGATTTTTCGATACCGATTTCGGTCTGGCATTTTTATGGTTTGGTTTTACCGAACCGGATCGGTATATACCAGTTTTCTAGTTTTTTTTATTATTAATAATTTATTATTAATAATAATAATAAAATAATGATTATAATAATAAATAATAATAATAATAAAATAATGATTATAATAATAAATAATAATAATAATAAAATAATAATAATAATAAAATTATATTAATTTTTGGTAAAAGCAAGATCTTAACCTAAGATCGCTTGGGATTCAGTAATCGTCCAACCAAGATCAAGATTATCGATATAAAAATTAGCGGCCGATACCGGTTCGATTCTAAGATCGGTCCTGCTCGTCTAATTTTTACCGGTTGAATACCCCTAACTCTCGTGGTCACAACACTGAAGAATGTTGGCACTCCGCCACCTTATTCAGAACATGATCGACAACGGTGACCTGTAGATGGCAGATAACAACGCTATATCATATGAGAGTGGGGAGGATATAGCAGTGGTATCCTCTAAGGAAGATGTAGCTACCACCACACTTACTATTCAACCAATTAATCTCTAAGGCATTGAAAAGCCTTTGAAAGTGGCTGCACCAAAGCCAATCATATTGCCGTTCAGGCCATAATATCCTATTGTCAGCTTCAAGAAAGTGCCATGGAACTATGGAGAGGCTGAATTATCTACATCCAATACAACTACTGCAGTGTCTAAAGAAAATCCATTGTACCTTCCTCAACGGGTGATGACGCCTATCATCAAATTAAAGGGGAAATTTCCAATGGAGAAGATCGAAGAATTCCTCCATTCTATAGGACACAATGAAGCCAAAGTGATTCTAAGCTTGAAGGACGCTCCACAATAGGTTTCTATTCTGGACTTGGTTTTCTCTTCAGAAGATCACAAGAAGGTCTTACTAAAAGTATTAGAAGAAGCCACCTTACCAAAGACAGTAATTGTGGAA
This sequence comes from Panax quinquefolius, assembly GCA_020205615.1. NCBI lineage: Eukaryota > Viridiplantae > Streptophyta > Magnoliopsida > Apiales > Araliaceae > Panax > Panax quinquefolius. The sequence continues at coordinate 141,399,088 of CM035156.1, forward strand.
AAATTCCATCATCTGGTTGATCACATTTTCAACAGGAATGTGATATCCTTCACCGATGATGACATACCTCCAGAAGGGACGGGTCAATGCAAACCGTTGCACATATCGGTTATGTCCTCCGGATATATGGTTGGAGGAGTGCTTATAGATGAGGGATCATCCTTAAACATCTGCCCCTATGCCACATTGGAGAAAATGAACTTCAATCTCAATAGGATTCGAAGCAGCCATACAATCATCAAAGGCTTTGATGGATCTCGACGAAATGCTATCGCAGAGATTGAATTTCCAGTAGAGATTGATCCACATACATTTTACATATCCTTCCAAGTGCTTAAGATCACCACAGGATACAACTTGCTGTTAGGAAGACCTTGGATTCATATGGCTAGAGCCGTCCCATCCACTCTTCATCATCAACTCAAGTATATCATTAATAACAGTCTGGTCACTGTCAGTGTTGAGCCAAAATGTCTTATTCAAGGTGATATACCACTCACCAGTTTCAATATAGACGCTGAGCCTGTTAGCTTCCAAGCCCTTGAAGTGAGCAACACTCACTATCAATCCATTGGGGTGCAACCTCTGATACCCAGAGTTTCTGCCGAGGTAATGTCGGTAAGTCAAGAGATGATATCCTTGGGTTTTCAACCTAGATAAGGGTTAGGAAAGGATCATCAGGGCATCAAGCGCCCAATTAAAGTTCCCAGCTAGACAGGAATAGCCGAACTAGGCTATTCTCCGGGGACCAGTCACAGGAACCCTCACAAGCATTAATTTGTTCCTTCATCTTTAAGGTGGTTGCCTAAACCTACAAGTGATACTCACGTACGGCCTTTATTAAAGGTCCCTGCCCCTATGGTAGCCATGCTGTTTCCTAAGCCGATACCGGTTACAGGAAAAGAAGTCCTGATTCTAGACCCCGAGGTGGAGGAAAAGGACCAAAGGCGTAAACAAGACATTGCAAGGAGGTTATCAAACATGCGCATCTTGGTCCATATGGAGGGTATGAATAGAGTCATTCAAGATGATGATTATCCTAACATCATGGTCATCATTCAAGAGAAGGAGGACGATAACAGCCCCTTCATCATAGCCGTCCACCAGGACTTCATCCTTGGCAATTGGAGCAACACTCCTTGCATTTTTCGACAAGGGTAAAAAGGGCAGAAACTCCATCTGCCCTGTAGATAGCAATAACTGCTTACTTTTGTTGTACAATATTAGCAGTTGTTTTTGTCATTACATGTTAACACTTTGTATTACTAAACAGTTTCATATATTAAGTAAAAGCATTTTGCTCCAGGACTCAAAAGTTAGATGTGCCTAAACATGCTGATGAGATGCTTATTCTTCACAAGGACTGTAACTTTGATGTAAAGTTGGACTTAGACTTGATGGAGATTAAACAAGAGGACTATGAAATACCTTAGGAGATCAAAGAATGGGTCGAAGACAAACCCAAGCCAAATCTTGATCAAACCACCTCTTTTAACCTTGGAACCTCAGGAAACCCCAACACAAATCCAGATTGGTACGGACCTTACTCCAAACCAAAGGAATGTCATGGTTACTCTATTGACCCAATTTCAGGATGTGTTTGCATGGTCTCATGAAGACATGGTTGGTTTGTCAACTGACATCGTCATCCATCGCCTACCTATTAAAGAGGGATTCAAGCTAGTCAGGCAGAAGCTCAGGCGATTAAAACTTGAGTGGAGTTTAAAAGTTATGGAAGAAATTGTGAAACAATTTCAAGCCAACATCATCATGGTGTCAACACACCCTGAGTGGCTATCCAACATAGTCCCTATGCCTAAGCCTGGAGGAAAGGTGCAAATTTGTGTGGATTACAGGGATCTGAATAAAGCTTGCCTCAAAGATAACTTTCCCGTGCCATTCATCCACATACTCATTGACAGTACAGCTCAATATGACATGTACTCCTTTGCTGACTTCTTTGCGGGGTATCATCAAATCATGGTTGCTGAAGAGGATCGTGAGAAAACTGCATTCATCACTCCTTGGGGAACCTTTTGCTATAGACGGTTGTCATTCGGCCTCATCAATGCCGGAGCTACCTATCAGCAATCCATGATGGCTCTTTTCCATGATCTAATGCACAAAGAGATAGAAGTATATGTGGATGACACCATTGTCAAGTCCCAAAGGGAGGAAGACAACCTAGATCATCTCAAAAAGCTCTCTAACCGGTTGCATAAGTACAACTTGAAGTTCAATCCAGCGAAATATGCTTTTGGTGTAAAATCAGGCACGTTGCTAGGATTCCTAGTTAGCCACAAAGGGATTGAGCTAGATCCCACAAAAATCTAGGCCATCACGGAAATGCCCATACCTCAGATAGAGAAAGAAATACGGGGATTTTTGGGAAGAATCAACTTCATCAGCCGATTCATCTCTTAACTCACAGCAACCTGTGACCTCTTCTTCAAATTGCTAAAGAAGAACCCCTCCATGAAATGGAATGATGAGTGTCAGAAAGCCTTCCTTCTTATTAAAGAACAGCTAATCAAAGCTCCTATTTTGGTACCCCCCAAGGATGGTGTTCCCATGTTTATGTACCTATCCATCAATGACAATGCCATGGGCTGTATGTTGGGACAAAAAGATCATAGAGGCCAAGAAAGAGCTATCTTTTACCTCAGTTGTAAGACCCCAACTTATTATAAATAAAATTGAATTTCATCTATTTATTATATTGAAATAATAAGGTGATAATTTGATATAATACTTTGGTTATGGGTGAAATGTGCAAATTTTGCAAAATAAGCAAGTGGTTATAAAATATTCATTGTTTTCGGGGAATATTCGGTTGGTCGTGGAATATTCTTGTTGTCGGGGAATATTCATATGACGGCGCATCCATTTATGGGCCCCATAACAGAATAACTGTCGGATGAAGAAAACGATAAGTTTGAGTTTTTATAAATAACGACGTAATTGTTACCGTTAACACTGTTGGATTACCTAGTGGTTAAAATACAATAATTCGCGTGGTTGCACAGTAGCACATGGTATTGCATAATATTTTTGAATTATTGATTCTGACGTAAGAAGGCACTACTCAGTAATTGTTACAGTAATTACTGTTCAATATTTTATTTTATTGATTCAATAATTGTTGCGTTGATATTTTATATTATTATTATTTCAATAATTGTCACTACACAGTATTTCCTATTATCAGATCAATAATTCATATTATTTGAATAATATTATTAGATAGCATTATTGGCAATGTCTAGAAAGTTCTGTCAAGGAGAGGGTTGGTCATCTAATTACGCTACCAAGATGAGAGAAATCTTATCGGAAAGCCCCTCTTTCTCGGGAACTACCGATTGTCATTATTGTGATTCAGTAATATTATTTATGAATAATTATTTACTGATTTATATGATAAGGAAATATTTATTTTATGTGGATATAAATGAAGGAAATATTTATTTTTAGGTGGATATAAATGAAGGAATTAATGTTGAGGTGTTTTATCAGTATTTTGTCGGAATGGAGGTATTAAAAATCATCCGTATGTGGATTTCAGACATTTTCTGTTTGGAATTTGGAAACACTTAAAGCTACAAAGTTGTAGAAAATTCTATTTTCTATGGAATGGACATAAAATTCATATTTTTCTGATAAAACGGCTATTTATTATGAATTATTGAAGTTTTAGAAATTAAATATTTTTATTAAAATTATGGGTAGGACCCACTTTTGGTTGGTGTAGAAAACATGTGCTGAATTATTCTTTCAATTGTGGTGGGCTGAATTGTGTTCAAAGGTGGCGTAGAAGATAAGAAAAATAATAATATTATTTTATTATTTTAGTCTCCTTTGACTTTCTAGCATTTTCCTATAAATAAGTGCTTAGGTTAGAATTGAAAATAACACCAGAAACATAAGTTTTTTCTCTTTATATTATCGAGTGTATTTTTTTTGAGTATTTAGATACTTTGAGAGTTGTTATTCAGTGCAAGTTTCCTTCAGCATTATATCCGATATTTCGATCAGAAATACTGTTATTTTGAGGTAAGGGATGTTATTTTCTTCGTAAATGATATAATTTTCTTCAATATCATTATGCTGAAATATTGATATGAATTTTATTGTGGAATTTCTACCTTTTTGTGTTGGGGTTACTGTCAGGATATTTACATGTGATTTGATTATAATATATATGAATGAATACGCAAGTATGCTTGTATTAAGAAAAGATGTAAAGTCCTTTGATAGATAATAGAAACATATGTGCAAGGACATAGAATGAAATTATCAAATATGTTAGGTTGATCCTACATAAGCAAAACAGCTTTGTAAAATCCTTAAAAAGAAATTATGTACAAGGACTATAAATATTGAAAGATCAAGCATGTTAGGTTGATCTTATTATGTAATAGATAGGCTTGACTGATAGTCGAGCACTACACCAAAAATCGTAGTCTTCCAGGAGAGTCAAGGATAACTTGAGAGCTATCAAGGTAGAATCATAGTCTGCAAGATAGTAGATCTCGGAGTTCGTAGACTGCCAGGAGAGACGAGGAAGGATCATAGTGTGTCGAGGAACACTTCCTCGGAGCCGTAGTCTACTGAGGAAATCATGTTCGGAATCGTAGAGACAACCTGCCTACGAGCCGACCGAGCATCTGCCGAAGCCAAGTCAAAAATCGTAGACTACAATTAGAGTCGTAGAGTCTACTGATCGTATCAGAGGCAGAGATCGTAGTCGAGCAAGATTAGATGAAGACAACGAACACAAAGTCAGAAATCATAGAGTGTCAAGATCTGACCTCGGAGTCGTAGTGTCTACACAGCCGAAGCTGAATCGTAGAGTGTAGAGCTAAGACTTCAACATATGTGCTTATAACGTCATCGTAGAGCAAATGCGATTCTCAACAAATGAGCACTCCCAAAATATCCAAAGGAATGAAGCCTCTGGTTGATACTGCAAATATACATCCCACCTAAAGGAAACCAGAGAGCACTCAACGAATGGCAAGAAAGCTAACAGAAGATCTAAGCACCAACTCAATCAACATCCAGATTGAGTTGTGAAGCCATTCGAGATGCAGTATTCCATAAGTTGATCAGAAGAAGACTTTAGTAACTTACTAAGGAAAGTCAGCAAGTGCAGTAGCTGTCAAGTAAATAGAAGACGATGATCTTAAAAGTAACCAGGATAGTAGTGTTTGCCAGAACTAAGAAAGAACTGAATGGAGTGCACACAAAGATACTGGTCAGCTTCTGAAGAACAAGACTAAAGTGATTAAGCATTGGGTCAGTCCATTGATGATAAGTGAACGGGAGATCACAAGGAGAAAGAGAGATAGACACGCCACAAATTTGAAGTGTCTTGCTGTTTAGAAGGGGCCAAAATAAAGAATCAAGCCATCAGTTTTAGAGAGCAGTCAAGGCAAACAGAAGTGATAAAGTACTGCACAAGAAAAGGAAGAGGTGTTCCACATTGAAGTGCTATTAAACACTCTTCAAAGATCGTAGTGTAAACTCTTCACGTCAATGAGCAATAGTCAACAAGACACTACAATCAGGCCCAAGAAGATGTGCATCAGAATCGTAGAGTTCGGTCATCCGAATATTGAAGTATTGGCAATGGTTCAATCTGAAGGTTGGTATTCGAACAAGAGCTTATTGAGAGCATCGATGCAAAAGGACAACTTCTGATCGAGAATTCAGAAGGGAGAAATATAGTCGTCGACCTGCCCAAGACATCAAAGTGACATCTCTGACGGGGTAGGTGAAAAAAAGAGCTCGCAAAGGTCGAAAGTCATGTCATGTCACATCTGCAGTCTACACCAAATAACTCGAGATCTGTGAAGCAATTTGAATAGCTTTCAATGGCTACTTTCCAACGGGAAGATTGACAAGGAGTATAAATTAGAATCAGCTTCAAAGATCAAGGGGCTGATGATTGCTAAGTTGCAGAATCATTGAGTTGTTGGAATGCTATTGTTGACTCTACGAGTTCCACCAGAGATTAAGAGAACAAGTCTCGATGACAGTGAGACGACATAGGTGGAAGTGAAGCAGCTTTGAAGAAGTACTTAAACAAATTAGAGCTTCACTCAACAAAGATGATAATGCCACTGAAGATGGCAGCCAAGCTAAGAGCCAAGAAGGCCAAGAAGATAGCATTTAGAAAACTGGCAAAGTACAAAGAAGATCAAGAGAGCCACACTACAAATCACCATAAACCAAAAGCTAAAAAAGAACAGTTGCAGAATCATGTCTGTAAAACACTCAAGAAGGGCTCAAGGATTGCTAAGTTCTAGACGAAGTCTACCAAAAGATTAAAGACTTAACAAATCCAGATGGTGATGGTGCACAGCTGATATCAGATGAAGATGACAAGAAAAGAGTGAAGATCAGCTGCACCAGAGAATATGTGGTCCAGACTCGAAACAGAATGCAAAGAGGACCACATCTAACTGCTAAGTACAAAAGATGTTCAAGCTTAATGACATCTTAGTAGCTCAGCACTAACAACACCAACAACAACAAGAAGCCAGGGCCTGAGGGGTCCTTTTCTAGAAGGACTAAACGAAGTTCCAAGCCTGCTGGGCTTGAAGAGTTCCTTGGGAACTAGAGAAGTTCCAAGGCTGCTGGCCTTGAAGAGTTCTTAGTGAACTGAAGTCCCAAGGCTGCTGGTCTTGAAGGAATCTTAGTGATTCAGGGTGCTACCCTTCCTTAGTGAAAATCATGCTAGTTGAAAGCAGAAGAGTGGATTAGGAGCTTGTGTCTCTGAACCACTTAAAACCCCTTGTGTCCTTTACTTTTTGTCATTTACATTATGTACATTAATTGTTATAACTGCTATGTATGTTCTAACTTCTCACCACTGAACTAACTCTATGAACAATGTATGTATAATTATGAATATATCAATGAAGGGGATCTTTTACTTATTCCGCTGTGCTTGAAAAGATTCTTATGTTTGTCATATGCTAAATTGTTAGCAATACAAAATAAACTAGTAAAGCATTTGAAAATAAAAATGATCTACTCAACCCCCCCTTCTAGATTTATTATGCCTACTAGGAACTAACATTTACTATTCACGTTTATGGCACTATTCACGTGTACAGTACTATTCACCGAAAAATAAAATTTTCTCTTCTTTGTCCCAGATGTCTATTATGGTTACTATCTTTGATTGTATCCATGTTTTGATCTTCATTCTTGAATTTTACTCCATTATGGTTTATTATGGAGTATTTTTAAACTTAAAATATCTAAAGTACGAATATCTAAACTTTGCCCTTTTATCTTACTGGATTCGTTCTCTAAAATGTTTTTCATTATCCTCAGTCCTTAATGGTGATACTTGATGAATATCCTTGGCCTGTAGTGCAAAGATGAATGATTACCTGATGAATATCTTTGGCCGCAGTGCAAATATGAACAGGTGTTGAGATGAATATGACCAACTGATGATACAAATGAATATCTTTAGCCCGTAGTGCAAAGATGAATATTTGATTCAAGATGTATATTGATTGATGTTACAGGGATAAAATATTGATGATGGACTTTTAAATTCATAGATGATAGTAGATTTCATTCTCTACTTAACTCTTCTAATGAATTGTTATTTCCACATTTGCAATTGTTGATCTAAAACTTGTCATGCTCATTATATTCTATCAGATTTTTCCCTGTTGAAGACTAAGGATAATTTGTTGTATATTATCTTAGTCATAATATTCTTTACTAGGCTAGTTGAGCTCACCCTTTTCCTTTTTGTTCCATTATTCTTCTTAGGAAGCGAGAATATAACAGGAACCAGTCGGGGTATAAAGTGATGATCCTAGACAGTTGTTTTAGCAGTCCTCACTATTTTTATAAAATAGTGCATCAATAATTGTAATGAGGACTTTATTTGGGTGTGGATATTGTTTAGAGGACAATATTTGTATTTAAACTCTCAATATATGTGTTGTCGTATTTTGCACAACAATTGTAATAATAAAGTTGTAGTTGTTTTCTGTACCATGTACTTAGCGACTCAGAATGGGTGATGTATACCTATTTTGGGGGCATCACAGTTGGTATCAGAACTTAGGGATATGGTCTCTGGCAGAGATAGGGGAATAGAACTAGGAGGGGAGAGGCGAGTAAATCCTTCGCTAGTGTGTCCTACCTAAACTTATTTGTTGGTTGGTCATAATATAGGGATATTATGTGATATGTTAATTTATTTAATTAACCCTTGTTTTATGGCAGTTTTTAAGAATCACAACTGAGAACGTTAACAATGGAGTGTATGAGACCATGGAACAACCTTCAATCACCAACCAGGAGAACATGCAACAGGAAGACAATATTCCTCCTCTAAACAACACTACCGAGCAAACGATGAATGATGGAATGTTTAGAAGCTTTTTACAGTTCATGCAAAATCAGACGAGGGAGACTCGTCTACAAAATAGGGTGGTAATGATAGCAATGCACAGATTGTCATAGCCAAGCTATTCAAGGAGTTGGGACCACCAGATTACTGGGCAAAGCCGGATCCGATTAAGGCAGAAATGTGGGTCAAGCAAATTACCAAGATATTTGATGTCTTGGGAAGCACAAAAGAACAGAAGGTTCCATTCGCCACCTTTATGTTCCGTGGTGAGGCAGATTACTGGTGGGAATCTGTGAAGTGTACCCAGCCAGCCGCACTCAACCTGTCTTAGGAAAGATTTCAGAAACTGTTCAATGATAAGTACTTTCCTGAAAGTATTCATCATATGAAGGAAGTAGAGTTTATTAGACTGGAACAGAACAACATGATGGTGTCCCAGTACGAGGCAAAGTTCGCGAAGTTATCCAGGTTTTCACCTCATTTGGTAGAGAATAAGGAACGTATAATGTGGATGTTTCTGAGAGGTCTAAAACCCGAGATTCGTCAATACCTTATCTCTCATAAATTTTCTCTGTATTCAGATGTTGTCAACAGGGCTCAATTATTAGAGTGAGATAGTGAGTATGTTCAACCGAGGGACCACAACCAGGGTCATACTGGTGACAACAGTCATCAGAGCTATGATAACCAGTGAAGAGGGAAAAATATAGACAAAAGCGGTAACCACTCGGGTGGTAATCGTGGCCATGACAATAGAAGAGGTGAGTCAAGTGGAAATTTCAAAAAGAGGAGATTCAATAATAACGGGAAGACATCATCAGCAGCACTAGCACCAATAACAAATTCTAGGGGAGGAGAACGACCGCCAGTCAGATGCTACAGATGCAGAGAGGAGGGGCACATAAGTCCAAACTATTCACAGCCTTCCAAGGTGTGTTTCAGTTGTGGAAAAGTCAAGTCCGGTAGCGAAGTCAAGTCCAGCTGGGACGACGGCACTAAAGGCGACTACGGACAAAAAAAAGTCGGTGGTTCAAGGGAGGGCGTTTGTTGTGACTGGCCAAAATGCGAGAAACCTGAACGAGGAGATTACGGGTAAGCTAATCTTGAACTCTTGTGAAGTTTATACCTTACTAGATACCGGTGCTACCCATTCTTTTATCTCTCCTATTTGTGCTCAATGTTTAAACTTAACTCCGGAGAAATTGGACTTTAACTTATCTGTTAAAACTCCGTTGGGTGAAACCTTCGTTACATCTATAGTTTATCAATCTTGCTTGATCCAAGTTGGCACCATCACATTACCTGTTGATCTTATTTCTTTAAAGATACTTGCATTTGATGTGATTTTAGGAATTGATTGGTTAACCACTCATCATGCTAAAATTAATTATTTTCATAAGGTTATTAGTTTTCATATTCCTAACCAACCTGTTATGCGAATTCAAGCAGCCAAACCACTAAAGTCAATCACTGTCATATCAAGCCATAGAGCCATTCATTTATTAAAAAATGGATGTCAAGCTTAAAACATGTCAGATTTGAATAATATTTTTGTTGTTAGTGAATTTCCTGACGTATTTCCTGAAGAACTTTCTGGTCGACCCCTAGAACGTGAAGTTGAATTCTTTATTGATCTTGAACTAGGTACAAAGCCCATTTCTAAAACCCCATATCGGATGGCTCCTATTGAACTTCAGAAGTTAAAAGTCCAACTACAGGAATTGTTAGACATCAGTTTCATTCGTCCTAGTACATCTCCTTGGGGTGCTCCTATTTTATTTCTAAAGAAGAAAGATGAGAGTATGCGACTTTATATTAACTACCGGGAATTGAATCATGTCAACATCAAGAATAGGTATCCCCTACCTCGCACTGATAACCTGTTCGACCAGTTGTAAGGAGCACAATTCTTTTCAAAGATCGATCTTCGTTCTGGATATCATCAGCTGAAGATTAAAACTGAGGATATTCCAAGCGCCTTCGTAACTCTAAGACGTGCATTATAAATTCTTAGTCATGTCTTTTGGATTGACTAATGCTCTTACTTCTTTCATGGATATGATGAACCGTGTATTCAAGGAATATTTGGATCAGTTCATTATTGTCTTTATTGATGACATCCTCATCTATTCCAAAAGCCATGAAGATCATGACCACCATTTGAAGCTGGTACTTCTAAGGCTTCGTGAAAACAAGCTGTATACCAAGCTAAAGAAATGCGAGTTCTGGCTTGAGGAAGTATCATTCCTTGGGCACATGGTGTCAAAACATGAAGTATCTGTTGACCCAGTGAAGATTGAAGCAATACAAAGTTGGGAGCAACCGAAGTCGGTGACCAAAGTACGTAGCTTTTTGGGCTTAGCTGGTTATTATCGGAGATTCGTGGAAGGATTTTCTTGAATCGCTACTCCATTAATTTAGTTGACTCGAAAAGATACAAAATTCGTATGGAACGAGGAATGCGAGAAGAGTTTCCAAGAGCTCAAGAGGAGACTCATTTTGGCACCTGTTCTGACAATACCATTTGGTTCGGATGGAATTTTTTATCAATAACAATGCTTCAGGCAAAGGGTTAGGATGTGTTCTCCTGCAACATGGGAAAGTCATAGCCTATTCTCACGACAACTCAAAGAATATGAGAGGAATTATCCTGCTCATGATCTGGAGTTGGTAGCAGTCATTTTTGCGTTGGAAATCTAGAGACACTACCTATATGGGGAGAAAGTGGAGATTTATATGGATCATAAAAGCCTCAAATATTTCTTCACCCAAAAGGAACTCAACATGCGGCAACGACGTTGGCTCGAGCTATTGAAAGATTACGACCATAACACACAATATCATCCTGGAAAAGCAAATGTTGTAGCTGACGTATTAAGTAGAAGATCGTATGCAGGTACGAGTGCGATGTTGTTAACACAAAGACCCATTTTGTACGACTTACAAAGGATGGAGATAGAGTTAAAGGCTCCAAGTACCCACGTGATGATATCAAATATAAGAGTAGAACCGACTTTAATCGATAAAGTTAAAGCTGCTCAAACTACAGACATGGAGCTGATGCATATGAAGAAGAAAGTGCAAGAAGGTGCTATTCCGGAAGCAAGAATCAATGAAGAAGGAATACTTAAAGTCAACTCCAGACTTTGTGTTCCTAATGATTCTGACTTGAAGCATAGAATCATGATGGAGGCACATAACACACCGTTTGCAATCCATCCTAGAAGTACCAAAATGTATCATGATCTTTGTGACGCCCCCAAAATAGGTATACATCACCCATTTCGAGTTGTCAATACATATGTATGTAAACAACTACAACTTTATTATTACAACAAGAAAGCTGTGAGTTTGAATACAAATATTATCTTCTAGACAATATCTATACTCAAATAAATCCTCATCACATTTATTGATACATTATTTTACAAAAATGGTGAGGACTACTAAACAATTCTTTCTAAAACCTTCATTCCATACCCAGAAAGCGTACTCGCTTATATTCTCGCGCCGACGAGAAGAAAAATGAACAAAAAGGAAAAGGGTGAGCTCAACTAGCCCGTAAAAGAATATTATGACTACGATAATATACAACAAATTACCGTTAGTCTTTAACAGGAAAAATCTAATAGAATACAATAGACAACAAATTTTAAATCAATATTCGCAATGGAAATAATAATTCATTAGAAGAGTTAAGTAGAGAATGCAAACTACTATCTTCTATGTATGAATTTAAAAGTTCATCGTCTATCTTTTATCCTGTAACATCAATCAATATACATCCGAATCAAATATTCATCTTTGCACCACAGCCAAAGATATTCATCGATTGGTCATGTTCATCTAAACACCTATTCATCTTTACTACTACTACCAAAGATATTCTTCAGAAATCATTCATCTTTGCACTACGTGCCAAAGATATTCAATAATATCATCATTTAAGACCGAGGATGATGAAAAATATTTTAAAGAAACGAATCCAATTGAAACAAAATGACAAGGATTAAGGATTAATGATTCGTACTTTGTTTTATCCATGTTCAAAAATACCTCAAAAATAATCATAGTGGTGTAAAATTCAAGAATGATCAAAACATGGATACAATCAAAGCTAGTATCCGAATAGATATTTTGGACAAAAAGAAGAAATTTTATTTTTTTAAATTGAATAGTGTCAGATATCGTGAATAGTCAAGTATCGTGAATAGTAACTCAGACACCAAAAGATAGAAATTTCCCGAAAAAACATCTTCACGCTTCATGAATAGTACTCGTGAATAGTAACTCATGAATAGTAACTCGTGAATAGTAACTCATGAATAGTAACCGGACATGGAAAAATTCCAAATTTGATAAAAAGTTTCAACTAATATTTCAAAGATAATGATATTGAAGAAATAATATCATTTGAGAAGAAAATAACATCCCTTACCTCGAAAGATTAGTACTTCTATTTGGAATCTAGGGTATAGTCTTTCAAGGAACTTGCACCGTCTAACAATACTCAAAGTATACTCAAAATACTCACAAGAATACGCTCGATAATATAGAGAGAAAACTTCGCTTTTACGGTGTGATTTTCAATTCTAACCTAAGCACCCTATTTATAGGAAAATGCTTAGAACACCAAAGCGTAAAATTTAATATAATATTACTATTTATAATAAAATTTCCTACGCCTAACCTTCCAAGAACTGAATTCAGCTCATTCAACCCACATGTGTAACACACCATAATGAAAAAATGTTTTTCTAATTTTAAATATTTTAAACTTCCAAAATCAATTATTTTGAGCTTGAACTTCAATAATTCATAATAAATAGCCCTTTCATCAGAAAATTGAATCTTGTGTGTTTTTATAGGAAATTCAATTCTCTACAACTTTACGTAAGAAAGTTTTTCCAAATTCCAAATAAAAATGGATCAAATCCATAAGCAAGCGATTTTACAAAGCTATGATCAAATTTAGGTCAATAAATGGGGTCCAAGAGCATGTTTAACATGTTTTAAACATTTATTGCAACAAAAATACTCTTCCTCCTCAGATACTCATATATCCCACATTCGTTCTAAAGATATCACCATTATTATATTATTAAAATATAATAATATATTTAAATGAATTATTTTATCGAAAAAGATAAAATTTCAATTTTCAACAATTGTCACATTAAAATTTTCTCCATCTATATCCACATAAAATCAATATTTTCCTCATCACATGAATCAATAATTAATTATTCACAAATAATATTACGAGAATCACAATATTGACAACCAAAAGTTCCCAGAAAGAGGGGACTTTCCAATAAGAATTTCTTCTTCTTGGCGCAATTAGGTGACCAAACCTCTCCTTAAGGCGTAACTTTCTAGACATTGCCAATAATGTTATCTAATAATATTATTCGAGATAATATGAATTATTGCTTCGATAATGAAAAAATTTTGTATAATGACAATTATTGAAACAACAAAGAATATAAAATATCAACGCAAGAATTATTAACTCAATAAAATCTTTAAAGAATTAATTCGTAACCATTATTGAGTAGTGCCTTCTCTTACGTAAGAATCAATAAGCGGTGCAATCTGGTGTGCACGTGTTTTAACCACCGGGAATTTTAAAAGATATAATTGTATCAACTTCTGTAGATTATTTTTAAACCACTTATATTTGTCGTTTTCTTCATCCAATCACTTTCCATTATGGGGCCCACACATGGTCGCGCCGTCGCATTTAATATTCCCCGACAAATCATTTAATATTCCACGACCAAACGAATATTCCCGACAACAATGAATATTTTATAACCACTTGCTTATTTTGAAATATTTGCGTATTTTACCCTAACTATCCACATTAATCAAATCAACCCTTACTATTTCAAAATAATAAATAGAGAAAATTAAATTTCATTAATAATAAGTTGGGGTCTTACAACCTCCCTCCTTATGAAATTTCATCCTCCTCGAAATTGACGACGTGTGGTGTTTGAAAAGGTGAGGATACCTCGCTTTCATTTCCGTTTCCAATTCCCAGGTCATTTCCTCTATAGCATGATTCCTCCACAAAACTTTAACTTGTGGTATGACCTTTGCGCGTAGGACATGCTCCTTCCTATCCAAGATCTTGTGGTACCTCCTCATACATTAAGTCTTCTGGCTATCTCGTCCCGGTTCTAACTCTATAATGTGGTTGGGTCTTTCACATATTTCTGAAATACGAGATATGTGAAACACATTATGAACACGAGACATACTCGGAGGTAACGCGAGTCTATAGGCTACATTTCCTACTCGGTCAAGAATTTGAAATGGACCAATAAATCGTGGATTGAGCTTTCCTCTCTTCCCAAATCTTGTAACTCCCTTCCATAGAGCAACTCGCAATAATACATGATCCCCTACACTAAATTCCACGTCCTTTCGATGAAGATCCGCATAACTCTTTTGTCGATCTTGTGCCGTTTGTATACGTTGTCGAATCATTTGGATCTTTTTCGTAGTCATACGTACCAACTTGGGTCCCAACAGGTTGCTTCACCCACCTCGCCCCAACATATCTTTGGAGAGCGACACTTTCGTCCATATAATGCTTTAAATGGAGCTACACCTATACTTGCCTAATAACTGTTGTTGTAGGAGAATTCCACCAATGGTAAATACTTATCCCAACTGCCCTTGAAGTCTAGGACATAGAGTCTTAATAAATCTTCAAGAGTTTGAATAGTCCTTTCTGATTGTCCGTCTGTTTGAGGATGGTATGCCGAACTGAATCGTAAATCCGTGCCCATAGCTTTTTGCAAGCTAACCCAAAATCTTGAAGTGAATCTTGGGTCACGATCCGAAACTATGGATACAGGCATGCCATGCAACCTCACAATCTCATTCACGTATATACTAGCAAGACGTTCAAGTGAATAAGTCTCCCGTATCGGCAAGAAATGAGCAGACTTGGTTAATCTATCAACAATAACCCAAATAGCATTGATGCCCTGAGAAACCGTAGGAAGACCCGTAACGAAATCCATGGTAATGTGTTCCCACTTCCATTTCGGAATCTCAAGTGGTTGCAACTGACCCTTAGGTACCAGATGCTCCGCCTTTACACGTTGACAAGTTAAACACATTGAGATAAACTTTGCAATCTCTCTCTTCATATTGTTCCACCAAAATGTATGTCGAAGATCACGATACATTTTAGTACTTACAGGATGGATTGGAAATGGTGTATTGTGTGCCTCCATCATAATCTTGTACTTCAAATCGAGTCGTTAGGACACAAAAGTGCGGAGTGGACTCAAGTATTCCTTCTTCATCAATTCTCGCTTAGGAATAGCTCCTTCTTGTA
Source organism: Panax quinquefolius (assembly GCA_020205615.1). NCBI lineage: Eukaryota > Viridiplantae > Streptophyta > Magnoliopsida > Apiales > Araliaceae > Panax > Panax quinquefolius. The sequence continues at coordinate 141,414,831 of CM035156.1, forward strand.
CTTTCTTCTTCATACGCATCATTTCTCGGGTCGGTGGCTTGAAAGCAACCTTAACTTTTTCTATTAAAGTTGGCTCTATGCATATACTTGACATCATCGCTTTTCGTTCCTACATATGATCTTCTACTCAACGCGTACTACCACGTTAAGCTTTTCCGGGATGGTATTTAATAGTGTGGTCGTAGTCTTTCAATAGCTCGAGCCAGCACGCCGCCAGCATGTTGAGTTCTTTTTGAGTGAAGAAATATTTAAGGCTTTTATGGTCCGAATATATCTCCACTTTCTCCCCATATAGATAGTGCCTCCATATCTTTAAGCAAAAAACGATTGCCGCTAACTCTAGATCATGAGTAGGATAATTCCTCTCATACTCTTTAATTTGTAGCGAGGCATAGGCTATGACTTTTCCACGTTGCATGAGAACACATCTTAACCCTTTGCCTGAAGCATCGCTGTAGATAACAAATCCATCCGAACTAGATGGTATTGTTAGAATAGGTGCCGAAATAAGTCTCCTCTTAAGCTCTTGGAAACTCTTCTGCATTCTTCGCTCCAAACGAATTTTGTATCCTTCCGAAGTTAAATTTGAGTTAATGGAGTAGCGATTCAGAGAGAAAACCACTTACTAATCTCCGATAATAACCAAATAAGCCCAAAAGCTACGTACTTCAATCACCGACTTCGGTTGCTCCTAACTTTGTATTGCTTCAATCTTCTTGGGATCAACAGATACTCCATGTTTCGACACCACGTGCCCAAGGAATGCTACTTCCTCAAGCCGTAACTCGCATTTCTTCAATTTAGCATATAGTTTGTTTTCACGAAGCCTTTGGAGTACCCGACTTCAAATGGTGCTCATGATCTTCATGACTTTTGGAATATATAAGGATGTCATCAATAAAGACAACAACAACCGATCCAAATATTCCTTGAATACTCGGTTCATCATATCCATGAAAGCGTTAGAGCATTAGTCATCCGAAAGACATGACTAAGAATTCATAATGCCCTGCATCGAAGTTCTAAAGGCGGTCTTTGGAATATCCTCGTTCTAATCTTGGTGATGATATCCGTAACGAAGATCGATTTTTGAAAAGAATTGTGCTCCTTGTAATCGGGTCAAACAAGTCATCAATACGAGGTAGAGGATACCTATTCTTGATGGTGACATGGTTCAATTCTTGATAGTCAATACAAAGTCGCATACTCCCGCTTTCTTCTTCTTACAAATAAAACAGAGCACCCCAAGGAGATGTACTGGGGCTAATGAAACCGATGTCCAACAATTCTCGTAGTTGGACCTTTAACTCTGAAGTTCAATAGAGCCATTCGATATGGGGTTTTAGAAATGGGCTTTGTACCAAAGTTCAAGATCAATAAAGAATTCAACTTCATGTTACGGGGGGTAGACCGGAAGTTCTTGGGAAATACGTCGGAAAGTCAATAACAACAGAATATTATTCAAATTTGACGTGTCTTTATTCAAATCCATAACATGGGCTAAGAAAGCTTGACATCCGTTTGCTTTATGATTAGATATGATGATGATTGATTTTAATGGTTTAGTTGCTTGAATTGCATAACAACGGGTTGGTTAGGAATATGAAAACTAACAACCTTATTTAAAAAAAATCAATTTTGGCATGATGAGTAGTTAACCAATCAATCCCTAAAATCTCATCAAAAGCAAGTATCTTTAAAGAGATAAGGTCAACGTGTAAGGTGATGGTGCCAACTTGAATCAAACAAGATTTATAAACGGTGGATGTGATGAAAGTTTCTCCTAACGGAGTTTCCACAGATAGGTCAAAGTCTAATTTCTCCGGAGTCAAGTTTAAACGTTGAGCACATGCAGGAGAGATAAATGAATGGGTAGCACCGGTATCAAGTAAGGTATAAACTTCGCGCAAGAATTTTTAAATAGCTTACCCGTGATCACCTCGTTTGGGTTCCTCGCATTTTGACCAATCCACAATAAACGTTCTTCCCGGAATCGTTGACTTTGACTTTTTCGGGATAGTCTTTTGAGTCACCGTCCCCATTGAACTAGGTTTCGCCATCTGCACAATCTCGAGCGATATGTCCTTCCTTTCCACAATTATAGCATACCTTGAACTGTTGTGGATAGTTTGGTGATATGTCCCTCTTTCCCGCATTTATAGCATATGATGGGTGGTCGTTCTCCTCCTTAGAACCCGGTTATTCTTAAGTGAGATCGTCGTCTTCACATGGTCGTTGTTAAATCTTCTCTTTTAAAATCTCCTCGACTCGCTTCTTCTATTTTCATGGCCATGATTACCACCGAGTGGTTACCATTTTTGTCCGTCATTTCTTTCTCCGTTGGTTATCATTATTACATTGATCGCTATCTCTCGTACGATCCTGGTTATGGTCCTCGATTGACCGTACTCGTTATCTCGCTCTAATAATTGAGCCTCATTTACAACATCTGAATAGAGAAAGTTTATGAGAAATGAGATCTTGACGTATCTTGGGTTTCAAACCTCTAAGAAACATCCGCGTCAACGTTCCTCATTCTCCACCAAATGAGGTGCAAACTCGATAACTCGCAAACTTTGCCTCGCATCGAGACATCGTCATGTTGTTTTGCTCTAATCGATGAACTCCACTTCCTTCATATGACGAACACTTTCGTGAAAGTATTTGTCATTAAATAGTTTCAAACGCTTCCCAAGACATCGAAAAGTAATTTGGATGGGTACGCTCACGAGCTCCCACCAAGAGTCCGCCTCGCCACGGAACATAAAGGTGGCGAATGGAACCTTCGTTCTCCGTGCATCCCAAGACATCGAATATCTTGTAATTTGCTTGACCCATGTTTCCGCCATGATCGGATCCGGCTTTCCTTAAATTCGTGGTCCCAACTCTTTGAACCGCTTGTTGTGACAACCCGTGAATTGCTATCATTTCCTTCAGATTTTGAACACGAGTCTCCCTCGTCTCGATTTTGCATGAATCGCAAAAAGCTTCTAAACATCCCCTCGTTCATCATCTCTTTCAATTGGTGTTGTTCACGGGAGGAACATTGCCGACTTGTTGCACGCGTTCTCCTCGTTGGTGAGTACAGCGTCTCCACGGTCTCATTTCCATTGTTAATATTCTCATTGACATTTTCAAATATCGTCATAAAACAAGGGTTAATTAAGGAAATCAATATATCACATAATATCCTTATATAATCGACCAACTAAAAAAAAATAAGCTTAGGTAGGACACACTAGCGAAGGATTTACTCGTCTCTCCCTCCTAGTTCTATTCCCCGATCTCCGCCAGAGATCATATCCCTAAGCTCGATACCAAGCTGTGGCGCCCCCAAAATAGGTATACATCACCCATTACGAGTTGTCAATACATGGTATGTAAACAACTACAACTTTATTATTACAATAGTAAACTGTGAGTTTGAATACAAATATTATCTTCTAGACAATATCTATACTCAAATAAATCCTCATCACATTTATTGATACATTATTTTACAAAATGGTGAGGACTACTAAACAATTCTTTCTAAAACCTTCATTCCATACCCCGACTGTACTCGCTATATTCTCGCCTCCCGAGAAGAAAAATGGAACAAAAGGAAAAGGGTGAGCTCAACTAGCCCAAGAAAGAATATTATGACTAAGATAATATACAACAAATTATCGTTAGTCTTCAACAGGAAAAATCTAATAGAATACAATAGACAACAAATTTTAAATCAATATTCGCAATGAAATAATAATTCATTAGAAGAGTTAAGTAGAGAATGCAAACTACTATCTTCTATGTATGAATTTAAAAGTTCATCGCTCTATCTTTTATCCTCGTAACATCAATCAATATACATCTAGAATCAAATATTCATCTTTTCACTACGGCCAAAGATATTCATCGGTTGGTCATGTTCATCTAAACACTGCTCATCTTTGCACTACTACCAAAGATATTCTTCAGAATCATTCATCTTTGCACTACTGTGCCAAAGATATTCAATAATATCATCATTTAAGACCGAGGATGATGAAAATATTTTAAAGAAACGAATCCAAAGTGAAACAAAATGACAAGGATTAAGGATTAATGATTCAGTATTTTGTTTTATCCATGTTCAAAAATACCTCAAAAATAATCATAGTGGTGTAAAATTCAAGAATGATCAAAACATGGATACAATCAAAGCTAGTATCTAGAATAGATATTTTGGACAAAAGAAGAAATTTTATTTTTCTATTGAATAGTGCCGTATACGTGAATAGTAACTCCGACACCAAAAGATAGAAATTTCCCAAAAAACATCTTCACGCTTCATGAATAGTACTCGTGAATAGTAACTCGTGAATAGTAATTCATGAATAGTAACTCGTGAATAGTAACTCATGAATAGTAACCCCGACATGGAAAAGTTCCAAATTTGATAAAAAGTTTCAACCAATATTTTAGCATAATGATATTGAAGAAATAATATCATTTGAGAAGAAAATAACATCCCTTACCTCGAAAGATTAGTACTTCTAATTTGGAATACGGGTATAGTGTTTGAAGGAACTTGCACCGATCTAACAATACTCAAAGTATACTCAAAATACTCACAAGAATATACTTTCGATAATATAGAGAAAACTTGAGTTTACGGTGTGATTTTCAATTCTAACCTAAGCACCCTATTTATAGGAAAATGCTTAGAACACCAAAGCGAAAATTTAATATAATATTATTATTTATAATAAAATTTCTCACGCTAACCTTCCAAGAACTGAATTCAGCTCATTCAACCCACATGTGTAACACACCATAATGAAAAAATGTTTTCTAATTTTAAATATTTTAAACTTCCAAAATCAATTATTTTGAGCTTGAACTTCAATAATTCATAATAAATAGCCCTTTCATCAGAAAATTCGAATATCGCGAGTTTTTATAGGAAATTCAATTCTCTACAACTTTACAGAAGAAAGTTTTTCCAAATTCCAAATAAAATTGACCAAGAAATCCACAAATGGGCGATTTTACAGCTATAATCAAATTTCAATCAATAAATGGGGTCCACCAAGACATGTTTAACATGTTTTAAACATTTATTGCAACAAAATACTCTTCCTCCTCAGATACTCATATATCCCACATTCGTTTCTAAAGATATCACCATTATTATATTATTAAAATATAATAATATATTTAAATGAATTATTTTATCGAAAAAGATAAAATTTCAATTTTCAACAATTGTCACATTAAAATTTTTCTCCATCTATATCCACATAAAATCAATATTTTCCTCTTCACATGAATCAATAATTAATTATTCACAATAATAATATTACGTAATCACAATATCGACAACAGTGCGCTCCTCAGAAAGAGGGGGCTTTCAATAAAATTTCTTCTTCTGCCGCCGCAATTAGGTGACCAAACCTCTCATTAGATGTAACTTTCTAGACATTGCCAATAATGTTATCTAATAATATTATTCAGATAATATGAATTATTGCTTCGATAATGAAAAAATCTTGTATAATGACAATTATTGAAACAACAAGAATATAAAATATCAACGCAACAATTATTAAATCAATAAAATATCGAATAAAGAATTATCGTAACCATTATTGAGTAGTGCCTTCTTACGTAAGAATCAATAATTGGTGCAATACCGTAATGCTTCGTGTGTTTTAACCAACCGGAATTTTAACAAGATAATCTGTAATAACTACACGCAATTATTTTTAAACCACTTATATTTGTCGCTTTTCTTCATCCAATCGCTTTCAGTTATGGGGCCCACACATGGTCTGTTGGCCGTCAGCATTTAATATTCCCGACAAAGATTGAATATTCCACGACCAAACGAATATTCCCAAACAACAATGAATATTTTATAACCACTTGCTTATTTTGAAATATTTGCGTATTTTACCCCTAACTATCCACATTAATCAAATCAACCCTTACTATTTCAAAATAATAAATAGAGAAAATTAAATTTCATTAATAATAAGTTGGGGTCTTACAATCTTCAACATACATTTTGGTGGAACAATATGAAGAAAGAGATTGCGGAGTTTATCTCGAGGTTTTAAACTTGTCAACGTGTAAAGGCGAAGCATCAAGTGCCAAAGGGTCCATTGCGACCACTTGAGATTCCAAAATGGAAGTGGGAACACACTACTATGGATTTCGTTATGGGTCTTCCCAAGATTTCTCAAGGCATAGATGCGATTTGGGTTATTGCTGATAGATTAACCAAGTCTGCTCATTTCTTGCCGATATGTGAGACTTATTCCCTTGAACATCTTGCTCGTATGTACGTGAATGAGATTGTGAGATTGCATAGCATACAAGTATCCATAGTTTTGGATCGTGACCCAAGAATCACTTCATGATTTTGGGTTAGCTTGCCGAAAGCTATGGGCACGGATCTACGATTCAGTTAGGCATACCATCCTCAAATGGACGGGCAATCGAAAAGGACTATTCAAACCCTTGAAGATCTATTAATACTTTGTGTCCTAGATTTCAAAAGAAGTTGGGATAAGTACTTTTCATTGGTGGAATTCTCCTACAATAATAGTTATCAAGCTAGTATAGGCATGGCTCCATTCGAGGCGTTATATGGATGAAAGTGTCATTCTCCAGTATACTGGGACGAGGTGGGTGAAGCAACGTTGTTGGGACGAGAATTAGTATGCATGACTAAGGAAAAGATTCAAATGATCTGACAACGTATAAAGACGTTACAAGATCGAGAAAATAGTTATGCTTATCTTCATAGAAAGGATGTGGAATTTAATATTGGAGATCATGTACTGTTATGTATTGCTCCATGGAAGGGAGTTACAAGATTTGGGAAAAGATGAAAGCTCAATCTACGATTTGTTGGTTCATTTGAGATTCTTGACCGAATAGGAAATGTGGCCTATAGACTCGCATTACCTCCAAGCATATCTCGTGTTCATAATGTTTTTCATATATCTATGCTTCGTAAATATGTGAAAGACCTAAACCACATTATTGTGTTAGAACCAGACGAGATAGCTTAAGATTTAACGTACGAGGAGGTACGTGTCAAGATATTGGATAGGAAAGAGCATGTCCTACGAACAAAGGTTATACCACAAGTCAAGGATTTGTGGAGGAACCATGCTATTGAAGAAATGACCTGGGAGTTGGAATCGAAAATGAAAGTGAGGTACCCTCACCTTTTCAAAACACCAGGTACGTACGTCAATTTCGAGGATGAAATTTCATAAGGAGGGGAGGTTGTAAGACCCCAACTTATTATAAATAAAATTGAATTTCCTCTATTTATTATCTTGAAATAATAAGGTGATAATTTGATATAATACTTTAGTTATGGGTGAAATGTGCAAATTTTGCAAAATAAGCAAGTGGTTATAAAATATTTATTATTATCGGGGAATATTCGGTTGGTCGTGGAATATTCTTGTTGTCGGGGAATATTCGTACGACGACGCATGCATTTGTGGGCCCCATAAAAGAATAACTGTCGGATGAAGAAAATGACAAGTTTGAGTTTTTATAAATAACGACGTAATTGTTACCGTTAACTCTGTTGGATTACCTGGTGGTTAAAATACAATAATACGCGTAGTTACACAGTAGTACACGGTATTGCACAATATTTTTGAATTATTGATTCTTACGTAAGAAGGCACTACTCAATAATTATTACAGTAATTACTGTTCAATATTTTATTTTAATGATTCAATAATTGATTCGTTGATATTTTATATTATTATTGTTTCAATAATTATCACTGCACAATATTTCCCATTATCAGATCAATAATTCATATTATTTGAATAATATTATTAGATAGCATTATTGGCAATGTCTAGAAAGTTCTGTCAAAGAGTGGTTTGGTCATCTAATTTCACGCCAGTAAGGAGAAATCCTTATCGAAAAGCCCCATCTTTCATGGGAACGGTCTGGTTGTCATTATTGTGATTCTATAATATTATTTGTGAATAATTATTTATTGATTTATATGATAAAGAAATATTTATTTTATGTGGATATAAATGAAGGAAATATTTATTTTTAGGTGGATCTAATTGAAGGAATTAATGTTGAGGTGTTTTATCAGTATTTTGTCGGAATAGAGGTATTAAAAATCATCCGTATGTGGATTTCAGACATTTTCTGTTTAGAATTTGGAAAATCTAAAAGCTACAAAGTTTTAGAGAATTCGATTTCCTATGGAATGGACATAAAATTCGTATTTTTTTGATAAAAGGCTATTTATTATGAATTATTGAAGTTTCAAAAAATAAATGTTTTTATTAAAATTATGGGTGGGACCCACTTTTGGTTGGTGTAGAAAACATGTGCTGAATTAATCTTTCAATTGTAGTGGGCTGAATTGTGTTCAAAGGTGCCGTAGAAGATAAGAAAAATAATATTATTATTTTATTATTTTAGTCTCCTTTGGCGTTCTAGCATTTTCCTATAAATAGGTGCTTAGGTTAGAATTGAAAATCACACCAGAAACATAAGTTTTCTCTCTCTATATTATCGAGCATATTTATGTGAGTATTTAGATACTTTGAGAGTTGCTATTTAGTGCAAGTTTCCTTCGGCATTACATCCGATATTCTGATCAAAAATACTGTTATTTTTAGGTAAGGGATGTTATTTTCTTTATAAATGATATTATTTTCTTCAATATCATTATGTTCAAATATTGATATGAATTTTATTGTGGAATTTCTACCTTTTTGTGTCGGGGTTACTATTCAAGTATACGGCGCTATTCACGTATACGACACTATTCACAAATACGGCACTATTCACCGAAAAATAAAATTTTCTCTTCTTTTTCCCAGATGTCTATTTTGGTTACTATCTTTGCTTGTATCCATGTTTTGATCTTCATTCTTGAATTTTACTCCATTATGATTTATTATGGAGTATTTTTAAACTTGAATTATCTAAAGTACGAATCTCCAAACTTTGTCCTTTTATCTTACTGGATTCGTTCTCTAAAATGTTTTTCATCATCCTTAGTCCTTAATGGTGATACTTGATGAATATCTTTGGCCTGTAGTGCAAAGATGAATGATTACCAGATGAATATCTTTAGCCCGTAGTGCAAAGATGAACAGGTGTTGAGATAAATATGACCAACTGGTGATACAAATGAATATCTTTGGCCCGTAGTGCAAAGATGAATATTTGATTTAAGATGTATATTGATTGATGTTACAGAGATAAAATATTGATGATCGACTTTAAATTCATAAATGATAGTAGATTTCATTCTCTACTTAACTCTTCTAATGAATTGTTGTTTCCACTGCAGTTGTTGATCTAAAATTTGTTGTCTATTATATTCTATCATATTTTTCCCTGTTGAAGACTAAGGATAATTTGTTGTATATTATCTTAGTCCTAATATTCTTTACTGGGCTAGTTGAGCTCACCATTTTCCTTTTTTTTTCCATTTTTCTTCTCAGGAAGCGAGAATATAACAGGAACCAGTCGGGGTATAGAGTGATGGTCCTAGAACTTTGTTTTAGCTGTCCTCACTATTTTTGTAAAATAGTGCATCAATAATTGTAATGAGGACTTTATTTGGGAGTGGATATTGTTTAGAAGACAATATTTGTATTTAAGCACACAATATGTGTTTTCGTATTTTGCACGACAATTGTAATAATAAAGTGGTAGTTATTTTTTGTACCATGTATTTGGCGACTCAGAATGGGTGATGTATACCTATTTTGGGGGTGTCACATCAGTAAAAGATTTAGCAGCAGTGAACATAAGTATACTCTGATTGAGAAAACTTGTTGTGCTTTAGTATGGGCTTCCATGAGATTACACCATTATCTCCATGGTCACACAACCCATCTCATATCCCGCGTGGATCCTCTCAAGTACGTGTTTAATAAACCCATGTTTAATTGTCGACTGTCCAGATGGCAGTTGATCCTACAATAATTTGACATCATTTACGTGACTCAAAAATCCATTAAAGGTCAAGGAATTGCAGATCAACTGGCCTCCGTACCTTTATGGGATTTCAAACCCTTGGAAACTTACTTCCCCGGTGAAGGGGTAATAACAGTTCAGCAACACCATCGGGACGATACACACCAATTATGGAAGATGTATTTTGATGGAGCTGTAAACATGGAAGGTTCTGGAGCTGGATCAGTTCTAGTATCCATTACGGGGAAGCAATATCCCGTTGCCATCAAATTCTAGTTTTCCAGCACCAACAACACAGCTGAGTATGAAGGCTATACCATGGGGTTAAAACTAGCCCAATCCATGGGCATCAAACGGTTAACTGTCTTTGGAGATTCTGAATTGGTAATCAGACAAACCATTGGGATCTATCACACCAAAGAGCTACATTTGCTACCTTACCATCGGTAAGTTATCCAAATGGCTTCAAAGTTTAAAGATATAACCTTCCTCCACATTCCTAGGAATAGGAATGACTTTGCAAATGCACTAGCAACTTTGGCCTCCTTGATCAACATACTTGACAAGGAAAACATGCCAAATATCACATTTGCCATGCAAAAGGCTCCAGCCTATGGGAACTACATTGGAGAATTATCGGATGAGCTGCCTCCCATCCAAAACTCTTGGTATCAAGATATCAAGGAGTATTTATGAGATAGATCTACACCCGCTGAGGTGAGTCCAATTGAAAGAAAGCGGATCCATCGAATAACTATGAAATTTTACCTGAGCAGAGATGCACTCTACAAAATAGATGCAGGACTAGGTCTTCTCAGATGTCTAGATAAAGACCAAGCTCAGAGGCTTATGGATGAAATCCATGGTGGAGTATGCGGCCCAAACATGAGTGGCCCTCTACTTGTCAAGAAAATCCTAAGAACAAGGAATTACTGGCTTTCTCTCAAGGCTGACTGTGATGATCACGTCAAGAGATGATACCAATGCCAAATTCTTAGGAATGTTATCCACGCCCCTCCAAGGGAGCTCCATAATATGAGTTCTCCCTGACCCTTCTCAATGTGGTGAATGGACGTGATCGGGCCCATCGAGCCCAAAGCCAACAATGAGCATCGATTTATCTTCACCATGATTGACTACTTCACCAAGTGGGTAGAAGCAGCCTCCTCCCCCAGGGTAACTAAAGAAGTTATCATTTGTTTCATCAAAAATAATGTCATCTGTCGATATAGACAACCAGAGGTGATTGTGTCAGACAATGCCAAAAACCTCAACAACCAAATGATGGAGGAGTTATGCAGTAAATTCCACATCAAACACCTCAACTCTGTCATCTACCGTCCAAAGATGTATGGTGATGTTGAAGCGGCTAATAAGAATATCAAAAAAATAATGCAAAAGATGTCTGCTAATCACAAAGGATTGCCGACCTGTTGCCTCTGACTCTATTAGCCTACAGAACGTCAATGCGCACTTCTACTGGGGAAACCCTCTACTCATTAACCTATGGAATGGAAGCAGTCCTCCCCATAGAAGTGGAAATGGAATCTCTCAAAGTGTTGATAAATGTTCAACTGGATGAAGATCAATGGTTACAAGATAGATACCACCAATTGTCTCTAATAGATGAAAGGCTAGCCGCAGTTATCTTTCATGGTCAGCTATATCAGCAAAGGGTCGCTAGATCCTATAATAAGAAAGTCCGGCTATGGCAGTTCAAATAACATGAATTGGTCTTGAAGAAGGTTCTTGACAACCAAGATCAATCCAAAGGAAAATTCACTTAAAACTGGGAAGGCTCATTTGTTGTGAAAGAGGTATTGACAGGAGGAGCTCTCAGATTATAGGAAATGGATGGCGATGAATTTCCACAACTCATCAACTCGAACAGCATGAAATGGTACTATATCTGAAATCAACTGCAAACTAGCATCCTAGTCCTGGATCACCAGATCCCCAGTCAGTTCAGGTTTTCAAAACCCTTCACTATATACAACCCTTCTTCACATCCGTTTGCCCCATCAGGGATAAACATACCTTTCAACTAGTAGCCTGGTTCCGGATCATCAGATACAACACTCAACTCAAGTTTTCAAAACCTTTCAGACCTTCAGTTTGGCCCACCAGGGATCAAACTTTTCACACCTTCAGTTTATCCCTCTAGGGATTAAACCTTTCACACCTTCAGTTTATCCTACCAGGGATCAAACTTTTCACATCTGTAGTCTGCCCTGTACATAGGGCGAACTACACAAACCTGATCTCCCCAATACACGGGAGTACGTAGGCATCCATTTATTGGTCTGGTATAACCTTTACAAAAACAAAAACAACACCTTTTCACCACATCAGTTTGTCCTATCAGGAGCAAACTACGCAGACCTGATCTCCCCAATACACGGGAGTATGTAGGCAGTCATTTTTATGGTTCGGTCTCACCATAAAAAAAAATAAAAACATCTCTACACCCACTTTACCACATACAACTTTGAACCTTTACGCCAGGTTTGAACTACGCAGACCAGATCTCCCCTCTTCAATGGGAGTACGTAGGCAGCCATTCATGGTTCGGTCTCACCCCCTACCAAAATACAAAAACTTATCAATGGTACTGGGATCATCATTCACACCATATATCATTGGCTTAGACCAAAGGTATGGAATTACTTGGTCTCCCCACACAAATGGGAGAATCGACGACCATATTGTCGACTTTGGGATTTTTATTTGCCCCTTTTCGTTACTTGTTCTTTGGCGTTCTCATGTTATGTGAGATTTGTGTGAGATTTGTTTGAAAAAGCAAGTGAAAGAGGTCCAACATGTATAATGTCGATGATTTTGACTTTAAGAGTCGCTAGTTGGTGTTTTTAACTGGTTGCACCAACGCAATCGAGAAAAGGTTTGCACATTGATCCAGTGATGTGACACTGCTAAACGGGTCTGTGAAACTGAGATTCATTTGGGTTCGGGGGCTTGATTATGTGGAGGGAAGGTGTTAGGCACCCCCCAACATCCGTGTTACCACGGTGACAGCCACTCTTCAAGAAACTATTATATGAATGTGTGTGTGTGTGGATCAATGTTCAATTATTTGGAAGTAGTGTGAGGCCTTATTCGCACCTATATACAAAGGGTTTGAATTTATATGAAAATTCAGTTTTAAGCAATATATAGCAACGAGGTTTTATAAAAGAGGTTTTTCAAATCCTGTGCTCAATAGTAATTGAGACCTTTTCATACTTCCATTTTATTATTAAATGTTCGACTTATTTGCTTTTATTTTCGAGATGCGAAGCATCTTCGAGAAAATAATATATAGCAGTGCCGAACTCCTCATGGGCATGACAACCATCTAAGAAAATTCAAACACCGTGAATAATTTACAAGCTGCTTACCGCTGAAAATCTCCATCACGGGAACTGAATCTAGATTCAGTAAATTGAATCTGTGATCACATGATTCCTAGGCTAACATGATGCCTCAGTTTGTATGAAAAGCGATGGCGAGTTATATATAAAAATCAGTAAATATATATATATGTGATCGTTAACCACCAAAGTAAGTGAACTTCGTGGGGGACCTGAAATATAAATATATAAAAGCGATATATATATATATATATATATATATATATATATATATATATATATATATATATATATATATGGACATAATCAACCACCACTTAAGCACCTCCATGGGGATCAAAATGTAAATATATAAAGTGATATATATATATATATATATTTATATATATATATATATATATGTATATGATCAACCACCACGCAGCACCTCCATGGGGGATCAGAATTGTAAATAAAGCAGTAAAAGATGATTAACCGCCACGAAGTAAACTCCAAGCGGGACGAAATGTAAAGAAAGCAGTAAAAATGATTAACCGCCACGAAGTAAACTCCAGGCGGGACGAAATGTAAAGATATATATATATATATATATATATATAAGCGGTAAACTCACCGGATATAAAACCCAAGCTCATTGAACAGAGTTCGACAACAGTTTATATATATAAGTATATATATAGATAAAGCAGTAAACGTACTGGATGTAAAATCCAGGCTCATCGGATATAATTCGACAACAATTCATATATATATATATATAAAAGCATATAAACGCTCCAGACATAAGTCAGGGCTCAATCGAGGTATAACTTGATAATGTTAGTCTATATATATAAATATAAACATATATAAGTATATATATATAGACAGAAATGAAAACCATGGACCGAAGTCCGGGCATACGCACACAACACGACTCTCAATGTGAAGAATAGCGTGTGCAAAGATGAAGAGAAAGGCTTTATAGTGTGCAAGAAGGCTTACAATGGGCTGCCAAAGAAGACTTCTATGACTCTAAGTGTATGAAAACTCAGCTCCCGTCGGTAAAAATTTGACAATATATGATCGCACAAGTGTTTAAAATGAGAAAGCACTCAATTTACAGTATATACAAAGCAAATAGGACAGGGCTTCCTCGCCTTTTCTCTTACAAATATGGCCACCCTAAGCTCTATATTTATAGAGTTGGGAGCCGCAGGTGTACCTGCGACAGTCATAGATGCACCTGTGGCAGCCGCAGATGCATCTGCGGCTACCCGAGGTGCCCCGGGCTCTTCGGGTCCCGCCATCTCGAAGTTCGTGCACTCGTGCACTGTGATGTCCGCTCGAACTTGCAGAACTTCAGTCTGAGCATTAGAACGAGGCATTTAAGACCTTCTTCAGACCAATTTTGTGAAGAGTTATGCCATAACTTGGGATTTGTCCTTTTTTGATTCCGAGAAGATGGGTCCAGACAGAAATGGCATTTTCGGGTTTCCGTCATGGAGTTCATTGAGCCGTTTTGCGTAGTTTGCGCTCAGAAGTTAAGATATGGTTCTTGCAGGACATATTTTTATGTAATTTGTATTGAAATGATTTGATTTGATTTAAGATGAAGTTAAGTTGACAAAATGACCATTTTGCCCCTCCTGGGGTTTTTTCGGTTTTATCGCAGTTGTAGCAGTCTCTTCTTAAGGTTATCCCTGAGACTGGCCTACTGTCAACTCTGAATGTCCTCAGGGTTATCTCTGAGGTTGTCTTGACCTCTTGGGGTTGACTCCGGGCTTTGAACTTGATTTCCCAGGCTATTTTTGGGGTTAGAATTGATGTTGTGGTCCTTCAGGGTTATCTCTGGAGTGTGAAAAAGATGTTTTTGTCCTCATACATAGTTAGTAATAGGAAAATGAAATTTTGAGTGTCTACAGATTCCACTCTTTATCATGTTCATGCAAAGCAATGAAATGGACATGATAAAGATTACTAGACACTCGAAATATGACAAGGCATTTTGAAAAAAGGAAATCCCAATGTAATGAATGTTATGATGAATGATAAAATACTTTCGTAAATTGCAGTTTGCAAATTGCATATCGCATTTTTCATTTTGCACTTCGCATTTGGACAATCGCACTTCACAATTCGCACATCGCATTTCGCATATCGCAAATCGCAACTCTCAAATCGGACTTCGCACATCGTAAATCGCAAATCGCATTTACCTTTACTTTGTGTTATTGATGCCTATGCTGGTGTTGACTCCAACGGTTTGGGCTTTTTATTGATGTTGCTGATGCTTGTTTGATGAAGATAAGTTGAGATGTTT